>JAWNPC010000338.1:575000-960000 GCA_035045365.1 Drosophila leonis | reverse complement strand
TATTCCTTAGGCAAAAGCTTTCTTCTAATCATAAAAACCCTCAAACGTCTTGGTTTGAAATCTGAACTCTGGAACTCGCTAACAACTTGTTTTAAGCATTCCAATTGACTTAATTTAAGTGAAATGCGAAAAGAGAAATGCGAGATGCAGTCCAGCCCCCCTTCTAATCACATTTTAATTGTGCTGCAAAATAATATTTAAATTAGTTCGACAGTAGACACTCGCAGCGGCAGCGGCAGTGGCAGCGGCAGCGGCGACCACCAAAGCAAGTGGAGCTATTAAATATGCCTTTGTAGGGCTTGAACTGCGACCTAATGGGCTGCCAGCATGCAACTCAGTCGGTGGCTCAAGGACAAGGCAGGGGCAGTCCACATACATATATATAAGTATATATATATTAGACGAGCAACTGCTGCTTGCCATGGCAAATGGAAATAGAAAACCAAAAGCAAGCCAACTGCAGCTTCTGAGACAATTTAACGAGTTGCTGAGTGCTGTGCGGTGCCGCATTCGGGGATTACTCTTGAATGGTTCAATTCTGTGTTGGATGCCAGCAGAAAGAATATTAAATGCTCTGGCAACGAAGCACAAAATGCGCTTGTGCCAATAACTGAAGGGAATCGACGACGCCCTGCCTTTGTGAGCTTTATTGAATATCTTTGTCAAATATTGATTGGCTTTTGGCTCGAAGATTGAAAACTGGCGACAAATTAAGAAAATCTATACGTGGCTGCAAACAAGTTTCAAAATTGATTGAATACTGTAGAAAGCAGCTGCATCATAGGTTTGTGAAGCTGACTCTGCGGAGTTTTGGTTGACTTTGATGAAAGAATTAAAATGCTGATCCTTAGATCTTTAGATATTTATAAAGTTTTTATACCCTGAACTCAATCAATATGGGAATTTATGAGCTAAAAAGGTTTTGTTAAAATGTATGTAACATGTAGAAGAAGACATGACAGACCTCATAAATTATATATTGTATATTCTTGATCAGGGCGACGTTCTGAGTCGATTTAGTCCTATCTGTCCGTTTGTTTGTCTGTCCGTCTGTCCGTCAGTCCGTTTGTCTATCTGTCCGTCTGTCCGTCTTTCCGTATGTCTGTAAGTCTGAATGCGTCAATCTCAGTACCTGTAAGAGCTAGAAACTTGAAAATTTGTATGTAGGTCCCTGTATAGCACGCGCATATCAAGTTTATTTAAAAAAATTATTTACTTATTAGCGATAAAAATCGGAGATAAAATTTAGTTTCTTCAGAGTAGCGTGAATACTATATTAGAACTTAACAATTGTTTTGAGAGCTATGTTATATAGAAACAAACAGCAGAATGTATATAACTAAGTACTTATGTATGCAGGTGAAAGAATGAAACTATTTACTAAATCATAAAAAATATATAAGAGTATATTTGTTAGCTCTTCAGTTGTTGAAGAGCGTTTACCCCTTTCCCTACACAGCTGCATGTCTTTGGTTGAACACACCGAGAGTAGACTCAGGCTTCACTCACTTTGGTGCTCTTTATAGAGTTTGTAATCATAGAAGTCTCAAAGCATAGCCAAGCAGCAAGGCGAGGGCAAGAAAGTAGTCAATATCGAAGTGTGCTGATGATAGAAGCTTGAAGCTCTTGCAAAAGCTATACAGGTAAATTGCTCATGTTACCTGCTTGATTACTAATGATCAGCTAACTAATCTACTATATTCAGTTAAATTTATATTATTTCTATATACATAAACCATTTTATAGCTGTCTTCACTAATGTTAATTCAAGTCTCCTACTCAAAACAACTGGAAAAGTTTTTTTCTTCTTTCTCTAAGTTTATTTTATCTGTGACTGTTGCGATACTTACTCAAGCAGTTAAAACTGGTTTATGATGCTTAAAAAGCTGTAATTGACGAGTCAAGTGACTTCCTAAATTATATATATATATATATATATATATTAACATATATATATATATATATATATATATATATATATATATACATATATATATATATATATATATATATATATATATATATATATATATATATATATATATATATATATATTTATATGCTTGTCGTAAACTTAACGATGTTTTGCTTGTGCAAAAGTATGCAAAAGCAGAAGCTGTCTTAGAAAACGATACTCAGCACTTGAGTGTGGCTGTGAGTGGCCCCGATATGAATATATATATATTATATATATATATATATATATATATATATATATATATATGTATATATGGTTGAGCGGGTTGTGGCACTCAAAAGTTTTGAATGCCCGCCGAGAGCCGAGCATGTGGCAGCCTCCAATTTTGCTTGGCTTCTGCTATTGCATCTTTGCTCGAGTGGTAAACATGCAACACTCACACACACACACACACACACATAGAGGGAGAGCAAACACACCTAAATAACGTAGCATACAAATGGGGGCAAGCCAAGCCAAGTCAACATGCACTTGTGGCAGCAGCAGCCGTAGCAGCAGCCCTGAATTAAGCTTGGCATGCCACAGCAGCAGCAGCAGCTGCTACGCCAACTGGGAAAACTAAGACAAATAACTTAATGCCTTTTCTATTTGCAGTTCAAACAATAGAGACGCTGCCGCTCTGCCACGGGGAGGCGCAACAAAAGTGCAACAGCTGCACGGAAAAATACAACTAGAAACTGCAACAAAAGCCCAAAAGTCAAAGTAAACCCAGACAGACAAAGAGAGCGACAGAGAGAGAGAGAGAGAGAGAGAGAGAGAGAGAGTAGAGCGAGTGAGACAGAGAGACTGTGTGTGGGTAGAATGTGTAGTGCAGAGTCCACAAGGCAGCTTAAAGTGGCAGCAGCAAACACAACCGGATAATAAGCATAAGAGCCAACAACAACAGCAACCGTCACAACAACAACAATAGGAACAACAACAACAACAACAACAGCAACAGCTGCGCGTACAACTATTTGCGGGTGAAGGCGCTGGCGGAGCGCAGGCCGTGCCCAGCATTTAAATAAACCCAACAAAACCCCAAGCCAAAACCAAATCCAAATCGAAATTCAAACGGAAATAAGTGCGAGAGAGAGCGAGCGAGGCAAGTGGCAACGAGGTGACGTCACACGCCGCTAACTAGGACACTCGTGCCGCAAAACGCAAAATCTCGTTAGCCTGCACATCCTTTGCATCCGCTTTAGCATTCACATCCGCGAAATGGTCTCTCGGCTGGGCCTGCACTCGCTGCTCGCCGCGCTGCTCGTGCTGTGCCTGCAGCTGTCCAGCGTCTGCGGCGTCATCGATCGTTTGGTGGTGCAGACCAGCTCTGGCCCCGTGCGCGGCCGTTCCGTGACGGTGCAGGGTCGCGAAGTACATGTCTATACGGGCATACCCTATGCCAAGCCGCCTATCGATGATTTGCGCTTCCGCAAGCCGGTGCCGGCTGAGCCCTGGCACGGCGTACTCGATGCCACCCGCCTCTCGGCCACCTGCGTCCAGGAGCGGTAAGTAGCAAGTGGGTGGGTGTGGGTTGTGGGGTGTGTGGTTAGAATAGTTCGTTAGTGGTTGACAGTGCACAGTTTGGAGTCTGTAACTCTGCAGCGCTGCAGTTGCAGTTGACCTACAATGCAAACGGTTGCAATATTCGCTGTTGACCTAACTGTTGCCAGTGACGTCATTGCGAAAACGAATGCCGGCCAAACTGTTAGGCAAATGTATACATAGAGAGAGGGCATAAATGAAAATATGTATATATGTGCATAAAAATATATTTGTTTAACATAGTGAACAGCAAAAATGTCAGCATTCTAACTGCAAATAGAATTGATGCAAGGAGGGTACTCGGCACTCGTAGTGTAACCTATTCGAAACGCCATAAATTTGGTTTGGGAAATGATTTTTATTTATTGTAAAGTAAAGAATGTGTAAATATAATCAAAAACTTAGAAAAAATTCAGTTTGATTAGATGTGATCAAGTTTTAACTAGATTTAGGCTTGAGACGGTACAAAGTCGAATAGCAGGTTGCCCAAAGGTAACCAGCATCATGGCCTTACACGCTTATAAGAATTACTCCTAACTATCATTTAGCAATATTATGCATAGATGAACATCAGCAGATAACGATCTAGAGTTGGTTACACTTCTAGTGCTGAACCCTGCATAATATATAATATATAAAATTACTGTAGAGAAACATAATTACAAATATATATATATGAAGATATAGGTATAGGCTTAGGCATATAGGCATACATATATATAATATATAAAGATATATAGCTTTTATTTAAATATAAGCTCATAAATAATAGGTTGAATAGGTTAAGAAAGGAAAGAATAATCAATAAATGAAAGTATAATAAGAAACAATTATAATATAATGCGAAGTAATAATTTATTTAAGAAATACTGAAGTAGCAAAGGTAAATCTAATGCAAAATATCAACCAAAAGCCATTCCATTTTAGATGAATATATAAATATATATATAATATTATGTTGAATATCTTCATAAGTTTAATAGCAATAAAATGCCATAGAAAGACACGAAAACAGACTTTAAACTGGTTTTAGAAATACAATATATGTATTTTCCCTGAAGCCATCTTTTAAGCTTAGTTAAAGTCCAATTGCTTATAGTTCAAGCAAATCACAAATTATAAATTTATAATTAAGCTTAAATACAAATGCAGCCCGTATTGATTTTATTGCTCACTCAAATGCCTAAACAGTGAACATTAAGGATTTAAAGGATTATGTGAATATATATTAGATGCTACACTGGTCGGCATATATACCAGTGACCAGTGAGTGTATAGTCTATTCAATGTAATATATAAGATTTGCATAGATGGAAACAGTTTTATATATTGTAGTTTGGCCAGCTTAAGTAATACACATGATTAAAAATTGCAAGTTTCCAAGTCTCTAGCTTCAACAAGATATTAGCGCTTAGGATTTACTATATCTTTAGTAATTCCCACTTTGCCATGCTCCTGAAAACTCTTACACTTAGAACACTCTTATAAGACGTGCATGCTATACATGAGTAGCTAAATTTCCCCTTTCAAGTCTCAAGTTCTAGTTTAAATAGCTGCAAAATGCTTTGCTTTCATAGAGACATGCAAACAGATGAATAAAGCACAACTAATATACTCCTTTCTCCTCGAAATGAACGTGTATATTAATATATATTTATATGAACAAAAATCGATTATAATGTAGAATAATTCATTGCGAACAGCTAAGCGAATTGCTAAACAAGGCAACCAAAAATCTATAGCATACTTTTTAGGGCAGACTTTTTAAGAGCTCAAATAAATGAGTTAAACGTTCAGCGCAGCTCTTAGACTTAATTAAAGAATGTTTATATATAAAAGAGACAAAAAGAAGAATCTAAAAACTGAAAATAAATATACTATATAATTTAGTAGAAGAAGATTTTTAATTAAATATTTCTTTCTAAATTTTTGCCTGTAGAAATCGAATTAGCTAATAAACACACTCTATATATATTGACTTCCAGGTATATATTTGATTAGATAATATATAGTATAGAGTGTCTCCATTAGTTGACTGCCAACACTTTTGAGCCCTTTTGCCCGCATAAAGGAAACACACACAGTTTGGTCGATATATTTGGAATGCTTAAGCAAGTGAGCAGGCAAGCATTTGGGGCATGCTTCAAGTATATTATATCAATTTTGGGTATATATAGTGTACTTAATAGAGTGACTAGCCTAGTCATATGTTGTCTTTTACTTAACATAAATCAATTAGCCACAACTAAGGCCCATCTTACCACCAGCCACAAATCAGTCTAATGAATTTCAAAAGCTATACTCATTTGCCGCACGCTCAAACGTAACATAACGAGTGTGTGCGTGAGTGTGTGTGCGGGGCTTAACGGAAATTAGACAAATATAGAGATACAAATAGAGATAGAGAAAGAATGAGAGAAACGGAGACAGAGTAGAATCGCCTTTTCCGGTTTGCTATAAATTACTTTTTATGCGAAGTGCCAAAGTTAATTTCAATTGACACGAAACCAAACACACCTACAGAAAGCGAGCCAAACGGATATGAATATATTGAATCACACACACACACACACACACACACACACACACAACAATGTATAGCGTCCAGCCTGTATATGTATGTATATATTTATATATCGATTCGAAGGAATTCAACATTTATAGGGCAAACGAACTATGTAGCTAAAGTCATCTGCGTGTGTGTGTGTGTGCTGGTTTATGGGCTTGTGTGTGCCCTCGAAAAATGGCATAGAAAAAGTAAAACAGGTAAATCAGAAGAGTGCAAATAAAAATAAATAACACAGCTGGTTACAATTTTTGTTGTTGCTCGTAATTGGCACGAAATACACTTAAAGAAACAGCTTGTTCGAAATTCGAATATAATCTATGTTGTAATCCAATTAATACATACTAATGGGTATGAATCGTCTTTGATGTAGTTAACATGTTTTTTTTTTGCTTAAAATTGAATTTGTTTTAAATAGTTTTTAGCTGAGAAGCTTAGAAATAAACTTAGACAAATATAAAAGTGAGCTACAAAGTTCTAATATGCTCGACATAGAATTATGTATAAATCTTGAAGTAAATATATTTATATAAATATAGTGAATATGTAGACTAAAAATAACAAATTTATAATATTATATTTAACTATAGATTTATTCAAGAAAATGCAGAAGAAAATCTTTGTTTAGGCACAAAAGAAGACTTTCATTTTTTAAATATATTTAAGTATTTTATATTTATATTTATATAAGGTTGTCAAAAAAGTCTTGCGGCATTTTTGGTATATATTTCAGAACATACAAATTGTTTATATATTTTTTAAAAAAAATTTTAAGGTTTTATTTTTTTAAGAATTTTATATTAAAAAAAATTAAAAAATAAGGAATATTTTATTTTTTGTTTAAGAAATTTAAAGAAGATATTCACTTTATTATGTATTTATTTAAGAATTCTATGTTTTTATATATTCATTTAAGAATTTGTATTTTTATATATTTATAAATGAATTTTATATTTTTATTTATTTAAGAATTTCATATTAAGAAAAACAATTTTATTTAAGAACTTTATATTTTTTTAATATTTATTTATTTATATAAGAACTTTATAGTTCTATATATATTTATTTAAACAAATTATATGTTTAAATATTTATTCAAAAATTTATTTTTTAAAAATTTTTTAATGTTTATTCAAAAATTTGACATTTTCCTGTTTAATTTGAGAGTTAAATCATTGCCATTATATATGTAACAAGGAATTTCCGTTGTCGGTGCATCATGTGCTTATTTTAACGTCTTAAATGTTGGCGCCAAATCAAGTTTTCTGGGTCGTCTTTTATACTGTTTGCTATGCCAGCAATATTTGCTTCAGTTCATACCATTTTATGTCTGGATATGGGCCTAAGATTCAAAAGTTTGCTTAAGCTTTTCAACTGTAATGATATATGTATGACCAAAAGAAAAATGAGTTGAAGTTTGATTAGAAATACGAAAAGACTTGTTCGACTGCCCAATATATAATAAAATATATTCTTTTATAATTTTTGATATAGGTAGAAAGTTTAGAAATCAGAATTTTATTTTAATTAATTTTTATTTTTTTTCATTTTTTTTATGAAATATTTAGAAATTAGCTACTTTTTAAGTCTTTTAAGTCTTTGTCTAAAAAGCAATTAATTAAATATATGTTTTAAGGCTATGGAAAACGAACACAGAATACATGTAGGTTAGGCATATCAAGAGCTCTAGGGTTTAACTATCACAGCTAAAGTTCTAGGGGAAATTTAAGGGATTTTAAGTCAAGAGCCGGTCCAGTAGGTCTGGAGGGTGCTGGCAGTTGAGTCTTCTTCTAGTTCTAATGCGGATGCTAGCAGAGCTTTGAGCCGCAGTAGCTAAACGTCTAGTTAGACTATTTGCCTGTGAGCATCTAATCGCTTGAGATATTTTTTAGTCAACTCCTTAGTTCTGCCACCAATTTAAAATCAATTTTATCGATTTCCTATCAATTTTTATAAGAAATAAAATTTAAGTATCATAAATTATTTGTTAACTTACTTAAAAGAAAATCTCACAGAGAGTTTGACAACTAATTTCATATTCACTGCTCTGCACTCATTAGCTATGAATACTTTCCGGGCTTCACTGGCGAGGAGATCTGGAATCCCAATACCAATGTATCCGAGGACTGTTTGTATATAAATGTCTGGGCGCCAGCGAAGGCGCGTTTGCGTCATGGACGTGGCGCCAATGGAGCTGAGGTATGTGCTCTCTCGCCTTCACACCCTCTCACCCTCTCTCTCTCGCTCCCACACACACACCTTCTCTCTCTCTCTCTCTTTTCTAGCACTCGGGCAACAAGCAGGCAGATACGGATCATCTCATACACAATGGCAATCCACAGAACACGACCAACGGGCTGCCCATCTTGATATGGATCTATGGCGGTGGCTTTATGACCGGCTCGGCTACACTGGAAATTTACAATGCGGACATCATGTCCGCTGTGGGCAATGTGATCGTGGCCTCGTTTCAGTATCGTGTGGGCGCTTTTGGCTTTCTGCATCTGTCGCCGGAGATGCCGGCTGAGTTTGCCGAGGAAGCGCCCGGCAATGTGGGTCTGTGGGATCAGGCATTGGCCATACGCTGGCTGAAGGACAATGCGCATGCCTTTGGCGGCAATCCGGAGTGGATGACGCTGTTTGGCGAGTCGGCTGGCTCGAGTTCGGTGAATGCACAGCTCATGTCGCCAGTTACCAAGGGCGTGGTCAAGCGTGGCATGATGCAGTCGGGCACAATGAATGCGCCCTGGAGCCACATGACATCCGAGAAGGCCGTGGAGATTGGCAAATCGCTGATCAATGACTGCAACTGCAATGCATCCATGCTGAAGGTGAGTCAAGCAATCAGATAAATAACTATAAAATTATTTGAATAATTGTCTATTTAGACAAATCCTACGCATGTGATGAGCTGCATGCGTGCCGTGGATGCCAAGACCATATCGGTGCAGCAGTGGAACTCTTACTCGGGCATACTCAGCTTCCCATCGGCGCCGACCATCGATGGCGCCTTCCTGCCCGCTGATCCTATGACACTGATGAAGACGGCCGATCTCAAGGACTACGATATACTCATAGGCAATGTCAGAGATGAGGGTGAGTGACAGTTGATTTGACTTGAAGTGCTTGTTTATGAGAGTTATAGAAGCATAGGTAAAGGTGGGCTGCATGAAAAGTTTTCAATTTTTCATAGCATACTTTTGAGCGCGCGCTTTAAATGTAAAGAAAAATGTTTGCAGAGTCAATGGATATTCTTTAAAAGTTTCTTAATTTATAAAATCTAAGTAGTAGTTGGATATTGGCATATGTTTTCTGATAGATTGAGTGTAAGATTTACCTATATCTTCAATATGAAAGATTTTTTGCTTCGGGTGTTTGTCTTAGACGAAGGCTTCAGTTTTCAAAGATTTTTTATACCCTGAACCCATTAAAAATGGGAAATCAGGGTATAATGGTTTTGTTAAAATGTCAAGTGTATGTAACAGGCAGAAGGAGGCATGGCAGACCTCATAAAGTATATATATTCTCGATCAGGGAGACGAGCTGAGTCGATTTAGCCCTGTCCATCTGTCCGTCTGTCCGACTGTCCATCTTTCCGTATGTATGAACGCGTAGATCTCAGAACCTATAAGAGCTAGAGACTTGACATTTTTTTTGTAGTTCCCTGTACAGCACGCGCATATCGAGTTTGTTTTAAAATATCGATAACTTTTCCTGTTTTATTGTTATCGATTAAAAACTTTAACGAAATCAAGTTATGAAATTATATCTCGTACATCTTTCTAGCTAGAGTCTCCAAAATTTGTATTTAGATTGATTTATATTTTATACAATTTCGATTTTTTTTTATATTTTGGACACCACCTAAAAAAAAACATTTTTTTTTTATTATTTAATTTTTTAAGCCTAAATTTTTTATGCGTTAATAAATATTTAACTGAGTATATTAAAAAAAGCAAATCGGATGGGGTTCAGGGGATCTCCTAGTCGGGCACTACCGACTTTACTTACTTGCTTTAGTAAAAAGTTGTTAGTTTTCACTTGAATCTTAAATTTTAATATATATAAATAAGTTTGTTTCATGGAGTATCTATGTTTCCAATCGATAGTTAAAATTGTTGCATTGTAGTCATCCAGTCATCAGCGACTTTGTCTAAGGGTAACTAACTAGATCTACTCTTAGAGGAGCAGTGTTTTAGCTGCTCATTTGCTTAAGCTGATGGACTCTATATATACTCCACAAATACTATATAGTACTCTACAAATACTGTTATATACCCCATCAAAAAATACCTCAAAAAACTCTCTATATTCCACTCTAAATATCCTTTAATATCCCTTCTCTCACAACAATTCTCTTGTCAAACTATTCGCGTCTTATTTGTGTTAAGTAAAATGTGTTCTTTATCATATTTCCGCTACGTCGCCAACTTTTTCGCTGAACTAGAAAAACATTTTTCTTTTTATTTATATTTTGTTGTTGGTGTCTGCTCTGAGAGTAGTTTCTGTGAATTCATGCTGTCTTTCAGTTTGTGCTGCAAATATCCTTGAGCTGAACAGTTGCTTACTTTTTCAGCAGCTTTTTCATAGAGTGGACATCAACTTAATCAAACTTAGCTCGAGCTGTTGTCCACTGTTTTTTAGCCAGGCTCGCCGTCACGTAGCCTCCTCCGCCCGCACTTTGTCTACTTTTGGCTAACAATAGCCTGGCCGTCCGCATGCTCTGGCGCTGCTCTGCTGGCATTGTTGCAGTTTTATTTTTGGCATCGCCTTTGATGCTGACGTCAGCAGTGTGCCAAATTTTAGCTGTGGCTGCAACCAGTCGCCATTTTGTTCATGTTGCAAGCTGAACCAGAACCCGCCCCCGGCCCCGGTCCCTTGTCCCCATTTTCACCACGCGCTGTCGCATTTGTTGCAGCTGCATCCATTTCTGATTTTATTACTTTTTGTTTAGTTTTCGTTTGTTGTTTGTTGTTGTTAATGTAGATGCCAGCGCATAAGCCATGCTTTGTTGTCGTTTTATGTTGGTGGTCTTTGGTGGGCGTGGCAGGCTGCCTCTTAGCCGCTTGTTCGAATGCTTTATGAGCCATAGTACATTACCGGCTTAGGGACAAGTTTTGGCCCGGCTTTGTACTGTGCTGCCACACACAAAAATGCACTTTGTGTAATGGTTGCGGCTTGTGGCAGCTGCCCCAACTCCCCCTCTCCACCTCTGGAACGTGCCACAAATCAAGCTAGCTTAAAGAGAACCTCGAACGTAGAGTCAAATTTGTCAAGGCAGCTGCAAGCGCCAGCAGCAGCAGCAGCCGAATCGAGTAGCAAAAGATGAAGCTATGCCAGTCAGCTCACACGCATGAAATTCGCAAGGAGCTGAAGAGGGTTGACGGGTCGCCGTGTTGGGGGCGTTCTGTTGGAGCTGCCATTAAACTTGTCAGACTCGTGCACGCAACAAGCTCTCCAGCAGAGGTGGGGGGTAGCGGCAGTTGGCGTCACATCGGGGGCAATGTCAGGCGGAATCGTGCGGGCGCTCAGCTGTGCGAAACGACATCATAAATTATTTAAATATATATATATATACCGTTAGCTGCGACAGGCAGCTGAAAATAACAGTAAGGCATGTTGCATCCACTAAACGATTGGGGCAGCACACGTGCTGCTACTCGAAGTGCCCTGACAGGATGCCAAAGTTAAAGAGGGCAAATCATTATTGACTGAAAAAAACATGGATAAAAAACATTTAGAGTGCACTTTGAATATTAAATTATTATATTATTTGCAAATAATATAATAAAAATTTAATAAAATAAAAAAAAATATTATCTGAAATATAATAAATTAATTTCTTTTTTTTTGGCACTTTGCTTGATTTTTTGATATAATATCAAAAAATAAATTAAACATTTTATCCATTTCAACAACAGTAAAATCTGTTTGTAAAAAAAATCCAAAAATTTATTTATTAAAAAAATATAGTTTTTATTGAATAAAGTTGATCAAGTTATCAATAAAAAATCAAATTAAAACTATTTTAAATAAATCAAATTAAAAACATTTGAAATAAATCAACATAAAAATACCTTTTTTTTTAAATACTACAAAAAGGATTTTTTGTTGTATTTTTATTATAATAAATTAATGAAAAGTAAATAAATTATATAAAAAATTAAAAAAAAAAAAAAATTTAAAAAAAAAAAAAAAAAAAAAAAAAAAAAAAAAAAAAAAAAAAAAAAAAAAAAAAAAAAAAAAAAATTAAATAAATAAATAAATTAAAAAAAATTAAACTAAAAAAAACACAATTTATGAACAAAATTAAAAAAATAAATTAATAAAATTAATAAATTAATAAATTATTCAATTGAAATAAATTAAATTTAAAAATAAGTCATAAAATTTATCAAAAATAAATTAAATAAATTAGTTGTTATAATAGTTAACAATTAATTAATTATTGGACGAAAATGCCATGTATTTAATCTATAAAAGATTGAAAGCCATTTAAATCAGCATTCAAAGCATTTGCACACACACACACACACACACACACACTCACGGACAATTCAATTCCTAGAAACCTGAGTTGCCATCTCGCTCTAGCGTACTGCGTGCTGCATTGTGCTTTAAATACCGTTTGATTTTTAAGCTCTCAAAGCAAATGTTCAATTGAAATCGTAATTTTTCTGTGTGTTTTTTTTTTGCGCTCGAGTCAAAAAGAATGCAACGTTTTTTTTCCACTCTTCTTCTTTTTTTGTATTTTCTACTTCAGCGCCTCTGTCCGTTTCACATTTCGCCTGCGGCGACGGCGTCGGCTGCTGCGTTTCCCAGCATTTATCGCGTTTGCGTTTGCGTTTGCTTGGCCTAACGGTAATGTTAACGCTTTGTGTGCATTGTTCGCATTATTCGTGCCATGCCGCGCGCTACTTAAAAAATTTCCGTTCGTTTTGCTTTCTCTTTCTCATTTTGCGCGAGCTGTGCGTATGCCTCTGTGTGTGTGTGTGTGAGTTTGTGTGTGTGTTGGGTTTGTTTTCGTATAACAGATTCTCGCTCGCTTTGTGTGCTTTTTTCTTGGGTTCGCTTCGCTTTCAGTTTTTTTTCTTGTTGCCATTGCTGCTTCGTCATTTCCAGGCGGCAGGCACCGAAGCACACACTCACACACACACACTGTTACACACACACACACACATAGAGGGACATAAGCACTGGCACTGACACACACGGCTCCGGGGCACTGACGCTACAGACACGTGCGCTTTTCTGCTCACTTTCACTCATTGCTTGCAGCTGCTGCTGTCGCCTTTGCCTGGCTCTCCGTCTCGCTCGCTCGCTTCTTCAGTCATGTTATTGTTTTTGTTTTTGCTGCATATTACAGCCACTGGCGCTGCTGCTGCTGCTGCCACTGTTCTCTGTCGCTGCTGCTGCTGCTGCTGTTGTTTCTAGCTAAGGTGTGCGTGCCCACAACACAACCACAACGCTGGCTACGGCTCGCATATAACTGTTTCTCTATGACTGTATGTGTGTGTGTGTGCTTGTGTTTGTGTTTGTGTTTGTGAGTTCAAGGTCATCTAGCATTTGAAACAAAACACAATAGATTACAATGCGCAGCTTGCATGAAAACATCTTAATTCTATTGTTTGTTGCTGGCTTCCACATTTGAAGCCAGCTGTTAACTTGGCCGAAATGTTGGCAGTAATAACACCATTAATTTATACTTACTTTAGCCATTGCTCAGATTTATTGGGCAAATTGATCTGTGTTTGGCTTCGTTTTAGAATTTTAATTATTATATATTTTTTTATTATTATTTTTAATATTATTTTTAGTTTTTCTCATTGCTTTCCTTTCCCATTTTGACATTTTTATTGCAAATTTTTGGCAGTTCTAATTTGAAGCGAATTAGCCAGGCCGCTTGGATATTAAGTATACGCCATGTTCAGGCGTTGCAAGCACTGCAACTAAAAATTTCGATGTGACCTTGAATAAAAATAACGAAAAATAATGAAAGATATCTAAAAATTATGAATTTGATTTTGACCAAATCAATCAAGGAAATAAAAATCGAAGCACAGTTTAAAAATATTAACTAAATTAAGTCAAGCTTAAAAATTGTGTGAGCTTTTCAGAGTTTTGAAGGCCTGAGGTTTCGCAGTATTATAATATCAACTTAAGTGAATTAATGAATGATTTGATTATTGATGAAAAACTTTCAAGAATTTATTAAGCTTAAAACTTTAGAGCCTGCCAATTTATATTGCCTAGCTAAGTTAGAGGAAACTTTGGAATAAATAACTTGTTGAAATAGTTGTTAAAGGAATATACAATATATACAAAAATAAATAAAATAAATTGCTTAAAAATATATAAAATAAATAAATTTAAAAAAAAATAAAAAAAATATATATATAAAATAAATAATAAATAAATAATTATACATAATTTATTTAATATTTTAAATATTTATTTATTTAAAAATATATTTATTAATAAGTAAATCAAATGAAAAATTTTGGTAGCGGAGAAAATATGAACAAAATCAACTAAAATTGAGAAAATTCTAAGAAATGTAAAATTCTTAAATTAACGTTGAAAAGCTTAAAAATTAGAAAAGTCTTTTTCATACATGATTTTAAATATTTATTTATTTATATATATTTATTCATAAATAACTCAAATAACAAATTTTGCCAAAGAAAGAAAATTTGAACCAAATCAGCAAAAATAATGAAAATTCTAATACAGCTTAAATTAAGTTTGAAAAGTTGAAAATCTAGAAAAAGTATTTTTATTTTAACCATAAATAAAAAAAAAAAACGTTTTTTTTATACAGTCGAGTCTCGATAATTCGAAATGGCAAGGGGATCAGGTTTTTTACGAATACTAGACGGAAATTCAAATTATCGAGACTCGACTGTATCGAATTTTTTTCAAGGGGATAGATTTTGTTTCGATTTATCGCGATTATCGATTTAGCGGGGTACAAATTATCGAGACTCGACTGTATTTTAAACTTATTTTATCAGCTTATATTTATTTATTAGTTATATATTTTTCCGTATTGCAAAAGCATATAAGCTTATTAATTTTTTGATAAAAAAGCCTTTTCACTCTTATGCATTCATTTAACTAACATTTCGCTTACTTCTTAACCACTGTAAAATTTTTTCATAATTGTTAAACTAATTTTTGTTGAAGCTCTACTCGATATTTTCATAAAACCCAAATTAATTTATGATATATAAAGAGAGTAAAGTGAGTGTGTGTGTGTGTGTGTGAGTGTATATCTGTGTGTGTGTATATCTGTGTGTGTGTGTGTGTGTGTGTGTGTGTGTGTGTGTGTGTGTGTGTGTGTGTGTGTGTGTGTGTGTGTGTGTGTGTGTGTGTGTGTGTGTGTGTGTGTGTGTGTGAGTGTATATCTGTGTGTGTGTATATCTGTGTGTGTGTGTTGTTGCTTAAATTTAATGCGTAAACAAAGCTCGTTTTGCGCATGTTTTTGCATAATTTTTGGGGCTTGAACCAAAATTAAATCAAACATCAACAAATTGCTTGCAGTCAAACGTTTTCTTTTTGCTCCTTTTCTGTTTTTTTTTGGGAACACGAGGCTGGTGGGTGTGTGTGGGTTGACACACATTACACACACACACACACACACACACACAGAGAGAGACGGCTATTGGCAGGCTATTGTTGTTTTTGCTGTTGTCGCTGGCTCATAGGCAGCAATTATGGCTCGTTAGTGTGTTCGTATTTGAAGTGTGCCAGAGACAATGCCAGCAGCAACACACACAACAGCAACAACAACAACAGCAACAATGGCAGCTACAGTAAACATAACAAGCGACGACAACAACAAGTGCCATAAAAATTAAGTTAATAAAAGGCAACTAGACGCTTTGTTCTCGCCCTTGTTAAGGCTGTTGTTGCTGTGGTTGATTTTGTTTATTCTATTTCACCCTTTGTGCACCTCAACAACAACAACAACAACAACAACAACGACGACGACGACGACAACAATTGTTGTTGTTTAGGTTAATGCAGCGCTTGGTGTCCTTGGCACGGCTCGTTGATTGCGCCCCTTTGGCCATCATCTAGTGTCAATTGTTTTAGATTTTGCCCACGTTACATGGAGACTTTACTTCATATCTGTGTGGGCCAAGTTTTAATCATACTTTCTCTTTCTCTCTCTTGCAGGCACCTATTTCTTGCTGTACGATTTCATTGATTACTTTGATAAGGATGATGCCACAGCGCTGCCACGTGACAAGTATCTAGAGATTATGAACAATATATTTGGCAAGGCAACGCAAGCGGAACGCGAGGCTATTATATTCCAGGTAAGCAACACACACACACACACTCGAACACACACTCGCACACACACGCACTGCAACTGACATGTGCCTATGCCAATTCGAACGGGAAACGCATCGTTGGCTTTCTTTGTTGCCAACTGTCAGCTGCAGCCAACTTGTACCCCATGTAACCACACACACACACACACACACACACACAACACACATAGAGAGTGAAAAGTTGTCAGCTCTTGCGCTGTAGTTGCCCACAATTCCCACTGCCACAGCCGCCACATAAACGAGTTACAAATGTGACGTCAACTTCAATGAAACTGCATTACGCAAATTTATTCACTCTATTTGCGCTGTGGCAGGGGCGAAATTTAATCAAAAAATACAGCAAACAGAAAATGCGCAGCGCATTAAATCGAATTGAAATTGCAGCTTAGCGACTTGCCAGATATCGTGCTATAATTGCAGCTCGCCTATATACTAGAGCCGTGAGCCAGCCCCCAACACAGCTGCAATCACATTTATCGTTTGCTTCCTGATTTGCAGAAGATGTAAACTTTGTTAGGTGACATCCTTGCATGATTTTCAGCGAACTAGCTATAAAGGTCATGTCATCTTAAACTTAAATTTAAAGATCTTACTGATTTGAAGAAGATGCTAGATGATTTGCATTTGACTAGCTATAAAGCTTAAGCTTAAAGATCTTTTAGAGAGTGCATTTAAACCGGTTTAGATGTTTGCAATTTAAGCTGTAAGTGTAAATTGTTCTGTAAGAAACTTTAGCTAAAAATAATAAACAAAATAAATTCATAATAATAAAAATAATAATAATAAAATTAATAATAATAAAATTAATAATAATAAAATTAAAATAATAAAATTAATAATAATAAAATTAATAATAATAAAATTAATAATAATAAGATTATTAATAAAAGAAATTCATAATACAATAGTAATAAAAACTTTCTATAGGCTGACCAAGCAACAGTGATACTATTTTCAATAACAATATTTCAGCAGTTGTTAAAGTTATTTATAATATTGTATCATAGATGCGGAAATATCTAATGAGATTTGCTATTTGTTCATGAATCTTTTTCATTTACTGAATGTTTAGAAATTAAAAAAAAAATAAATAGAAATATAATGAAATTACCAAATAAGACAACGCGACCAGGGTCCATTGCTTCCATCAAAATTTTGGCTATGCTAAGCGGACAGAGGCCCGAATACATGTCATACAAGAGATGCAGTTCTATGGTGACTAAATCATCTCACGGCAATTGAACGCCTTGCTTAAGCCATTTGACAAACCTCAAATATGCTATCTGAGGCATGTCCTCAGTGCACGCAAACAAGACCAACACTTTAGAGTCTTCGAAGCAAACATTCGAGGCGCTATTTTCATTACTGAACCGAGTCAGCCTAATGCTGAGCTGATCACTTGAATGTTGTTTCATTCCATATATTAGGGCATTACTTTACTTTATATTTATATATTTTATATATTTTATATATATTATATATTTCATATATTTCATATATTTTATATATTAATAATAATTTTATATAAAAAACAGTTTTACTATAGAGATTAGTAAAATAGAAGTTGAACTACAATAGATTGCAAAACAAAAACTGAAAGTCTAAAATTTTAAAACAACAAAATTTATGGAAAAGTCTAGCTATATGGAGATACGGGTGCTCCATTTGGGGAACAGCTGCTCCTTATCTCATAAAGAAACTTCAAAGTACTGAATATCGCATTATAAGACATTTTATTGGGTTTCCATTTGCCAGGAATGATGATATCATGACAGATCTAAAACTCAATTACGTCATTAATATTATCCAAGACACTTCCATCAAACAGAACTCTAGACACTCATCTCACCCAAACCCTCTTGCACAATCACTCACCTTTGATACTTTACATCCTTCCACATACAGACTTAAAAGAGCTCAGCTTGAACATCTACCAGACCGTACACTCCCTTTACCTAATCCACGCACACGCACATAACTCATACCTCAATATGATCCTTATTTATTAAGATAGCCCACACCAGTTACTCTCACATATTTTGTATCAATTCCACACACACACTGAATATTTGTCAATGTTTTGCCAAAAAGAGGTTTTAAAGTTTTTCGTAGAAAAATGAAACCCACATACAATAAATGATTGCCATAACAAAAAAAAAAAAAAAAAAAAAAAAAAGTCCAGCTAACTAAGGAGGTTTAAAGGGCGATTAAATTGTCTTGTTTGTCTTCGGCTATTTAACTCTTGATAACTAAAGAGACCTTTTACAAATGACAAAGAGAGAGAGAGAGAGAGAGAGAGAGAGAGAGAGAGAGAGAGAGAGAGAGCAAAGAGTTATAGATAATATTTAGAGCAGAATATAAGATATATTATATAAATATTAGATATTATATATAATATATAGATATAATATTATATAGAAATATTAGCTATAAGCCATGATTAACTTAATGATTAAGGCAATTCCAAACACAGCTCATGCTCACACTCAAAACTCGACAAAACCTTGTAAATTTGGCATATTCCAAAATATTTATTATATTTAATATACTTTATTTCTATACATTTCATCTATATATATTTTATTTATATATCTTTTATTTATATAGAAATTATTTATATATATTTAAAGCATAAATGACTTACTCTTCCTTTTATTCTCATACTAATTTACAGTACACCAGCTGGGAGGGCAATCCGGGCTATCAGAATCAACAGCAAATTGGACGCGCTGTCGGAGATCATTTCTTCACGTGCCCCACCAACGACTATGCACAGGCGCTGGCCGAGCGAGGTGCCGCCGTGCATTACTATTACTTTACACACGTGAGTAGCACAGGTGGTGGTGCTGGTGGTGTTGGTGTTGTATTTGGGTGGTGCTGTTGCCCGTTGCACGCAAATCATTAAATATTTCACAACCTTTGACACGTAAGACGGCGTCGGAGCGCGTGTGTCCAATCGAAATGCGGTCAAATGGGGCGCCAGTGTTGCAAAACGAGTCACACACACACACACACACACATGCCACACACACACACACATCATATATATATATATATATATATAGATATACAGAGTGAGAAGGCAAAAAAAAGAAGACTGAAAGTAAACGCAGCTACGTCCAATTTGTTTGTCATTAAAATTGCACACAAGGCTAATGGCGAGCAGAGCCTAAGGGGTTACCTGCAACAGCAACAACAACTACTTCAACAACAACAACAACAACAGCAACAACAGCAACAACAACAACTGCAGCAACATCAGCGCAAAAGCTACTGATGACTGTCTGCATTATTTATGCCTGACGAATGGCTGCAATCTCATAGATTACATGAATACAGACAGCCAAAGCGAATGCAGATTTTTGTTAATGCGCACTTTCAAGTTGAAATACCCTGTAAGGATTTTTTGTATAGCTAAACGTGGGCAATTTATTTCTGTAATGCACAAACGAGAACTGAACTTTAAGAAGTTTTGGAAGGGAGGAACGGGAGAAGAAGGGATTATAGAATATTTTGCTAGTTATTTTAAGTTCCGTAATTTGCGCTGCCAGATTAAGTTGCAAAATTAAGTTTAAACTATTTTTCTTATCACTTCTGAATCCTTAAGTAAATATTTTTCAGGCTTTACATATTAAAAATGATATGAAAATAATATGAGAATAATTTAGAATCAGCAAAAAGTCTATGAAAAATGAGTTTCTGTTTCAAGAGCCTGACATTAACTGTTCAATCTTTAGCTGCTTGTTTATTCTACAATTATTTATAAACGGTTATATTATACAAATGTATTATCTATTGAATTTTTTGATGTAGATGTATTATATATTTTATTATACCCTGAACCCATTGATAATTGGAACTCAGGGTATAATGGTTTTGTTAAAACGTATGTAACAGGCAGAAGGAGGCTCCATAAAGTATATATATTCTTGATCAGCTCGACAAGCTAAGTCGATATAGCCATGTTCGTCTGCCCGTCCTTCCGTCCGTCCGTACGAACGCAGCGATCTCGTAAACCACAAAAGCTAGAGATCTGAAATTTGAAATGTATACCATACGCAGTACGAGTTTATATATATACGAGCTAATAGATAGAACTGTGAAGTATAAAATGAAATCTATCTAAAGGCGTGAAGCGCATCTAAGACTTAATATGAGCTACAATTGTATTTTTTGCTGGTTTTTAATTAATCAACTTTATGAAGTTCACTTAAAACCAAATATCAAACGTATTAGCTGATATCTCACATTCTTAAGTTCAATTCAATTAAATTTCGATATACATATTCAAAATCGATATGAATACAGGTAACACCTTAGAATTTTGACACCTTTCAAAGTGGTCGTCGTCGCCGCTGTCTTCGACTGGGCAAACAAACAAAGTTCTGGCCAAGTTCTGGCCAACCTTGGCCGCCATAATTATGGTAACAAAAACTTTCGCTCAATACACGCCCATAAACGCACAAAGCACACACACAGACATAGAGGGAGGGAGGGTGGAAGAGAGAGAGGAAGGTAGGGAGCGCAAGGACAGCGCCAATTAAACTACACGCACTGCCTTGCTGTCCTGTGCCTGTGCCTGTGCCTGGGCCTCTGCCCGGGACACAGACACATAGCTCGAGCACGAATCGAGAGTCGCGTCCAGCTGTTGCAAGTGTGCGTGTGTGTGTGTTGGTAGGTAGGAGTAGTAGGAGGCGTGGCAGTGCCTAATGAAACTTCAATTTACGAGGTCACGGCCTGTACGGCCCGAACGTGTGGGGCATAATTTGAGTCAGTTATTTGCTTAAAGGACTGCGGCTGCTGCAGGCCTAATGATTAACAAATAGGGAGTACGCGACTGTTCCCCACACCCTACACCCCTATAAAACATTAAGTATACGCCCGCTCGGCCCCTATCGATTTTCTCTCAGCGACAATGCGTAAATGTTAATAGGTAATTACAGCTGACAGACGATATTGAGGCCTTGTCGTTCCATTGATAAATCATAATAAATATGTATATATTATAGGCATATATATCTATATATATATATGTATAATATATATCTGCGCCCACTTTGGCCCACACAAATTAGTGTTTTGGTCTACAAAATCAATATTACGCATACGCCACGTGTGTCTTGAGGCCAATGTTAATCAAGAACTTGCACTCTTTATGCTTGTTAAGTCATTAAATGTGATTGTTACTGCTCGCAATACGCTGTTGACATGCTCTGAAGGGGTATATTGGTTGCTATGCAGTGTGCGTCAGTTGCTATGCGAGTGAATTTGTATTTACCTCTAGGCAGCCTCTGCGAGGCTAAAGTAAATTTAATCCTAAGCTAAAGTTTTACAGTCATTGCTTTGGGCTTACAGTTTGGCAGTCATCATATGTTATTAGCTAGAAAAAATGAATTTGATAGATCTTTATATAAATACTTATATTTATTAAAAGTTTGAAAATCATTCGCATCAACTTACAGTTTTTGAGTCACCCAATCAAAGCTGCTGCTGACATAGTTTTAAAGCAACTGCTTTGAAATATATATTTTAGAGTAAATTTTGCGTTCAAATTTGCCTTTTACACAGTTTGAAAAGCATTGAGCTGTAACTACAGTTTGAGCGTCACTTAATCTGGAAATATTCCTTTTGATTATTTCCAAATGTAAAAAGATAATTTTCTAGTCAATTACTTCACGCTACAGTTTGAGCGCCACTCTATTGTGCCTACAGTTTGACAGGAACCGAATCAAAAGTTCCTGATTCAATTGATTCAAACACCTTAAACAGAGTATTGTACAACCTTAAATGCCCAACTCCACAGTTCTTAGCTCTTGTTTATTTAATAGGGCACACGACCAACAGTGGCCAACACTGGCCAACAGTGCGTGTGAAAAGTTAACGTACAGTCGTTGCATTGGCCATATCAAATCGCCTGCTCATAATCTAGCTAGCAGCGCCAGTGGCCGCACCAGCTACAACAACTGAGCCTGCGAAATGAAAAGCAAATGAAATTAGTTTTAATTACAGCCTTCAATTGGCTGCAGCGAAACTCGTAACTCATTTTGGCCATAAACGAGAACTGGCCATGGCGACCTTTGGCCGCGCCCCCGCCCCCGCCCTGCCGCTGGTCGTTGGCAAATGGGGTCGCCAGTTGGGGGCAGCCAGGCAGCTGTTGGAGTGCCTGGCAGATTGTCTATTTCGATGGCTGCCAGTGGCAACACTTGACAGCCTCTTTGACTGCTTCTGCAGCGACGTGCAACGTGCTTGGCACTTAAATAAGTTCAGCCCGCTGCCAATTGCCAATGCTCGTGTCCGAGCTTTAATCAAAAAAAAAAAAAAAGCAAAAAAAAGAAAACTTTACTTTTGCCGCACAGTTCTTCATTTATTTCTCTCTCTCTCTATCTCTTTCGCTGTGCAATGGCGCATAAATTGTGAACAGCTTGGCAGCTTCAGCAATGGGGCGCCATAGCAACAACATTATCCCTGTGCATATCCTGGCTGCAATTCATTAGATGACTTGGCCAATTGGCTGCCAGTTTGCACTGGCTGCCAAAAGCCAAATTGCTTAAGTGGACAACACTTGAATATAAGGCACAGTGGTGCAGATTTCACATAACTCGCGGGAATTTTAAAAGTCTTTACTTACTTTTTATACGCTGAACCCATTGAAAATGGGAACTCAGGGCATAATGGTTTTGTTAAAATGTATGTAACAGGCAGAAGAAGGCGTGGCAGACCCGTTAAAGTATATATATTCTTGATCAGGATGACGAACTAAGTCGATATAGCCATATCCGTCTGTCCGTCCGTACGTCCGTACGTGTAAACAGAGCGATCTCGTAAACCACAAAAGCTAGATATCTGAAATATGAAATGTATACTTGTGTATACCATACGCAGTACGACTTTATCATTTTTGTTCGATAACTCATCCCATTTCCTTATTATCGATGAAAATCGATAATATCGCTTCGTTTTTTAAAGGTAACTTGAGTACCGTAGAATATAGATATATAGATTTCAGATTTACTGTGTATGTCCGTGTAATGAATACAAATATTTTCCCTGCAAATTAAAAAAAAACGTATTTCAAATACTAGAGACTTGTGCTTTGGCAAATACATATATATGAATGTTATTATTAACCTTTAAAAGTTTGATTACGAAAGTCTATCTAGAAAAAAACTTATTCAACAAAAAGTAAAAAAGTTTCCATAATATTGCCCATTCTGCAGTTCAAGCGCAGTCGCTGAGTAAATTGCACAGTTGTCAGAGCAAGTGCTTATGCGTGCGTGTGCATGTGTGTAAGTATGTATTGGTTGGTTGTACATGTGTTTATAGAATAGAAGCGTAAAGTGATTGGAATATCGGATCTTCCCAGGGTTCAGGGTATCTCCTAGTCGAGCAGTCTCGACTAGAGTACTCTTACTTGGTATAGTTAGTTAAATGATTTTTTATTTTTTCCCTCCCCCCCCCCCTCCTTTTTTTTTTTTTTCCCCCCTCCTCCCCCTTTTCCCCCCTTTTTTTTTTTTTTTTTTTTTTTCCTCCCCTTTTCTTTTTGATTCTTTTTGACTGACAAAACATATTTAATGTAATTTTAGGATAGGGTAGATATATACCCTATATAATAATTTTGTTCTGCTGTTCAGCTATCTGTTGTTCTTTAAACTCTATTTAGTATAGGAAGAAAACTATTTAAAAAGTCCTTTCGATAACTCACTTTCGATAACTTTCGCAGAAAATATAATTGTTAATAGTCAACAAATTTGTTTCAAAATATTCAAATACATGAATAGAATTATATATTTATTATATATATTTTATAAAATATTTTTATGAATATTAATATAAAATTTAAATTGAGTTAAATTGCCTTAGTGCATGGCCCAATAACTTACTTTCAAGTTAATTAAAATTCGTTCGCTTTTTAGCACTACTTGCACCACTGTGCACTTGAGCTGTCCATCAGTTGCCATAGACTTCGACCAAATTGCTGTGGTTTTGTGGCTGCTCTTTGTTGTTGCTGCTGTTTCGTGTTGTTGTTGTTGCTGCTGTTGTTGCTGTTGTTGCAGTTGGCTATTGTGGTTAATTAAGGTATTAGAATAATTAGGAAATTGACTGGGGCACATATCCAGCAATTTGAGTTATCAATGCAGGCAATATATGCCCAATTAACTGTGTTTATAGCCACGAGCACGCATTCGTATCGCTTGTAAAATACTCTTTTTACATGTTTTTCCTGTGCTCTTCAAGTCGCTGTAAGCAGCTGCCGCATGCAACTTGGCAGCAAGTGTTTCAGGCAACCAAACATTTGTTATTTATTCATTTGCTGCGCTGTGCCTTATACCCATTGCACAAGCGCTTCGCAAGGGGTGTGATGAACTTGGTGTTGACTTGGCTGAGAGGCGAGTGAAAAGATGGGTTAAGATTATAAAATAGTTAAATATGCTTGTAGGGCTTAGGTAGAAGATATATATAAATAAATATTCTGGATCTTCAGTTACAAAAGCTAATGAAGACTTTGAAAAACCTTAAAAAATATATAATAAATGATGATGATTGAACAGACAGATTAGTAAAGACAAAACTATTCACAAAACTATTCAGAATTCAGGAATCATTTTTATTTTATTTTGATCTTTTATTTTATTATTTTTTTGGCTAGCTCGTTTCTATCTTTCTATACAAACTATTCACAAAACTATTCAGAATTCTGAAATTTAATTTAATTTAATTTGTATTTGTTATTTTATTATTTTTTGGCTAGCTTGTTTCTATCTTTCTATACATTTCCTTACAAAATAAATCCCAAATATCTATAACTAAGTTTTTCAGCTGTGCACAGAGCAACTGCCAGCGAGCATACCCAAATGCAGCAACTCTTGATTTGTTGTTGTTTTATGTTTATTTTTGGGCTCCACGAGATGCTGCGACAATATTTACAATTTGCAGAGCGCGCGCGAGCGAGCGAAATCAAATAAATAAATAAAAAGGGTGGATGTTTATCTGCATAATTTCTGGCTAAGTTTACGACAATATTATACCCACTCTCTCTCTCTCTGTCTCTTAGTCTCTCTTTCTATCTCTTTCTATCTCTATCTCTCACACTTACTCACTGTGTCTGTCTCTTTTTCATACTGTAGCGCACCAGCACCTCGCTGTGGGGCGAGTGGATGGGCGTGCTGCACGGCGATGAGATTGAGTACTTCTTTGGTCAGCCGCTGAACACATCTCTGCAATATCGACCTGTGGAGCGGGAGCTGGGCAAGCGTATGTTAAATTCGGTCATTGAGTTCGCCAAGACGGGGTAAGCTTTCACAGAGCTTTCGCAGCAAACTTTGCTTAGCTTAGCGAGCACACAAACCCGTTTGCTATAATGCGAGCTTTCATTTCATGCACACAGCAATCCGGCACAGGATGGCGAGGAATGGCCCAACTTTTCCAAGGAGGATCCCGTCTATTATATCTTCAGCACAGATGATAAAATTGAGAAATTGGCACGTGGCCCGCTAGCAGCGCGTTGCTCCTTCTGGAATGATTATTTGCCTAAAGTTCGAAGTTGGGCAGGTGAGTAAAGATTTTATATGATTGAAGCTATAAACTTAACATTTATGGTAACTGCTATAAATGTCTTTCTTCTGTGTTGTTTGACAATTGAAACGAAAAGATGTTAAATATAAAGTTCATACTAGGTGAACTCCTACGAATATTGTCTGAAATTCAGTGGAAAGTAAAGTCACCAGCTTTGTCAATCAGTTAAGACTCTCTGTAAGCAGTGCATTCATCAGTCTTGACTACCCGTTTTGCAGTATTCTCCTCTGGTTTTTTCAAATGTTCCTCTTGGCTATTAAGTACATTTAGCTGACGATTCGCAACTTACTTTTGTCTCCTTTTCTTTATGAATTTTTGGCATACAATTAACATACACATTATAGATATTCGTTATGTGAGACACAAGCCCTGAGCTGCTGTCTGTCTGTGACTGTGCCACACCTCAATAGCTCAAGTTTCAACGTGCGATAACTGCTTATGTTCAGATACACTGCTAGCTGCATGGACATGATTTGAGTTTGATTTCGAAATGGAATTTGAAGAATAAAATGAAGTTTTATCCACTTGCTAAAGCTGTACTTAAAATATAGAATGCATATGAATAGTCTTGAAGCATTTGCCGACCTATTTTATGCCTATTCATTGACAGCTAAATTTCTAGTTCTTTGAGTTCAAAATCTTCCAAGGTCTGCCCAGTTGAGCTAAGCTAAAACTCCCTTTTTATAGCATGAAATTTTGTTTGTATTATTTTATTATAAAAAACTAAATTTTTAGTTAAATTTGCCTTTTTCTTTTGATTATCTTTTATATATATTAATTCTTTGCATAATAATTTAATAAAAATAAATTTGACAGTTAAAAGAAAAATTTGATAAAAAACTGCATCAAATTGGAATTTTGAAAAGTACATCATAAAAAAAAACTTTTATGCTTATAGCTAATTAAAATAAAAAAATAAAAATATGTAAATAAATACATAGGTATTTCAATAAAATATGAACATAAGTATTTGTTGAAATTCCATGTAAAGTTTTTATATGTTAATTAATTTCAAATTTTAATGATTAATTTTAATTTTCATTTATTATTTTAATTTTTAACTTAAATTTATTATTTTGCCTTAATTTATAAATATTTTTCTATGATAATAAATAATAATTTTTAGTTTTAATATTTTTTTCATTTAAAAAAATTTAAGTTTTTAATTTTTGTAATATTTTTAAATAGATTTATTATTTTAATTAATTATTTATTTGTTTGATGTTTTTTTTTAATATTTGAAAAACTTTTTAAAGCGTGTTAAAATTTTGACTTATTTGAATTTATTTTTACTAATAATTTGTTTTTTTTTTTTATATTATTTACTTTATTTTTTTTTTCAATTTTTATGTGTATAAATTTTATTTTCTCTGCTCGGCTCTGACAGTGAGTTTCAGTTAGCCTGACAATTTGCCAGTTTCATGCAGCAGCGCGTTCCATTTATGCATCAGATTGATTGAGTATCAAGCATTTACAGTTATGTATATATAGAGTGTATATAGAGATATATATGCTTTATATCTTTTTGGCAGTTAGTCGCAATCGTGAGTCAGACTCGTGGCGATTCTTTTTTGTTTCTTGTTTTTTTTTGGCATTTCATTCCGGTGAAAGATTTTTATAGTTTTGGTCTTTTTTAATTTATTGCATTTATGCGTAGCAGCGTTCACAATTTTATTTATGGCTGATGTCAGTATCTTAAAATGTGCTCATCAATCAGTGAAATGAGTTTCGCAGTCTCAGTTTCTCAGTCGCTCAGTTTCTCAGACGTGAACCGACTCACTGGCTAGCTGGCTAACTGGCTAACTGACTAACTGGCTGACCGAGAAATGAAATTTAAATAAGCAATAAGCGACCACAGCATGCATATGCATATGCGTTCCAGCTGACAATGATAAATCAAGCCTCTTATACACACATATATATGAGTGTAGATATAAAGCATGTTGTGAGAGAGAAGAAGTCCAAGTTGAAGTCAAAGTCAGAGCGACAAAACTTGCTAATATGCATTAGTGAAGGTGGGCGTCAGCAGATTGTAAAAGTTACTTTTATTTCATTTGTGAGTCTCTTGCCCCATTAAAATGCGTGGACAAGTTTTATGGTGTCAGGTGAAAGATGACTCGCAGTCGGAGTCGGCGTGGCAGTCACAGTCGCAGTCGCAGTCGTAGATTGAAACGACTTTTGTCGCGCCACGATGTCTGGTCTGGTTAGCTTTTGAGTCTCTGGGCTCACTACAGCGCGTCGATCTGATACAAAAGGCAAATTAGTGTTTCACAAATTAATAAAATTTAATTTATGTTAATTTCGTGTGTGGTGCGAATGTGTGTGTGAGATTATTGTTGAACATCTTTTTTATACGCTTTCGCAGAGTATTTCAGTTTGAGCACGAAACGTGTAACGCATAATGAGCAACAACCAACAAGCTGGTTAATCTCAGATAAAGCAAAAGATTGCAATAAATTCAGATATTCATTTTTCATTATCTCATATAAATCCCAAGGAAATCATCAGTAGAAATATTGTTTAGTAACTATTCAGCTATTAAAATCTCTCTATGCAAGAGTATTCAATAGTCGGCATGTTGTTGGGGTTGCCTGTCTTTGCTAACTTTGATTTTCGTTCACGACTTTACATAAAAGCCAACTGTTCGAGTATGCAAATGTAGATAGAGATGGCTCGCGGGGCTCCCCTCTGAGCAAATGGGCTGTGCCGGTGACTGGTGAAGCGATGCTGGCGGGAATCGTTCATGCTAAGGGCCTATAACTGAGCGATGAGGCGCAAAACTGGCCCACAAGTAAAAGCTGAGCCACGCTGTGGTAACTGGTGATGGTGGTGGTGCGGCGATTCATTGTGGTTACCGGTTCTATGGTTAATTAATTAATTTGCATTTTGATATGTAGCGGTTGATATATTTTATGGGCAGCGCGGAGGAGCGCTTGCCAACACGCGCCTCATTTGCCATAATGAGCATTTAAAATTTCACCGAAAAATGTCAGCGCTATATGTGTGCTAATCCATTTAAAAGAACAAAAAAACAAAATAACAAAAAACAACAGATCAGAACTGGTAACGCTCCTCGTCCTGAACGCAGCAGACTAGCTGGCACCGCACACACTCGATCAGTTTATCATTATTGACAGCTCACATAAGTGACAGGCCGAGGCTTACGACCTGGCAAAAGATATCTACAGATACACAGAAAGCTACAGAAACAATGAAATTTAAAAATACGGAGAAAGACACTGAATCAAATTAAGATACAGATACAGAGATAGAAAGGAATACAAATGGAGGTATAAATATTCAGATACACTTAAGGATTGAGATACAGATACATATATAGTTACCCAGATACATTAAGATACCTATAGAGATAGGGATGCAGTATAGATACAGATACGGGTACAGATACAGATACAGATACAGATACAGATACAGATACAGATACAGATACAGATACAGATACAGATACAGATACAGATACAGATACAGATACAGATACAGATACAGATACAGATACAGATACAGATACAGATACAGATACAGATACAGATACAGATACAGATACAGATACAGATACAGATACAGATACAGATACAGATACAGATACAGATACAGATACAGATACAGATACAGATACAGATACAGATACAGATACAGATACAGATACAGATACAGATACAGATACAGATACAGATACAGATACAGATACAGATACAGATACAGATACAGATACAGATACAGATACAGATACAGATACAGATACAGATACAGATACAGATACAGATACAGATACAGATACAGATACAGATACAGATACAGATACAGATACAGATACAGATACAGATACAGATACAGATACAGATACAGATACAGATACAGATACAGATACAGATACAGATACAGATACAGATACAGATACAGATACAGATACAGATACAGATACAGATACAGATACAGATACAGATACAGATACAGATACAGATACAGATACAGATACAGATACAGATACAGATACAGATACAGATACAGATACAGATACAGATACAGATACAGATACAGATACAGATACAGATACAGATACAGATACAGATACAGATACAGATACAGATACAGATACAGATACAGATACAGATACAGATACAGATACAGATACAGATACAGATACAGATACAGATACAGATACAGATACAGATACAGATACAGATACAGATACAGATACAGATACAGATACAGATACAGATACAGATACAGATACAGATACAGATACAGATACAGATACAGATACAGATACAGATACAGATACAGATACAGATACAGATACAGATACAGATACAGATACAGATACAGATACAGATACAGATACAGATACAGATACAGATACAGATACAGATACAGATACAGATACAGATACAGATACAGATACAGATACAGATACAGATACAGATACAGATACAGATACAGATACAGATACAGATACAGATACAGATACAGATACAGATACAGATACAGATACAGATACAGATACAGATACAGATACAGATACAGATACAGATACAGATACAGATACAGATACAGATACAGATACAGATACAGATACAGATACAGATACAGATACAGATACAGATACAGATACAGATACAGATACAGATACAGATACAGATACAGATACAGATACAGATACAGATACAGATACAGATACAGATACAGATACAGATACAGATACAGATACAGATACAGATACAGATACAGATACAGATACAGATACAGATACAGATACAGATACAGATACAGATACAGATACAGATACAGATACAGATACAGATACAGATACAGATACAGATACAGATACAGATACAGATACAGATACAGATACAGATACAGATACAGATACAGATACAGATACAGATACAGATACAGATACAGATACAGATACAGATACAGATACAGATACAGATACAGATACAGATACAGATACAGATACAGATACAGATACAGATACAGATACAGATACAGATACAGATACAGATACAGATACAGATACAGATACAGATACAGATACAGATACAGATACAGATACAGATACAGATACAGATACAGATACAGATACGCAAATAGATACAGTAACAGACACTGATGAAGAGACAGGTTGCCATAATTCAAGCCCGATGCCTGACATCAATATCCGATATTCGATACCCAGCAGAAACAGAAAAAAAACGCGCTGTTGCCATACAAATTGTTGTATCTTTGTATCTTTTGCATTTGTATAAGCTATTATGGCGTGGCCTTTTCTCTTTGATTTGCTGCGCTGCGCTGCGCTGCGGTTACGTTTTGTTTGATTTTCGCTGCTTTTAGCGACACGTGTTTCAAATGCTCACATTGTTTTGTATCTTTTATTTATTTGTTTATCTCTCTCCTTTTATTTTGTATTTGTCGCGCTCGCTTGTGCCAATTTATTTCTTGATTATCTGCGCATATAATCTACGAATTGGTCAGCCTTTTAAATTCAAATTAGCGGGCATTAAATGCACGCGACACGCTTGCCCTGCGGTCTACCAAAAGATACAGTCACATATATATAATATATATTTATATATATACATGTATTATAATAATTATATTTATATTGGAAATTTATGATGGCAGTTTGTTTTTGAAATTGATGTGTTGTTGCTTATATTCAGATTTGATAAAAAGTATCTAAGGCGACTGATTGCAAGATAGATACATAGCCTAAAGATACATATCTTGCAGTTGGTGTGTACGATTTATTTGTTTTGCTTGAAGATAGAAAAACAAAAGTTATTGGATTAATTAGCTGGAACAAAAGATCAAAAACGAAAGATTAAAAATGTATTTATTGTCTAACAAAACAAATGTATCTTAAAGTAGTGGCAAGGTAAAGATATAGAGTTACAAAGGAAATATAAAGTGAGTGATTTAAGAGGTAGCTAATGTCTAGATAAATATATTTCTATATATATATTTATAGATATCTTTATATATTATGTCTGTCCTGTTGTCCGCAACTCTTTGGGGGCGATAGATCAAATTGAGTTCTCCTTTTAGCGTGAACGAGTATTAAGCAATCGGTTATTTACCTTTTTTCCTTGACTTATTTCTTTATTTACATATGTTTGCTGCTTGAGAAACAAATTAAAAATTGAATTTTGATTTCTATAGAAATAGAACCTGCACATGCACTTTAACAAAAACACTCGCGATAACTACGAATCTATATAGTAAAGCGTTCATTTCTGAACTATACCGGCCGGCTTAAAGATTTGACTTTGGCTTTGTCCGAATCGAAAACAAGTTTGTCACATACAATGCATTTGTATAGCTAGATAAGCAGTTGACAATCGCGACAATGCTGCTTATGTAGCTTGCTGGACAGTCTTGATTTCTTTTGGGCAAAACTGAAATTTGATCGGATCTCGGATCTCGGTGTTGACGAACGAGTTCTGCAATTAATTAGCACACAAATCGGTTATAAATTCTGTATTTCAATAATGAAGCCAAAAAAGATATAAAAAAAGAAACGCAGACAAATTGCTAGGAATTGTAGTTAAGGTAAGTTCGCGTGAAATTCGTTTAAGTTGCTTATCGATTTATCGATCTCTTTATTTCAATGCACCAAAAATCGCACAAAAAAAAAAAAAAGTAACCAAATGTTTGCTTTATGTTTGACTGCTTTTGCTTCTTTTATGATTTTCAAATTGGCAACCAGTTTTCATTGTTTAATTCAAATTATTATTATAGCCTAGGCAGCTGAAGGAGAATATGATTTTGCTTTCAAGTAGACCAAGCAGAAGCCTCGAGCAGTGGCATTGAGAAAAAAACTTTTTTCTTTTCAGAACCGAACCATAAAATCATTAAATCAAATCATTTTTAAACTATAAAACGCTTATTCCTCTTAAACATTTGATATATGCTAAACAACATGTTCTCTCGGTTAATTTCAGGCTCAGACTGCGATTCGGGCAGTGCTTCCATAACGCCCCGCATGCAGCTGCTTGGACTGGGACTCGTGATCTACATAGGCGCCGTTCTGCGACTTAAAGGAGTTTTCTAAAAGAAATTCTCTGGCAACGTGAACACCGCACCACACAACCCATAAGTAAAATATGATAATGTTTAGCAACCGAAAGGGACAGCGAGATGAGAGAGGAGAGAGAGGAGAGAGCGAGAGCGACAAAGTTTTTAGCATTGGAGCCATGCTTTTGTAACTTGGCCAAACGATTTGTAAATGAATTTAGTGTTGCATGCAACTGCATTAAGTGGCAGCAGTTTGGCATTTGTTGTAGTTGTTAGTTTAAACCACTTGCCAGGTGCAAGCAGGTAGACACTTTAGCACGCGGCTTGCCCCACACACAAACACACACACACACATATCAAAAGCAGCCAGAGTAGTTGCGCGTACTTCTTTTATTTCCATAGATACACACACACACATACCCTGAGACACTTTTGTAGCACGCCGCAGAAATTTGCTTAGTTTGTATAAGAACCAGAGACCCAAAAACCCAGGCTCCAATAAAATACAAAACAAATTTAAAAAAAAAAGGAAGCTAAACTGAGAAATTAATCAAGCAAAAGAAAAAAAAACAATTTTGATAAATTGAACGTTTGTCATGCCAGCCAGCCAGCCAGCCAGCCAGCCAGCCAGTCAGCAGGGCATACACAATACAAGAACAAGAGCAACAAATTATATTAAATACTCGCTTAGAGTTTGCATATTTTGCCAGCTGGCATGGGTCCAAAACTCTGCCCAGGCCGTAAACCCCAAAAATTTTGAATTGATTTTTTGATAGACCCAATGAAACTTGGCCAAAAATGCATTGGTTTCAGCTTTCCGTTGGGCATGGTTCATTCTTTTTGTCACACAACTATATATATATCTTGGCATATATAATATTTATGTTTTCCTTTTGCACTTTGGGCACACCAAAAAAAGTTCTTATGACGAAATTTGGAAATGAAAAACAAAGAAACAATTAGTAAAATTTGTATTGTTCAACAAACGATGTGGGACGAGTTTTAATGAGAGATTTGCAAGTTTTTTTGTAAAAGGCCCGCAAGCGGAATGAAAACTGATTACTTGTGAAAGCGGTCGGAAGATGAATATAAAAATCAAGTTTGTAGGAAACCTAATGAAACATTTAAATGGCAAAACATATCAGTATATATATATATATATAAATATATATATATTATATGAGCATATATATATACATCTATATATATCTATATATATACAATAAATGTAATACATCTATATATATATAGTATACATATATGTATGTACATGTATTATTGCATTTGTACTAAACGTTTTACAAATTGGCTTAGAGACTACCAAAAGAACATAAAAAAAGTAAAAAAAATATATAAATGGAAATAACTAAAAGTTTTATACACTTAGCGAAATTCGAACCAGAAACAAAAACAAATGTGCTGTAAAGTTAAAGTTTGGTATGCCTATATCTATAAATGAATGTATTATATATATATATATATAGATAAATATATATATATATATCTAAATCTAAATGAATGAATTAATCAAGTAACTGTCATATATATACATACTTACATAGCTCAGTGTTTGTATGAAACTAATTGAGCGAGTTTAGAATGAATCATAAATCTTAAGGGCATATCAGTACTCGATATATATATATATCTATATGTATATGTATTAACAACAACAACAACAACTATTGAGAGCGAACATTTTCGAAATTAATCTAACCTAAGCCACACTGATATTAACTAAGTTATTTTTATTATAAAAACACACACACACACCTACACGCATACAGCTAAAGTAAAAAATGAAAAAAAAAAACAAACAAGTATTGGACTTCTAAAGAACAGACAAACAATTAACAAATAAAAATACAAAAATATAATAAAAATAAATGAGAGCAGTAACTGTTTCTTGTCTATATCGAATAAAGAAACAATATTGTTTTTTAGCTGTAAGCAAAATGAATTCTATATAGTATATGTATCTATATATATATATATCTATATATGTCATGTGGTCTAATGCCTATTTGAGCGATGTTCGCTTTCAACTGTAGCAACTAGGAACAAAATTCAATGTGAAATTATAAACAATTACTTATAGTTAAGGTTGGCTTAGCACAAGGACAACAATAGAGCCAAGTAGCAGAAATCGCTAACCATTTACGAATCTAGTTTTGGTTGCCGTGGCTCCTGTCGAACCAACCTGCCAAATGCTGGACTCACATTTAGTTTAAGCATGCAAAAGTAACCAAAAACAAAAACAACAAAAAAAAAAAAAACTAACAAACTATTAACTATTCTGTTATATTCTGAGAACACACAAACTATTACTAGAACACCAAAGGTCAAGCAACGATAGTAAAGCTCACTTATGAAACTATATTCATAAAAGAAAAAATAATAATAAATAAATATTGCTAAACAAAAATATTCTAAAAAAAAAAACATAAATAAATAAATAAAAGTTAGTTAAGTAATTGAACATTGCCCTACAAGAAAATGAAATGAATCTTTGATTATAATCAAGTATATTGCAAGCAACATTCGTATTTAAACATAATTAATTAACAATATTACGAACTCATTCCTAATTTTAAAAATTATCAAATCGATTCAATTACTTTTTTAAAAATAAAACACAATTTTGATGAAAGTGTAAGAACTTAACGATTTTTAAGTATATGTGAACATTTATATTTTTATACCATGCAAGGCAAGCCGTATTGAAAAAAACAAAAACAAAACCAAAAACAAAAACAAATGCATTAAAAATACCAATTAAAAGGAAAATACAAATTATTTAAATGATAAACAACTAAATGAAAAATATTAAACATTTTTTACTGCGTATTGAAATGGCAAGAATTAAATAAATACAAAAGAAAGAAGAAAAAAGAAAAGAAAATTTAAATTAAAAAAAAAAATACCTAAAACTTGTTAACTCCAAATAAAAATTAGCTTTAAACGAGTAAAGAAGATTCCCGCGCCCCATTTTAGCCATGATTTCGCCCCCTACAAAACTGTTTGCCACACAAATGCACAAAACTTTTAAAGAATTTAAAATGCTAGGGGTATTCCCTGTTCTCTGAAAACCGGCTGCCCGGCTTTGCGCGTGGCTTAAGCGTGGTGTCAGCTGCGAGCTCGAGTTCTTGGTGCACCTCCAAGGCCAAAGGACTCGAGATACTCAACGCCTCATACGCCTAAGCCATCAACTCAATGTGTAGAACTTAGCGATAAATGATAAGAATTAAGGAATTTACTTTTTGCCTTTTTCAAGCGAGATCTAATATCGAATGTGTAAAGATTGCAATTATTTGTACTATTTAAATGTTGTACGCATTTCCATTTCCATTTCCATATTTATGTTTCAAATTGAACCCTGTGCCCCGACTCCTACTCCTACTCCTACTCCCATATCCTCTGAGAAATATATATTTTGTCATTTTGCATGGTTTTCGGCTCAAGCCAAAGAATTGACAATATAATATTTCGCCTTAGAAGCAAATGGAGATAACGAATGAGAGACAAATTCCAAGTGTTATGCTTATAGATCTAAATTTTTTATATACATGAGGACACGCACACACACACACACACACACACACACACGCATCTTGCATCTACAATAATTTGGTAAAAATACAATTTTGATATTTAATTTCAAATTTGTTGATATTTTCTGTTGCCGTTCTTCCAAAAACATATATCTATATATATATATATGTGCATATATATGAAATTAATACTGAAGAGCACTCAAAATATATCCACAGTGTGCTTTTGATATTGTAGTCTGCTATTTGTAAAAGAATTTATATATAGTATACATTATAGTGTTAATAGATAAATATATATATGTGTATATATATATCTGTATATATATATATACACTAAACATATACTTATGATAATAATGCAAATAATTGATATAAATGCTGTTTACATTCAAAACATCACACATACACACACACACACACACTTAGCCACGCCCACTTCACGCCCTCTCAAAATCCGACTTATATACTAGTTAAGTGTCTATAGGAAAATATTAATAAACAAATAAAGAAAAAAAACAAAAAGATTTGCATTGGTTTTGTTTAGGTTTTCTCCTTGTTTTCCGTTTACTCACAAATAGAAATACAATAATTGAATTCTTTGGTTTTTATGGTATTAAGAAATCGTTACTAATTATATCAGCTACGACATCTGATAATAAAAAACACAGTTCTAGTTGGTAGACGACAAGTGTAAAATGAATGTTAAATTGATTGTTGAATGCGATCAATGCAGAATTACTTAAAGGCATTACACAAAAACAAAAGAAAAGAAAACCAAATGATATATACACACACCAATACACAATGTTAAAAGCCAAGCACAGGAATGCATTTGAAGATTAAACATACCAAATATAATTATATAACAAGAACAATACAATACATTTAACCCAAAAACAAAAAGTTAAGTTCAATAAGCTAACGAATACAAACAAAAAGTAAATAAATAAATGAAAGAAAGAACAAAATTAACACGATTACTTACGAGAATGTAAAAGCATGTTTGATCACGTCTTTTTTTAAAGTGTAAAAATCAAATACATATCAATATATGGCCTATTGTTTATTTAGTTTAATTATATACTACTAAATTAAAAATTAAAAAATAAAATAAATAAATAAATGAAAACAAAATCAACTATAATAAGCTAAATGAATTAATTATAATAATAATAATATTTAGCTGCAAGTGTAAGGCTCTGATTTATGACTTTTTAAGTAGGCAATTTGTAAAAATTAAGCGACTCAACAAACACAAACACAAAAACAAAAACAAAAACAATATATATATATATACATATATATAACTGTAACTGTAACTGTGTAAAAGTGTTGCTAAATGAAAAAAAAACCTAAAAAAAAAACAAATTGTGGTTAAATATGTGTTCTTACTTGTTAGTGGTAATAAAAGCCAAAACAGAGACAAAAAAAAAAATAAATAAATTAATAAATAAACAAAAAGAAGGAATAACGAAGAAAAAGAAAAACTAATTTAAATATAAATATATTTATAACTATGTTGTGTCAACATGCACGACTCGAAACCAACTGTAGCTTTTAATCATGCCAAGCATTTCGATATAATTTCCATTAAAGCTAAATCCTATTTTCAAGTCTGCTCCTTAGTTTCCCAATGCAGCACAGTAGTTGCCACACACACAGAAGTTTAAACCCAAAAAAACGATAATAATAGATTTATTTCCATAAATAATAATAAACTCTAAGCCTACCCTCTCGGATGCTCACCATAATAACTCTAATAATAACTAAGCAGAAGTAAAAATTTCAATGTCAAGCAAAACATAAATAAATGAAAGTAAATCAAAGAAAACTTAGATAAATTACAGACATAGATATATATATGTATATATATATGTATATATCCACAGATATATATGTATTATGTATTATATCAAATATATATGGCAGCTCCAGTTTAGTTGAGAATTCCTTTGTGAAGGCGCTTTAGTGTTCAGCAAAAATTGTATTTGTATATTAAGATTGTTATGGAAATGCATTTGTTTATGTATGTGTCTATAGTCGAACGATGAATTACAATTATAATTATTATTGTCGCAGAAATTACTTTAAATTTAATGGAAAAAGCAAACACACAAACACATAAGAAATACATACACACACACACACACACACACACACACACAAAGTATATAATTAATGTCTTAAGATATAAAGGAAATACAAAAAAACAAAAAAAAAGAAGAAACTCTGTATACACAAGCTACATATAGATACATATAGATAATTATGTCATGAGCATACAAAAAGTAGGGATCATTTTACTGAATATTTATATATACATATATATATTTATATATATATATGTGTAAATTATACTATATGTAATCTAACAAGAAAACACACGAAAATCAATTCTGCTAACAAATAATAAAGAAATAGTAAAAGTCACTCATGAACAATTGCTAAATACAATTTGCTATACTTCGAGGAAACAAAAACCAAAAGTAAAAATCTACCAGAAAATGGAAAAAACACAAAGAAAACAACTGTAAACAATTTAAAGTAAATTTATAAAAGAAAATGAACAAAAATCTAAGTGAAATTATATTATACGAATATATTGTATATCGAAACAAGATGAATATAAGTCAAATAAAACTTATGTATCATGTATTAAACAAACTAAAGTTGTTCTTTTTTTTTCTAGACTAGACTGTCACCTGTTCAATTTTGATAAATGTTATTCGTGTTATTCAACAATTACTCATAATTTCAGGAAACTCTGGGCCCGTCTAGCTGGCTTTATGGCCTGCTAATTACGAGACACTGCAACTTTACATCGAATCAATAAAAATAATAAAGAGAAGAAAAAAAACAAAGCGCTGAAATGATAAACACCAAATAAAATCGCTTATTTATGGCCGACTTATGCGCATTAGCCAAGCATTGAATATTGTATTTAATATGCACATAAATTCAACTGCAATTAGCTTCCGTGTGCAGTCGAAAGCCTTAAGCCCCAATTAATCAACTTAAGTTTGAAGTGTAAAGGGGAGTACCCCCCTGACCCCCTGAACCCTGACCATCGTCGAGCTCGTGTCTCTGTAAGCCAGAACATTTGTCAATTTGTGCTGGACTCTCGCCACGGCTTTACAGTCCGCAATTTCGTTAGTCGTAAAATCTGGAAAGGCCCTGGCAGCCCTGGTCGCCCGCCCGGCAAGAGTTGCTTTAAATGGATGCATTTCCATTAGGGGCCGTACTCGTCGGCATTTAAAATGTAAATGTAAATTACTTGGCATTGCAGTTGCCGTCGTCGTTCGTTTTATTTCCGCACATAAAAGAGCTTAATCCCTGGCATATCTAATAAAGTTTATGTTCTTCTATCTTCTATCTTCTCTTGCAGCATTTGCGCAGCAGTTAACACACGCGGCCACCTCGGCGTTTGTCTACCTTAAGACCTGGCTCATCAGTGCCTAAGCGAAGTCTTTACCCCAACTAATATCTACGAAGATTTCAATCCAAATATCTTCTCAACCCCAAAGTAGCTGCACAAACCAAGCGAAATACTACTTCCAATGCAAAACAAACACTTCCAAAGAAAGAAAAAAAACAAAAACTAAGCAACACAAAGTCTGAATTTGAGGTGAAGCAAGTGTGAGCAGAGATTACGTGGTACCTTGACTTAAGCTCAAGTTGCCAGAGACAATAAGCAGCAAAGCTATATAGGCTATAAGAAATGGACATATGTATACTACAATATATGCATAGACTTAAACGAATTTGCGAACGAAGGCTGATTGAGTTGGGAGCAGCGTGCTGGACACCCTCACAAATCGAATCGTCTTTCACTTCAACTCCAAACCATGTAGCTCACTCTAAACATTGATATCAAATGCTATATTCTTGATTAAAGCAAATATTCTTCAACTAACAAATAATTCATATTTGTTTTCATATACAATATATATATTTTTTCTTTCAGAAATGCCAACGCTTGGCAAGTGTATTTCCGTTTGTAGCCGGTTTTTGCACACTTTCAGCTTCAGCTTTAATTGAAACGACAATCGAAAAGATAATCTAGCGATCTAAGAAGTTGAATTGGATGCTGTTTACACGCGAAAGGCTGCATAAAGCCAGCCTTCAACTTGACACATGAATTATTCAAATTGCTTAAAGACCAAGCAAATCGAATCGATAAACTATGCCCCAAACATCCCTAGCCCGCCAGCTGCGAGCCATGTTAACACAAGCGCTGTCCATTGACCCAACATTAAAATCTAATGACAGACCAGACAGACAGACAGGCAAACCGTCAGCAGATGCAGAAAACTTTTAGACAAAATGAAAATAATAAAAGAAGTGAAAAAAAAAATAATCACAAATCTTAACCGAACAAGCAGAGATGAGCAAGAAACTAAGATCGACACGCCGAAGCTGAAATGCTCTGATGTAGATGAAGATAAATATAATATATAAATTTATTTCCGATATTTATATGTGTTTATGGATATATATATATATATATACATAGTATAAATTTAATGGTCTTGAGTTTGTCAATTAGAAATTTTAATGATTGTTCTTTAAGTGAAAACAGTATATTAATTCGGCGTTACATTCGTCAATATCTACCACAGTATATCTATATATATATAATATATACATATTTATATATATATATATTATATCTTCTATATATTACTATTGAACTCCCATATAGATCGAATAAGGGGGCATTGGGGCTATCCCAAAATAACGATCTTTGAATAGATTGAGCTGTTTTTGAACTACGAACAATTCTAAGTTTTCCGTCTACTGCAAATATTTTACTGAATTTTGAAGTTGGCTCAGAAATCTAATTGATGAACTTTGACTTCATTAGATATTTTAAAATTATTATAAAAACTTGTGAAATTTATTTATTTGCTTAAAAATAAAAATAAATTTACTTTTTTTAGACAATTTAGATTGTTTAGAAGATAGAGCATAGATAGGAGACTTACTTAGCAGCTCCCTAGCTTGGCTACGATGGTCACTGCAAAGAGCAAGAAAACAGAATCATTTTGATCAATTTCTAATTGATTATTTGTTCACTATTTTGTCCTCTTTTGACAACAGAAACTATGTGATATACTCTGCACATCTGATCAATAATCATATATGTATATAATCTATCACAAAATATAGACTACTCATCAATTTCTATAGGAATTGTACTGAAGTCTTCTTCCGATAAACTTATAATACCCCAAGAGAGTATATCAAAAAAATAAAGAAAGAAGAAAGAAAAAACTAGCTGAATATCATTTAATGTTTACTTAGATAAATGAGCCAGCGTTCGGCGGAGACAACCAGTCTCCAGTTGTCGTATATCGTATATCGTATATCTTTGAATTGACTTTGGCTTTATATTATGAAGCTTGTCAGCTAGTTCTACAATAGAACCTGTTTCCAATTATTGTTGCTTCTTTTTTGCATTTTGGTCAGGGCTTTCGCTAAGCGCTTGTGTTGGGCTAAAACTGGGTCTGGGTCTGGGTCTGGGTTTGACTCTGGCTCTGCCACTGACTCTGACTCTGGCTCTAGGCTTTTGTGTGTGGTTTTTGGGTTTGGGGACTGTTCAATTTTTAAATGCCAACTTTTAGTTAAGTCACCAAGTTGTTTTGTGTTTCTCTTAAGAGTTTTTAGTATCAATTAACATATTGAATATGATCAGTTGATGCTGCATGGCAAACAGTCGCTGCACAGTGGTTCCAAATTCAGTCAAGGTGTCAAACGTGCCACGCTACAAAGAGACAGCCACTCGCTGCTCGCTCTTACCAATTAGCAAACTCACTTCTAACACTCACATCAGCTATCAGCTATCAAATGCCAAACGTCTTTTCTAATGAACAATAAAATATTTTTATTTCGGACTTCATTTATGTTCACACTAATTGGGTTTCTCTCGATGATTTTGTTGTTTTCATGAATGAGCCGAAGATTATTGCTTAATGTAAATATAATGAGTAATTTGATAAATTTATATTTGATACGTAAGTCCAACTTTTGTTCGGCTATGTAAATATTTTGCTGGCATTGAAATTCGCATGAAATTGTCAACGCTTTTCGGACAGCTCAATAAAAGTTTCGTTAATAAGATTCGCAAATATTATTTGCCAATAACTACGAAAGCAATTGCTCATTGGCGCTGTGAAAACCAAGTTCAATGGAATTGTTTATCGGACAAGCGCGGTGCCGCTTCGCCCCTCTTAACTAGCCCCGCCCACGCATCTTGTATTTCTGGGTCAATATTAAGTCTATGGGGCTGTCCAAATAGAGTGCGACACAAGCTCAGAATTGGACTGGATTTGATTTTGATTCATTGCCGAGTTCGTTGGCACCTCGCCTAAGGTCAGCATGGCAGTTATAAATATTAGGCTACATATGCGAGCTTGGCCAAGTTAACTTACAGGGTCGACGCGTTGACAGAAATCGTCTGTTGCCCCATATAATCCAATTTGGACAGTAGTGACTGTCCCTGTACATATAGGTTAAGGCTTTAGCGTATAGTCAAGAGAGAGTGCTTTGGTTAATGTTTGACCAGCAGATATAAATTACAGGCTTATAGTATGAATACTTGGATAAAACAAGTAAAGGTGCTCTAGTGGTCAATACCCGACTAGCAGATGCATATTCTAGTGTTTTGGTATAAATACCTAAAACAGGCTGGTAAAGGTGCTCTACTTGATAGTACCCGACTAGGATATACCCATTCCATTCTACGGGTATAAATACTTAGATAAAGCAAGTTAGGTTGTTCTATTGGGGAATGCCCGACTAAGTGATACCTAGCACAGAGATGATGTTTGAATCGTTTTAGCATTCTTGTATACAACAAAACACACTAAAGCATTTGCTGTGTCTACTGCGTATGCCTACTTTATCTGCTTATAGACTTCAAGTAGTAGTAGTAGTAGTAGTAGTAATGGTAGGAGTAATAGTAGTAGTAGTAGTAGTAGGATTAATAGTAGCAGTAGTGGTATAAGTAGTAATAGTAGTAGCAATAATAGTAGTAGTAGTATAAGTAGTAATAGTAGTAGTAGTAGCAGTAGTAGTATAAGTAGTAATAGTAGTAGTAGTAGTTGTAGTAGTAGTAGTAGCAGAAGGAGTAATAGTAGCAGTAGTAGTATAAGTAGTAATAGTAGTAGCAATAATAGTAGTAGTACTAGGAGAACTAGTAGCAGTATAATAGATAGGTACTCGTATACCTATACATGGATGAATACATACAGACTCTTATCAATGTATTGACTCAGTTTCTCTTGCTAATTAAGAATCGACATACTTAAAGTAAAGTAAAGGCATCCAGAGCTACATATGTGCCTCTTATACCATGCATGGCAAAGACTCTATGCACATACAACTTGCTTAGTCCAGCTAAAAAGTTATTTCAATTGCTACGCAGAAACTTTTCACATTCATGTCTAATAAGCATCTGAAAGATTTTTGATTGTTTCAGTTACTTTTCAATTTCTCTCAATTTCTATTCGATTGTCAGATTTATTTATATTACAAATTGAAGTTAGTTTTAATTACACACGCTTAAGCAACAGCAGCAGCAACATCTCCACTTTAGAAGACTTTCACAGCTAATCTAAAAGGAAACTAAACTAAATCATTTATTTAAGTGTGCTTGTTAAATTTAGTGTTGGTTTATTTCGATTTTCAAATTATAGAGAAAAGCAACAAGAGTGATTGAAAATGCTGAGATGTGTGCAGAGTAACGTGGTCATTCCGGTGCGTTTTATGGTATCATTTCATACCATACACGCCCACAGTGTGCAGGGCTGCTCTCGAAGCTATTACGAGGTGCTCAAGGTGCCGCTCAATTCCAGCGGCAAGGAGATTAAACAGGCCTTCATTAAACTATCGAAGAAATACCATCCCGATGGCAACAGTGGTGCGCATGATTCCGACGAGTTTGTCAAGGTGTGCGAAGCCTATAGAATACTCTATAAGCGAGCCTCGCGCGATCCCTGTAACAATCGGCTAAGGTCTCGCTATCGCATGCTAGCGCCCCTAGACACCTGCTTTACGAACAAGAATGTGCACAAAACCTGGATCAGGTACCAGGCGGCGGTGCGGCACAAGCAATTCGGACATGAAATGCCCAGCTTTAGCGCTCCCTCCGTTTCGTATGAGAGTAATCAGATAGATAGGCCGCGAGGAGTGCGCCTGCTACCGGCCGGGAAGCCGTTGCCGGTGGACAACACCGTTGACAGAGAGCTACTTCGATTGCCCTTCTTCTTTACCCAATCGCCCGAGAGTTGGCTGTGTGGCTGTTATATGACAGCCTTTGGCTTGGTTGTGTCACTTCTTGTATTCGATTCAGTTAAGAGGGCCAGACGTACTTCCGACCTCAATGACCAGACAGCATTTAGGCAACGCTCATTCAAATATTTCAGTGGTCTGTTATCTTCCATCTGAAAGACGTAATCTTCTATCCAAATTCTATTGTGCACGAAGAGATACTTCACAGACTTAAATTAAAGATAAACAGAAGCAGATGCTTTGTAACTATTGAACAATTTGTAGTTTTTATTTTATTGAATTTTTTGTATATATATATTCTTTTTTTTTTGGCATTAACTGGTTTCGGAAACAACTTATAGTTCAATTCATTTCAGTTCACAGCGCTGGTTATTAATAAAAGCAAAAAAAAAACTGAAATTTAGCACAAAATTGTTGACTGAAGCCTCATCTGCTATGTTAATCAGTTTGTCACGAGTTGTTTAAAGCTGTTAGAAATGTTTTAAAAGTCTTTTATTTTTGTTTGTTTAATAAGAAAGAAAGAAAACGAAGTTGATTTCTTACACATTTTTAAACATGCTTAAGTATTAATAATTATAATTTATTTAAATATATATATATTCAATTTAGCCACATGCCAATGGATGTTCGATTAAAGTGCTAGCTGTGGCGCGTGTCAATAGTGATATAGCTACAAAGCCTGGTGATGCTAATTCTAAGACTGTATCGGGTAAGGTTTGGGATTTGTCATGCCTAAAATATAGAAATATATATTATGTATGCATATTTATATGCTTATAATATTTAGACTACATATATAACACTTTTGTTGGATGTATAGATGAGTAGAGGACAACGAAAATTCATATGCTATAATACGAGGTGTGGCTATTAAATAACGAGACTGCGCGCTCAGAAGGCGTCCTAGAGGGGTAGGGTGGGAAACGAATGCAGCATTGGATAGCTGGAAGTGTCTACTATTCCAGTACGAAAACACGTTTTTGTCGCTGTAGTAGTATTTTTTGTGTATATTCGTATATTCGTTTTCTGCTTAGTAAACGAGTATGGCAAAAGGAGAAAGCATAAAGCAATAGAATAGCATTGCATTAAGCCTAATCATTCTGTAGAGCTTTAAGGCACAATGAATATTTAAATATTAAGAAGAGCTGAGATATATTTGCAAATAAGTAAGGCAAGCAAGCAACAAGCTTTATATATATAATTATATTCCCATATATAAGAATTATCGCAATAATAATAAATAGTATTTTAAGGTTTTATTTTATTTAAATATACAATAAATACAAATATTTTATTACTTATTTATTTATTTTTTTAAAAAATATAATATATGAATATTTAAAAAATACGCATAAAATATTTATTTTTATTACGATGCAAAATTAAATTAAATTGAATTTATTCAAAATATAGAAATAATTGTATATGATACAAAGAAATTTAAAGTATGATAAAATATTGAATGCAATAATTAAGCAGCTTTGATATGTTTCAACTTCTATCTGTAATAAGCTCTGTCTCTGTACAAGTTTATAGTTTCATAACAATGATATGGCTATATGGTCAGTATATCTCAAAAAGTGTGTTTACATATCGGTCTTTAGCTGTCAAGTCTTGTCAGTCAAGAGCTATGATTTGATGTGTATTCAAACAGTTCAAACTTTGGCTAGAACTTCCGCAGAGCTTAAGCCAAGCATGGCCTTTTGTACACATCATATTCTGTGGCTATCTGTACAATCTGACAAACAATTGGCCAGATAATACACGCAGATAACAACTATGAATATATCTCTATATAAATTTGGGCTTAAGTATGTTGTATATTATTAGTGTTATTATGATATGAAATGGAACAGTGGCAGTTGACTTGAGCAGACCCCTCTCAAGGCGAACGACTGTCAAGCGTGTCGACAATCAGTGGATGTGTGGGGGACCACCACGAGCGTTCGACCGGGAACCGTTAGTGAGGCAGGTAATAATAATAGTTTGTTAATTTGCGTATATTGTATTGGGCATTATACAATATATTATTGCTATGCTTGTTTATCTTTTCCGGCTGACAGCAGTTGATAAATTATGCGTGAGCTCAACATCAGCTTTGATTAAGCTGTTCTTCAACTCTGCCTCCTGATACTTCAAATGCGCGCTGATACAGATAACAAGCAAAACATGCAGCAAGATTCACATAAATCAAATATTGCCATATTCAAGACTATACAAATATATTCATATATATATATAAAGATAAAGAGAGATAAAGAGCATTGGAATTATGTTCTGTCGCCTGTCGCCGTGCTAAATAAATACATTCAGCGATCGCTTCCATAATGAAGCCAACTACATAAGCCAGTCAAAAACAAGGCGCACACAGCAAGGCGCAAAAAATGATGAAAAAAAAAAAACAAGACACAACAACAAAAAAACGGCTCAAAATTTATTGTACGCTGACGGCTTTTTAATGAAAATCACTTGGCTACCAAAAAGCGAATTAATGAAGGTGTGTGCTTTGCGCATGTGTCCGATGTTGCGATGTTTCACTATTGAGTTTCGATTTCTGTGCCGGCATAAGTTCAAACAGCATATTGACTGTTCAAGTCAGCAGTGAACGACTAGCAGTTACTTAGCAGTTGTAGGAGATGCAAGGAAATGCAAATAAGTTCAAGCTTAGTAACAGAAGAGTCAAGCTAGTTGGACTATGTAAGCTAAATGAGCCTATAAGATAGAAAAATGTGCATAAATTTGACAGTTTTTTCTTAAGATTGGTATTGGTTCTTTAGATTTTAGATTTAAAAAATATATATATATAGTTGTATCAAGTTTACATCAGCTTCTGTTCTTGAATATGAATAGATACATATAATCTTTTATATATTCAAATTTATTAAATGTATGTCAATTTCATTATGAGAAACTCTGCATACCCACTTTGTTATAATTACAGAGCATAAAAGGTAACCAAGCCCAGACAAACAGCATCCATATCGGCACAAAAATCAATATGCTAACTACTTAAGAGCGCGTGTGTGTGCGTGTGTGTGTGCGTGTGTGAGTGCGTGTGCATATATCATGCGCAGATTGATCAGCATATGAATCAGTTTAGCATAAGCATCAAAACGTTTCTCTAATGAAAATTTAAGTTCTTTATGGCTATTTCATTCATGCGTTTAAGCAAAACATGTTCGACATGGCTTAGAAGATGTTTTATTTAATTTCATATTTTTTTTATATCTTATATCTTTCATTTTTTGTATTTCATATCTCTTTTTTGTGAGTGTGAGGCAGCCCCAGTTAAGTAGAAATTTTATTGCACTCGTTTCGCTATTTATAACTGGCATATTGATATTCCATTTAGGTGCCGTGGACAGTTTTTGAATTGAATTCGAAATCGTTTCGCGGCTACAATTGTTTAATGGGCCAGTCTCACGCGCATGTTCTCTATAAGAAAACAACTCCAACTCGACAACAACAACTGCATATGACATTTTAATTATGTTGCTGTCAAATTGTTGTTGCCGCAACGAGTCTCAATTGCAATTAATAATATTTAATAACAGTCGCGCCGGCATCGCACAGCCGTCAAGTGCATAGATTGAAATGTTATGGAAGTGTTTTGTCATCACATGAAATGGAGATGAGCTGCATTTACATAGCATTCGCATTGTTAGCCGTGACTTATAGTCGAATTAGATGCTTGCATAGCACTAATAGCACGATTAACATATCGAACCTATGCTAGTTACTGTTTTACCTTTCATTTCTAATCGTACGTACACATATGTTGTTTAATTTATTTCCTTATTCACAAATGATGTCTTAAGCCAATTATACAGTCTTCTCAATATACATACTTGATTAAGACTTGAATGAAATATTTGAAAACAAAATTATTTATAGATAATAACAGCCTTAGTTGCTTAATAAGATTGTGTATAAATGAGCTCTTAGAGCGGTTCGCAGTTTAAGCAAATCCGTTTTATTAAATATTTATTTAAATTATTTGTGAGTTTTGCTAACCAAAGTGGAAGTAAACCAGCTTAAATGTGATGTTTAGATTTTATTTTTAATTGTTTTTAGCTATGAACGAAACTGTGAACTGAAAAACGAGCTCTAAAAACAACTGAAGCCGTTAAAAATATTTGATATTTCTATATTATATATTTCATATAAAATAAAAAAATAAATATATTTGCAATTTATTGGTTAAAAATACTGTATTAATATTATTAAGTAACAAACAAAATTAGGTTATTAAATATGAGACAATTCAATTGAGAAAACCAGCTAAGCAAATAGAGTTTCAACCTCTATTGGGCTTAGATTTGAAGCTTCATAAACATAAAAATATAAATTTAAAAAAAATTGGCAAAATCTCAAACCGTTTTTGTTTTATTGCAAAAATCGAAACTTTTAAATGTAAATATAATTTTTTTTAATATTAAAAATATTATTTAAATTGATTTGTAAATAATAAATATAATTTTACAACTTTCTTTTTTTTTGAAAATATATGTATATACTTTATTCAAATAATTTTAATTCTGTTTACATTCGTTAATTATTATCTTTTTGGCGTTTCTTAATTTGTTATATATTATGTCATATTTTTAGAACATTACGTAATATTATTTAATTTTTATTGCAACTTAAATACACATCTTAATATTTCTAGATTTTTTTTTCGAACTTTCTAAACAATTTTTTTTTAAAGATTAAATTTATTTTGCTTTTGATTGATTTAATTTTGTTGCTTTTAATATTTATTAATTGAGCTTTAACAATAATTTTTTCATTTTACTTGTATTTTTTATTGATCTTTTTATTTTGAAATTTATTTCATTGTGCATTCAATTTATTCATTTATTGCACAAGCAGTGACAAATCGTAAACGAATTCATATTTATTAAAATGTTAATATTGTTTGTGTTGTTGTTTGCGCATCTCTGAAACGAAGGCAGACAGTTGGAACTGGGCGTGGCTGTTGCGCATTTGCGAAAAGATTGATGAGGCGACGGAAGCGCTGCGGGCAACAAGGATGCACCAACAGCTTTGAGTGACACTGATGTGGCCGATCCACCGATCCGCCCCCGCAGCACCACTAGCAATGCAATTGCTGATAAATGACAGAACGTTAAACACACACGCACACACACACACAAATTTAATGTATCAAGATAGTTCCGCAAAATGTGAACGGCGATAAACAAAAGTGCGCAAATATATTGCACTGAACAAATTGTCCGATTAGAGAAATTATCAGCAAGGCAAACGAGCTCGTCTAGTTCATGTAACTACAAAATGGAAATGTTATGTCGACCTTATAGATAGAGTATCTGATGGCAGGCACATTGAACTGAATTGCGACACAACTGAACTGGGTCGTCTGACAAATATGTTTACTTAATTGTTAAGCAGAACATGAACTTAGCAAATGGTATGCGATGAGTCAACTTATGTTCATTATATATATGGTATATATATATATCTGTAATATCTTAATGTTATGCAGACAATTTCTATGGAAGTGTTAGCTTTTGTAAATGCATATTGTCAGGATGGCTGTGCGAACAAGTTTTCGCTTCCGTTAAGATGAATCAATGAATGAGTGAGTGAGTGAGTGAGTGCTGAATGCTGCTAGTGGGTGGCAACTGAATACAAATTGTACAAAGCAGCACGCGTTGCTCGCAACAAAGACATTAAATTGACTCATAAAACAACAACAGGCGATAACAGCCAGATGCTAAGCTAAATGAGCTGCTGGCTATCTGCTTGTTTCTGTTCATTTTCTTCTTTTTTTGCTCACTTTACACTCTTTTTGCTGAACATGCGTTTAAGTGTACGCAGCAACACGCACACGCAGCCAGACATAGCGCTTCAGCCACAGATACAAATGCAAAATGCTCAGAATCGAATCGAAGCGTATTGAATGGCAGCAGAGACTGCGGCTGGGTAGCAGAGACTGCGACTGAGACTGAGACTGGACAGGCGCCTTCATTGAAGGTCAATAATGTTTGTTTAAATTTTAGCTGCAACTGTGTGTGTGTGTGTGTATGAGTGTGTGCGTGTGTGTGTGTGCATATTGTTTAAGCGCAAATAAAACGTAATGAAGTGGATGGCTAAGTAGGAAATGTAAACTAGCATTCGAAAACAACGCGCACAACAAGTTGCAAAAAGCAAAAAACAGAAGAAGTACATATAAAAACATAAAAAATTAAGAAGAAGCACACTCACACACTCATACACTCACACACACACACACACACCTTTATAGAGTACATATGTTTATTTCATATTTTTGTAGCGCATAATTTTTGTATTTTTTAATATTTATGTTGCTTTTTGTGAAATAAAATAAATCAGAAGTGCAGCTGAGACGTCACTGACTGCCCCCAACTCTGCCCCTGCCAGCTGCCGGCTGCCACCTGAGTGCTGCCTGCTGTTGCCAGTCAAGCAGACATCATGTGTGGCATTCTGGTAGGGAAACCAGTTGGCAACTTGGCCAAGTAGCCGGCGCAATCGTTTGTACTTGTTAATGGCTTTGTACGCGTAATTATTTTGGCAAGAAGCCGTGTCGCCCCGGTGCGAAAATCAGCTAAAGCGGAAACGCGATTCTGCTCCAATTTTATGAGCATATATCTGACCATGTTGTACAACTCACATATATATATATATATCTGTATATCTGTATATTTGTATATATGTTGGTTCCCTTTTCAGTTTTTAGCCCTGGTGAAAGGCTCAATTGGGAATTGGTTCGCTGCTTCGATTTTCTCTTTTTTTTCCTGTTGTTGTTTTATTTTTTTGATATTTAATTGGGTGTTTTTATTGGCTTTTAATGATACGCGAAATGATCGAAGCTTCTGGCCGCAGGCAATGCACTGCCCCTTAAACTTTTGCTCAGCGCTACCCAAGTGCCACGCCCCAATTGTGCAACGGCAACGGCAACGGCTCAAGTGATTGTTGCCCCAACCAGCCAGAACTGCTGCCGGCCCCAGTCCGTATCCCGTATTCCGATCAACATAAAGTTCAATCAATGTCTTTCGCCGGCAATTATTAAAGAACACAATCATTTTCGAGAGCAAAAGGGCAACAGCAACTCGCCATATTTAAAGTATATTTTAATTCATTTAAATATTTATGTAAATTAAGCATTTTTATTACTTTTTATTTTGAATTTTCGAATGTATTTCTTACATATCTTAAGTTTTAGCTTAAGTTGATGTATCTAGTTTACAATGATTTAATTTACATGAGATCTGGAGTTCTCTGTTGCTGATGAAATTATAATTTTCAGCTGTGGCTGTATGCAGATATTCGAGGTTAAAGAGATTTAACAGCAATGAAATTTAGATCTTTAGAGTTTTTTGAGGTTTTTTTTGACTGTTGATCAAAAATATATGTATAAGAAATATCTTACATAAATTCTAGATTTAAATAAAAAAATATATATATAGATATGGTTATTTAAATAACATATATTTTAAAATAAATATTAAAGGCTTTTCTCTCAATGTATAAAAACTAGCTATTTCTAGCTGTAAAATGCGCTAAGCGCCTAGCCTACCTTAGCAACATTACATGTTGATAACATGTTGCGGCTATCAACATGGTTGCTGCTGCTGTCAACATCCTATGTTGCGACTATCAGCATGTTAGCTTACGAGCATGTTGCTGTCAACATACAGTCACGTATGAGTTATAACAGTGATATTCAGCTAAGCCGCCTTAGCAACATGTTATGTTAACAGCATGTTGCGCCAGTTAACAGTCAGCGTGCATGTTAAGCGAGCTTCTAGCAGCATAATATATGTTGTGTGATTTGTATTGGAAAAGATTTATACTTAAATTTATAACTGATTAAAAATTATTATAAATAAATAAATATATATATATCTAATTTGTTTTTGTATTATATTTGCAGCACTTTATGCATTTAGTTAAACATATTAAAAACTGATTTCGTTTCAGCTGCTGGCCGGCTGCGCAGTCAGCGCATCTGCTCGCTCTCACCCGGCGTGGCGACAGGTTGATCGGCAGCTTCTTCTGTGGCGGCTGTTATCTCTGTTTGCCGTTGCTGTCGCTGCCGCTGCCGCAGTCGCAGTTGCCGTCGCTGTCGCCGTTGCCGTTGCCGTTGCCGTTGCCGTTGCCGTTCGCTGCCTTTGGCTCTTGGTATATAAACGTCAGCGTCGCCCAGCGTCCAATCAAACAGACGACGCCTTCAAGTCTAGCTGCACGCACGAGAGTGGAGTTGGAGTCGTCGGCAATATTTCGTGACGCTTTTTTTGCTCGGTTTTTTGGACACACACACACACAGAGATCTTTTTGGGAAGCCTGCCCGGCACCGCGTGTGATTGAAATTGACAAAATTTAAATTTAAAATCAAAAAAAAAAAGGAAAAATCTAAATCTAAATCTAAATCTAAAGTGCAAGCATTGAATGTAAGACTGTCGCCAGCGAAGAGCTTATATTCAAAAGTGTTTAATTAAGTGAAAAGTGTTTCAACTAAAATCAAAGCAAATAGTTTATAAAATGATGCAGCACAGCGCTCTACTACCTCTGGCCCTCATGCTGATCTCCTGTGGAGCGGCATTCGCCTGCCATGGCAAGCTAATCGGTAAGTGCTCGTAGTAGCTGACCAGCCCCAATTCGCTTCCCGACTTGGCTAGACATTCATTTGTATGCGAGCTGCCTGATTTGGGGCATTAAAATGATCTGAGAATAGACTTGGAATACTTATGGCCACAAATGCCTGTTTGGCATGCGCAAATGCAAATACAATTTTATTTCCACTCAATTATACGACTTTTAAGCAAATAAGTTTTGTGTTTCGCATTTGGTTTTTATTTTAGTTTTGTGTTTTGCAAATTTTGTATTTTTATTTGCGCACATTTGAGGCACGTTTCAGTCGTTTGTTTTATGAATGAAAATCAGGCAAAAGCACTAGGTGCTCATAGAATTTCAGTCAATATTTACCAACACAATGTTGTTGTGTTTGATTTGCATTTAGCGAAAGCTGTAGCCGCAGCCGCAGCCGCAGCCGCCTCTATAGCCTGCAGCTGCGAGGTGTGCTCGAGAACTTTCGCATTATACAATTCGCTTGCGCGTGCGCGCTTAGCGACTGAACATGACGCGCAACGGCGGCTTATTACATAAAGTGTATAATTAATAGTTTATTTGCTTGTGCTTCCCAATTCAAAGCGAAACCTGTTCGCATTTCCAGTTTATATAATCTTTAAAATATAACGAAAAACTATTTAAGTGAATCAAAGGCCAATCAACTTGGCAAATATAATACACAATTCGTCTCATTAACATTCCGTCCGATTATTATCAAATAACATAATTATGAAACGGTTTAGCAGCGAGTTATGGCAGCTCATTGAACTGCGAACCGCTAAAGTCTCGTGAAGGTAATTCGCTTGTTAATTCAATGTTTCTTTCCCCCAAAAAATTAGACAATTCGCTGTACACGAGCAGCTGCTTGAAAAATTATACGTTTAATTTATTGGGGCGTTTTAAGTGGATCAACGAAACACGAAAAAAATCAGTAAAGAATTAATTAAAATAAAAAACACTTGCCAAACACTTCTCTTGACGCTTTTTGTGTTCTGCACACGCAGGCGCCGCCTTTTGTTAGGCGAAACCCAAAAAAAAAAAAAATCCAGTTGTTATTGTTGGTTTTTTTAAATAATAAAAATCAAAGTTTTTATAGTGCGCGTGTGCGTGTTGTTGATTAATGTTTGCTTTTTATGAATTTCAACGCAGTTCCAAACAATGGGAGACGAGAAAAGCCAAATTTGTAATTATAATAACAGAATTTACAGTTTGACTCTGCGGACGAAACGTTTAGCTGCGCGGCATCAATCAAAGCATCGCCGTGCTAATAATGTAATTAAATATGTAGATGCGCAGGCAAGAGCAACGACAACGACAACGACAACGACAACTACCTCAACGAACAACGAACAAGGGTAGCTGGGTGATAATCAGTAAATGATAAATGAAACAAAACATGTTGCGGCCAACATAAAGCATAACTACGAGTATGTGTATTAAGCTGCCGAGGATGCGGCGCTGCTCTCAGCAACGCCAGCGTTGCCTTCCCAGGCTGGCAGCTTCAAGGTGAAGTCAACGCGAGCTGCCAGTTAAGCACTTGTTAACATATTGTTGGCATTTGCGCGGCTGCTTCGCTGCAGTTCGTTGCTTAAGTCTTTTGTTTTGTGGTAGCTGTTGACGTTTCGTTGTCAACATTATATTTCGTATTAAGTTCTTTTTTTTGTTTTCTGTCTTTTATGAACTCAACTAAGAGTATGTAAATGTGGCAGCCCCTTGCGGAAATCGATCGATCGACAGCTTTATGCGCAATTTGTCAGGGAAGGTAGTTCACGAAATTTGCATAGCGCCCGTTGCACTGTGATTGATGCATATTGACTTAAAGCACAGAGGCTGCCAGCGAGAGACAATGTTGTGCGTTGATTTACGTACCGGTTCGTCTCCATGCCTGCCAACTGATATTTATGTAAATGTACTTTGTCGATATATCGTATGTGTATATATATATATATATATATATATAGCATAACACTAACACGTCTTTAATTTGACAGCTGCGGTTGAGTTTGAAGCTCGACGGGTTCTGCAAAAGCCGCTCGCTCACTGCTATTTTTAGTCAGCTTCACTAACCTTGACAAAAAACACACACACAGCAGCAACAACAACAGCAACAACAACAACAACAACAACAATAAACATACATAAAACACACTTACTTAATAAAAAATAAAAACGTCCAGCTCAGCAGCTCGGATGTTCGAGCAAATGCGAACAAGCGTTTCGGGTAGCTCTATTGACATCTAGACCCATATTTGTGCGAGCATCAGCTAAGCGTAGCTGTAAATTTATTTACTCTGCGGTTATTGTTGTTGCTGTTGTTGGTCGCGTCAAGTTGTCTGAGTGAAGCTGAAGCACGTTTGCTGCACTTGACCGGCAGCTGGAGATGCCATGGCCGTGGCAGTGGCAGTCGCAGTGGCAGAAGGAGCTCGCTTGTTAAATGCGCTCACGTCGCGGCGGCGCAATCAGCGCCCATCGCCAGATCTCGCTTGCTCTGGCCATTATTATAATTATTAAAAATTATTAAGCGCGCGTAATTATTTAAATGAAATGCGGCTGCATCAACTGGCCACGCCCCAGACGTCCAGGCAAGGACCAACGCTTGGTTTTTCCCCAACTAAATTCATATATAAATTTATATGTATATAAATCGTCTATATAGATTATATGAGCCTCACGTACACTGGCCGCTGGTTCGACTAATTAACACCCTGCGGCAAATTTAGTTGTTGCTCTCCATACAGACTCCGCTCATTGTGGCGGCTTATGAATTGAAGTTCAAATTATGATCTACTTGAAGCTAAGTTTTTTGCTTCAAATAATGAAAAGGCCTAATGAAGCCAATTTGTCTGCTGCTGACACACTTCACACCAACGCCGAGTCGTGAGTCAGTGGAGTCAGGCGCCGTTTGCAAAAAAAAAAACATCTCGAAAACAAAAAAATTTGATAAAAAAAATTGGCTAATGGGCAAAAGTTGGATTTTTAATTGACGCCTTTGAGCAGCACGCGCCGCATTGACTTTTAAATGTTTATTGACTTTTTGCTATTTGTTTTTTGGTTTTATCCCAATTCGAACCGGTTGGCATTTGAGGCGAATCAGAATCTTTTCTAATGATTTGCAAACATTTTAAATGGAACGAATGCGATTCAATGCCTATAAACGTACTTATATAAACTATTAAAAAAAAGTTGCTCATTTAAATTTCAGCAATTCGCTAAGAGTTTCAGCTTAGCTTGAATGAAATGTGAGCAAATTCGGTTGGGTGGAAACCGGCTGCTATGAGAGTTGGCAGAAAGCATCATTAAGCTAAGTCGACACAAAAGCCCAAAAGCCACACACACACACACACACACCACGCATAATAAAATAATAAAAAAGAACTTTATATTTTAAGCGTTTCGATTTGGGATAGAAATAGCCAAAAATAGAAATGATAGCATGTGCCCCATCGCATAAAGATTCTGAAATACATTCATATATATGCAAAGATATATCTAAGTTTATGCTAATGGAAACTCAATCGTTTCAGCATCGGGCATCAGCACCGAGGAGAGATCAATCATCTTGCAGGAGCACAATCGCCTCAGGCAACTCGTTGCCACCGGCCGCTATCCGGGCCAGCCGGGCGCCGAGAATATGCGCGAGATCGTCTGGGATGACGAGCTGGCCGCCCGCGCCCAACAATGGGCTGACAATTGTCAGTTCCGACACGATCCGCACCGCACAATAAGTAAGTTGTCTCTAAGTAATTGCCTACTCGCAATAGTCCATATGGTGAAGTTCGAAGCATATGCCGGCAATACGACAGCCGGCAGCTGGTTTTTGTGATCGATTTGCATGCACTCGGTCAGAGGGCCTTGGTAAAGTATCATCAATATGCATCTGGTGCACTGGTTATCATCTGCTATAAAACACTAAAACTAACCGAGCATGCCAAAGACCATACCGCATCTAGCTATAGCCGCAATAAATTTGTAACCCTCAAGATCTGGTTTATTTACAAATGTCCATTTGCTTGATCTTTCCTCTAGATCGCTTCACCATGGGCCAGAATCTGGCTGTCATATGGAGCACTGCACCGCTGGATGCGGACGATGGTGATTTTCCATCGCGCATCCAGAACTGGTTCAATGAGGTGCAAAAGTATTCGTTCGGCGATGCCTGGTCGCCCAAGACGGGCCACTACTCACAGCTGGTGTGGGGCGAGACCAGCTTGGTGGGCTGTGGCTTTGCCGAGTACAAGGATAACATCAAGTACAACAAGCTCTACGTGTGCAACTATGGACCAGGGTAAGCAGCGCACGGCAACAACAGACTATAATAGGATCAAGCGCTAATTGAACTTTCCCACTTTCTGCTTGCAGTGGCAATGTAGTTGGCTACAATCCCTATGAGGTGGGCAAACCATCGTGCGCCACTTATGGCATGAAGCCCTCGTCCAGGTATCAGGGACTCTGCGCTGCGCCAGGCGCTGCGCCGGCCGCCACGAATAGCGTCTATGGTGGCAACACAATTGAAACGTATGAATATAGCTACAGTTCCTCAGCTAGCAACAGCAACAGCAACATCAACAACAACAAGCCGACTAACAACATTAACAAGAGCCTATTAGCAAACAGCAAACAGAGCAACAGCAACCGAAACCAAAATAATCCCAATCAACAATTTACCCACTCCTCCTCCTCCCAATTCCCTAAACAGGCAGCGGCAGCAGCAGCAGCAGCACCAGCAGCATCGACGACGTCCGGCGGCAGTTCCTTTGGCACCAAGGCGCGTGGCAGTAGCCAGGCCTATACCACAGAGAGGAATCAACAGCATTCCGGCCGGTATCATCACAAGCTCGAGGCATATCGTCCCAGTGCAGCGGAGTTTCAGAAGTCCGTACAGAAGCATACCATACTACGCACCTATATAGATCAGAATCCGAGCGAGCAGCAGCAACAGCAGGATGCGGCAGCACAGGATGAGAATGCACCCAGCACTCCAAAGCCGAGTCGTGGCTGGAGCATTTTGAGTTGGCGCGGCTAGAGCAGAGATGTTGTAGATGTATTCAATCTATCTACGCCACTCACCGTCTCCCACTGCCCAGCCAGCACTGCCATGCAACCAATATGCCGCAGAATGTATTAGCTCACCCGCCCAGTAATAACTACTATGTAGTGTCATTAGAACCATCTTCGATTCTGAGTTTCCCAGCAGACTATAGCTCCTACTCTAACTATCTAACTAATATGTAGCAAATGATAGGCTCTTACTGTTACTCCTACTCTTACTCTTACTCTTACTCTTATTTAAACATTCCCCATAAACAAATTGCCATATGATGTAGCATACACATATTCTCTAGCCTTAGCATCATTTACTCTGCAATTATATGCTAACATATTTTTTAAATTATTTATATTGTATTATTGATAACATCCATCATTCAGTCAATCAGCTACCGAATATTTGTATCAAATGTTTGTACCAAAAAAGAAAAAAAGAAAAAAGAACAGAAGCAAAATTGTAAATCAAAATTTTCTCTCTTTTAAACGGCGCCTAACATCCACTAGTTAGTTATATGTAGTATTGTGTTCAAGCAAATAAAAACAGCAAGATGATATTTAAAACAATATTTAAATTTTTATTTATAAATGGTTTGAAAAGGGAATTACATGAGACTCGAACTTGCTAAGCGAGAGTTTATCGTGTAAGCATCAACATTTTTAAAAACAGTTTTTTTATGAGTTATTTTTATATAATATTTGTCATCACAACTTTCATCCGTGGGAACATCTGAAAAACGTTTTAATGAATCATCAGGCATTCCATTAGATCACATGTTAAATAGATCAAGTTTTATGGCCAGATTTTATCTCATATTTACATAACTGCATAACATCACGTACGCTTAACTCACAAAGTTCAACGCATAAGTCTTATTATGTTGACATTATATCATGCTCGCACGTACTTAAGTCATGAACTCTCTCTCTATTTAATCGTGATAGCGCAATAAAATTAAAAGTTTGGTCTTTATCCAGTCGGACTTGCTATGCATATATGATATTATGATCAAAAACTATTTCCTCTAATCTTAAGACAGGTTACTATAAATTTGCTTAACTAAATCATAAACTTCATCGTATAAACATAACTTTTTAAACCTAAAGAGCGCCTCTGCCCACCGCGCATGCGTGAGAGCCAGCTATAGAGAGCGCCATAAGGGCGTCTGCTGAATACGTGCTGAATATGAGACCAACATGAGAGACAGTTACTGAGACAGAGAGAGAGAGAGAGAGAGAGAGAGAGAGCTCGGAACTGATAAGAACAACAAAGCCGGGACTGAGACGCGGGCCAGCATCATAATGAAGCTGTGGTCCAGGAACAATTAATGCGGATGTACACACGCTACAAGATAACAATAATGGCACTCAGGCACCACACAGTCAGGCGAGCATTCGAGTAGGCGTAGCTAATGGGCCGGTCATGTCCTCTGCGAGCATTATATTGGCCAAATACATCTTGCTGCAGCTCAAGGTCATAAATGCATCAGCCAGATAAAGCCGATTGCTGGCCGAGGCTGAAGCTATAAAGCTTAATGAGTGTAGAGTACACATCAGAAAAACTCTAAAAATGTTTCTTTTAAATGCAAAGTTCCACATAGAGCAGCAGCCATTACGAAATTAAATTAGCGAAAGGTAAAGTTATGCCAATTAGAGCGCAGAGAAAATTGGAATTTGTTGAAGGAGAGCATGCCAACTAAAGCACTCTAATTTGAGTTTTATTAAAATACAGGAATGCAAGCTCGTAGCTATCAAATCATCTACAGCAAGCGCAGCTTAAGCGAGCTAACCAAATATTCAACAGCCATGGCCTAGAGAGCCGAGTATAGAGTATAGCCATAACGCTGCCTTTTGGGCTGTTATGTTTATGAAGCAGACGCAGTAGGCCAATCAAAGTTGCGATTGGGCCCGCACGCTATCTAAATACTTTTTAGCCCGGCTTTATTTTCTATTCTTGTTTGTTTTTATTGTAATTGTGCAGTTTATCTGCGTGTTAGCTGTCCCCAATGTGGCAGACCTATTACACTCCAACATGCTCATAAATGACTATAAATTTTGAATATACACACACGCACACACACATGCACAATGAGTGTCAATTTCATGTGTGTGACACGAAATTAAGATAGGCGCACATTGCTGTCAACTGTTGTATCGGTATCATAGGACATATGACAGCTATAAAATACACAAAGGGGTCGACTTTTGCGGCCTCTATGGAAATATGGAAATGTATAGAGGCAAAGAAGGAGAGAAAGTGAGAGAGAGAGAGAGTGTGAGAGAGAGAGAGACTCTGTGGCATTTGTTAATTTACACAGTCCGTGCTCGCTGGTTACTTCTGTTGTCCAAATGCGAATGCACTTCATCATCTTGAGCAGTCACAGAGGCTGGCAGCGTGAAATTAACTGCCAGAGTTTTTCTTGGCAGGACAACTTTTATTTATACATGGCCATTGTCGTACATTAACTTATGATGCGCACTGTGCGCGGCCCAAGTGTCCTTTACTCAGTCACCAAGACATTGGAATAACGGCCCTCGCCATTTCTCTCTCTCTCTTTCTCTGTCGTGCTGTGGCAACTTTTCGTTTAATACAAATGTCAATTTGCTGCAGCTGTCGCAGAGCGAAAATGCAATGTTTGAGCTTATGCGTGAGCGGATTTTCGCCGAGAAGAAATAAAATTAAATAGCCGCGCGTAATTAAGCAGCCGCAAATGTTGCGCGAGTTGCCAAGTTGCGCAAGAAACAAAGAAAAAAGAAATGCAACAGACAAAAGGAAGCTGCAGCAGGCATTAACGCGGCTTATGAATATCAAGGCAATCATTTTTACTCATTCATTTTCATTTTCTTGCGCTGCTTTCCACCAATTTTTCTTTGCACTCAAAGAGCGGTAAACATTAAAAAAACAAATATGAAGAAATAAATTTCAATTTCTTTTATGCAGTATTATTTTTTTTATTATTTATTATTTATTATTTATTATTTCTCTTCTCTTTTACCAAAGGCAATTGCTTTTCTTGTTGCCAAAGGGTATTTCGTAGTTTATCATCAACTTGTAACTTTCGTTTAGCTGAAATCTTTGCCAAATGACATTTGCGCTTTCCACATTAAGCAAATTCGGATGTCCGTCTTTCTCATGGCAATGACATCTTAAGGCTTAAGACATAATTTTTTATGAATATTAAAGTTTGATATCAGTTATACCCATACTCTAGAGGTAATTTCAAAAATGATGCATACTTTTAGGCAGCACAAATAAAATATATTTTATAGCAAACCATATAAAATTTTTAAATTGATCTGTGAAAAAGTTTACCTAACTCTAAAGCTGTGAAACATTCAGTTCAGGCTGAAATAAATAAATAGATATTCATTCAATAACAAAGAATCATATTTAATTTGAATTTAATCCAAGATAAAATCCATGGATTTGAAATTTTTATAAACAAATTATTTTGTTTCGTGAACTAATTAAAAATAAAGAAAAATGTTTAAGATATAAGAAAATTGTTTAAAATATTATTAGGTACAGAGTCAACAAATTAGTGACAATGTAGTTGAGGTCCAAAAGGGGATAACCTGAAACAGATATAATTATGCGTCATTATTACAATGTTTGATAATGATTCAAAAGCCAAACACCGCAAGTGTGAATGAGGGCAGCATACGACATAATACAAAACTCTTATCTATGATGTATAGTATGACTAAACATAAGCTGAGAGAGATTCTTATGGCGCGTAGATTGCACTTGACATATAAATTGATGGCATTGTTATTTGTAGAAAACAATGTTTAGGTTAGAGGCACACATATTTGTTGAGCGTCCTAAAATTCGAATGTTCTCAAGACAACTCAAATCTCATATGTAAAACTTTGAGGTCGAGGAATTCCACACGCTGACAGCTTAGCACGATCGAATTTTTCGAACTGTCGAGGAATGTTTCTGAGAATACACAGGCACGCAGTCAGTTGATTTTCTGTACACCTGGCAGACGGTCAAGGATACTGCGTGGAGTAATTTTGCCAGCGATCCCAGCGTGTGGCTAGCATACGCTGTTTCCCAGCGAGCAGCAGGTGCTGGATGAACTGTCACATGTGTCTGTCATCGCAATGAGAAAAACCTGGCGTCAGGTGGGAACAATGAGGTCTTCATACCTGTCGACAAGCCACATGGTATCGCGTATGTTTAGCTTTCATGTAGAAGTTTTAAAAGGGAGCTGAACTATATGTGAAGAGAATATGAAACTGTTTAATAATATTCTATGATATATATATTACACATGATTAAACATATAATAAAAGATATTGCAATTTTAAATGTATTTTATGTACACATAAATGTTAAGCACAGAAGCAATTGAAGACAAAGAATACATATATTGAAAAAGTTTTTCAATTTGAGTTAAGCTTTTATTTTACACTCAAAGATATCTCACACACACACAGCCAGGCACACAGACCACACACACACACACCCACACTCCACACTCCACACTTGCAGCAAATGCAAAACTATGTTTATCGTTGAGAGAGGGAAATCCCCACACACACACACACACAACACACACTCATACTCACACACACACACACTGAAATTAGAAATAGAAAACCCAGCAACAAAAAACCAACTGAGGCAATAAGCGAAAATGAAATGAAAAATCATGAATGGCCAACAAGCAAGAGACTGCTGGGAGTAAAGCGAGGCAGGCAGATTGTGGAGGGGCAAATCTGATGGGGGTAGGGTAACAGAGTGGTGTGCCGTGGTGCTGGTAGCAGCGATATCAAACCAAAACCAGAAAAATAGAAAAACATTTTGCCAGCTATAGGAGTATTGGCAGCATTCAGCTAAAGCCAGAGTTTAGCATGCCCGTGAAATGAAAAGCGAAGGGCAGCCAAAAAGCTGAAAATTACCAAAAGCCAAACGCTACTCTCTCCATAGAATATACAAAAAACCCAGCCATGCCCCGTGCCCCGTGCCCCGTGCCGAAGCTCTGCCAATGCCAGATAGAAATCGAAATATCAAGAGTTGTGCAGACGAAACGTAATATGGGAATTGGAAAGCGAACTCTCTTTTATTTATGCTGGGCTTTCGGGTTCGAGCTGAACCACTGCTCAAAATCATTTCCTTTCTATTTTACCATAAGCTCTTAAATTGCGTTACAGCAACAGCAACAGAAACAGAAACAGAAACAGAGCTATTTCAATAGATTTATAATTACGCAAATAGGAAATCTATGTACAGCAGCTAGATTGGAAATGGACTTGCATTGCAATTACTTTTTACACTCAAATTTGAAACGAGTACATTTGAGTTCAAGTATTTGTAATAGATAGATGAAAAAGAAAGTGCAGAGATAATAATACGTATCAATAGCAATAGCTCAACAGGCCAGATCTTGATGATACTCTGCAATTATCTCTACTGTCTGAAGAAATTGCGTACAAGGAATCTTTAGAATATTTTAGTAGTCAAACCTAAGCTTAAACTGATTTAATTGATAAGTATAGACTTTCGTCTTGGTTTCTCTTTTGATCATACGTACTACAACTTAGTTAAGGTAATAGTTCTTAAACATTAATATGTTCATTACGAATGGCATGATGAGTAATCATTCACATTTATTTGTATGGGGATTAAGCCTTAAGAATCTTTTCGAATTGCCTCAGAGTTACAATATACAATATTTCTTTGATTGTATTTTATAATAAAGTTATTTCTTTTTTATTCAATTTATAAGTTTTCATCTTAATCATAATCAGAAATTTATTTCATTTCAAGATTTGCTTTGTATTTTTATTTATAAACGGCAAAGTGAAAACCCCGAATAGCAATATTATTCAATGTCAATTCAGTATGGACTTACGCGTTGCAGCTCTGGGGAACAGAAAGAATTTAAACATTGAGATACTACAGCGATACCCGTGTAAACCGCTTAGACCAATAACAGCTGCTCCATGGAATATGACCAATTTAGATATCCATAAAGATCTCAAACTTCCTCTTGTCAGAGAAGAAATAACAAAAAGCTCAGTGAGATACATAAATAGGCTACATTATTACTTCAATGTTCTAGCAATAGGACTTCTAGATAACAACAAAATTAACTGTAGGCGACTAAAATGATTTCACGTCCTGTACCTACCAAATAGATAATATAGATAATCATGTAAATATGTAAATATATGTATTGAGTTCACTGGAGACCAAACCATTCTGTTAATTATTAGTTACTGTTAGTTAATTTGCTTATTGTTTAGTTTAAGACCAATCGGAAATAAAATATGATTAAAAAAATATATATATATATTTTAGCCTGAAATTGTGCAAAGAATATCCGAGTTAGAATCCTGCTAAGTTTTCGGAATCAAATGAATATTCTTAAGGCAAACAAACTCCATTTATTTGCCTAAACTGAAAAAATATTGCAAACAGCTAAAGCCCTTTCAATAATAATTTTAATTACTCTTATACTTCATATATTTATAATAAATTATAATGAAACAGTATATTGTTTACCTCCGGTTCAGACTTTGCCCACTACCATCAAATTTCACTTTAGTAAATATTTGAGTCATATAGATAATTCATCTAATTAAGCATATAACTGCGAGCTCATAAAATATGTCAACAAAAAAATTCCGGGTAAGTGTTTACAGCCAAACAGCTGTCTTTCTTATCAGCTCACTTAACGCACTTTAATTTCTAGATAAGGCTGCCGTGTCATCAGGTTCACATAAATACAGTAGGCTTTAGCTTTCTTTGCCTAAAATTGAAACATTTCTCATGCTACTTAATAATGAGGAATGCTTCGTTGATAAATGCACAAACTAATTACAGCACATATTATGAAATATTAAGTCGAGTCGAGTTGAGACTCATTTCTTATTCAATATAATAATTCATTTTAATTAATTGCAGGCAGAGAATTAAACTCAAATTTGGAAAATCTCAAACTTCTTAAGCTGTAAACAATAGAGCTGCATAGAATTGGCCAAGATGTTGTTGCTGTAATTGTTGTTGATGTGATTTTGCTAGCCGCAAGTCTGCAGCGGATGTTGGCATTGCTGCAACAAGAGGCAACAATTCAGCCCCAGACAAACCAAAACTTTTGTGGCTCTCATTACGCTAGTGTGTGTGTGCACAATTGGTAAAGTGACGCAAGTGTGGTTGCCATTCTTCTGGTCCTTATTGTTGTGGCTGCTGTTGTTGGTGCTCTTGTTGCATGTGCATTGGCGTAATTAATTTGAAACGGCGCCAAAAACGGAAACTTCTCTCTCTTTCGCTCTTGCTCAGCCACGCCTCTCGCCCATATACATATATGCTAATTGTGTCCATCCGCCTGTGTTTCCGGCAAATTTCCATTCATCTCTTGTTGATGGACCTACCATAAAAGTTAATAAAGTAAATAATTTAGCAACATTTATTTATATATTATTTAAATATTGCGCACTCGAAATTTGCGTTGGTTTTTCTTTTTTTTATATTTTATTTTATGCCTGAATCAACTTTATTGCTTTTAATATTTGCATTATTTCTCAATTTGCTGTGCAAAATTTTTTTATATTGCAATCATTTCGTGCAGCTGCCGCACACACACAGCAGACATGACGCGCACACACACACACACACACACACACACACACACACTTACACCCTCACAGCAATTGTTGTCACTTTCGAACGGCAGCTGCTTAAAATTCAATAAAAGAAAAGCGAGTGCCGCATGTAAATTGCGACCAATAAAAGCCTTATTTAGGTACGCAATATGTTGACAATATTATTTATACATGCATACACACACACACACACACACACACACACACACACACACACATACACACACACACACACATACACATACACACTCACATGAACACATACATACATTAAAGGTAAATATTGTTTTTAACTTTGCGCTCTGTCAAAGCAAATTTTAATACAGAAGTTTTCTCTTTTAAGTATTTAAAGAAAAATAAATCGGCAAATATTAAGAGATATTCTTTTTATACCCTGAACCCATTGAAAATGGGAAATCAGGGTATAATGTTTTTGTGAAAATGTATGTAACAGGCAGAAGGAGACATGGCAGACCCCATAAAGTATATATATTCTTGATCAGCTCGACAAACTGAGTCGATATAGCCATGTCCGTCTGTCCGTCCGTCCGTCCGTGTGAACGCAGTGATCTCGCAAACCACAAAAGCTAGAGATCTGAAATTTGAAATGTATACTCGTGTATATCCTACGCAGTACGAGTTTATCATTTTTTTTCGATAACTCATCCCATTTCCTTATTATCGATAAAAATCGATAACTTTTCTTCGTTTTTGAATACCGTTATAGCTATAGATTTCAGATTTACTGTGTGTATCCGTGTAATGAATACAAACATTTTGCAATTTTTGGATTTTGGATACCACGCCCCCTTCCCCAAAAATTTGAAAAAAAACGTATTTCAAATACTAGAGACTTGTGCTTTGGCAAATACATACATATGAATGTCATTATTACGCTGAATAAGTTTGATTACGAAAGTCTATCTAGAAGAAAACTAATTCAACAAATAAGTTTTCAAAATATAGCCCATACTGCAGCCCAAGCGCTGCCCGCGCGCAGTCGCTGCGTAAACTGCGCAGTAGCAGAGAAAGTGCTTGTGCGTGCGTGTGCATGTGTGTGTATGTGTTGTTTGTGTATATGTATATATAAAAGAAGCGTAAAATGATTTGAATATCGCATCTTCGCAGGGTTCAGGGTATCTCTTAGTCGAGCAGTCTCGACTAGAGCACTCTTACTTGCTTATTTGTTTATTTATTTTTATTTTTTTTGTTAAGACATAACATACTTTATTTGGGTTTCATTTTACAAAAGAGAACTTTAAGATTATTATTTATTAATTATTAATTAACTATATATATATATATATAGATATATATAGTTTTATTAAATAATTTTTTTCATTTATTTATTTATTAATATATATATATTATAATAAAAACAAAACAAACAAAAGATTGGTTGGTTACTTTTTGGAAATAAATACTTATTTCATGTTATTTAATCATTAATCATTAATCATTCTAAAAATTTCTGTTGATTTGTTAGGCAGTCAAAAGTCTATATTATGAATAAATAAGCAAATTCTCAATTTTGTTAGCGCTTAAACATTTTGCTGCAGCTTTTCTTTTGAGGCACGTAACTCCGTATAAATTCTTTATATATAATTTGACATTCAGTTCGCGTTTGGTACATCAACATTTACAGCTAAAATAAGACAAAAGACACCCTCACACACACACACACACAAACACACACATACAGATACACACTTGTCAATTGTCACTGTTGTGCGTTGACTTTAAAATGTGTGCGCTACTCAAAGAGTTTGGGTCCTACTCAAAGGAGGGTCTCCGCTTGCAGCTGCTACCTCTGTGAAGTGCTCTCGAGCTTTGGACTAATGAAAAAGTTTTTATTGCTGTCGCACACATGCGTGAACTCTCAAATTGTGAATTGCGCATAAGATGCCAACTACTATATGATATATATATATATATGTATGTATGGGACTGGGCGCATAATAAATGAAGTGGCAAGAGGCGTGGCCAGGCAGCAGATGCCACTGGAGATTGATGACAATGCGGCTAGAGCTGAAGCCGTCCAAGGCTTTCACATCTAATTAAAAACAGAAGAGCTTCTCAAATCAACCAGCAAGAGCCCCAAGGAACCACAAACGAGGCACATTACTCATACGTTATAAACACATTAAAGCCAGCACATACCCATACACACACACACACGCACACACACATATATACTTATGTGTGTGTACAAATAAAATCTAGACAATAATTACATATGCGAACCGCATCGGGCCGGGCAAACCGGACAAACCGGGCAGCCGGTCAGCCGGGCAAACCTCAGTGCAGCAATGCCCCTTGTCAGACATATGTTTCGACGATAGCTCCCTGGAGAGGAGGCCAACAACAACATGGCCCGATCCGAGTCCATCGAAAGACAGCGGCTGGCCATAAACGTAAGTGAATTAACCATTCAACTAACATTATGGCCATTAAATCATTTTTGCCAGCAACCCCTGCAAGGAGTCTGCCCTACATATGGGGCCGGCACGCATTTCAATTCTTTTTCTTCTTTTTTTTGGGGCGCAACCTCAAGAGAAAAAAAAAAAACATGTGAACTAATTTGTTGCACCCCTCGACAGCCGCTTGGAGTTAGCTGCGTGTGTTTTGCAATTGAAATTCAACTACAAAGTGTATTCGCAGGGTGTGTTGCGGCCGGAAGTAGAAAAAAATGTGTTTACAGCATTGCAATTAATGGCGCAGTGCACGCAATGCCAACGAGTCACCCCGCTGAGTGGCAAACACCTCACACTGGGTGTGGCTCGGTTGCATCAGCCTACCTACTAAAAAAGGATGTGGCACTAAAAAGGCGTGAAAATGTTGAATCTAATTTCAGTTCGTATCAAATGGCATGCAACCCTCGGCGAACGATATCAATCTATGCCGGCATGTGGCAAAGCTTTGTGGCAGCTCACTGAACAAAGGCACTCAACGCGAGTGTTAGATAATCCAAGTGTGAATTAAATTAGCGAAATATCCACAATCAGCATGTGCTTATTATATTTATATGAGTTTATGCTAAATGTGAAATCCAAAATATTGTAAATAATTTTATGTGGCTTAAAAATATAATAATATCATAATTTATATAAACTAAATACAAATAAAAATAGAAATAGAAATAGTATAGAAAAATATTAGATTCGATTTTTAAAAACTACATTTTTTGTAGATTTCACTTATTTATAATCACTTATTTTCAAAATTTCAACAAAACTTTATTTGACAGCTTTTAAAGATCTTTACAAATGGTATACGATGGGCTAACAACTTCCTATTTGGATTTAGTAAAAGCTGAATACTGCGTGAGCTACAAGGTTTTTTGCCAAACTGATCTTAGCTCCTATCTTCAAGTCTCTGTCCACTTTCAGCTAACAAATAAACATTCGCCTTCCCCTAAAAATATATTTTGGATCTTATTGTATGTTAAATAATCAACAATGTTCTGTCAGAGTCCACTTAACAATAAAGGCGTGAGCTCTGAGAGATAAAAAGACCCGAATGGGGAAAGCGTTAATACCATGTTGATGCATAAACAATACTATTCAATACTAGGCCAGATGTTAGTAACTTTAAAGTACGAGATTTCCGACAAATTGTGCAAAGATTGACAAAAACTTCTTTTATGTTTCAAGCTACTCTCTTCAGGCTTTCAAATTGAACAACTTCAGCATTAAGAGCAGAAAGTCTCTGTAATTTTACTTCATGTTTAAGCCGATATAGGAAACCTGCCTCAAACACAACCAAAGTACAGCCAGCATCGGCATAGATAGCTCATTTGTCGTATACTTAATGTCGTATACCCACTTTTTCTATATATCTATCCGTTCCCTCGAACAGATCACATTGTTGACTGTAGGCTACTCTCTTATTGCTTTAACTTGTTAAGAATTAAGAGACTAAATCATTAGGAAAAGACAGTCTGCGTGGTTTTATTTAATGTTTAACTCAATACACACCTCAAAGTCGAGCCACCCCTGGCATAGCTTACTCATCTGTCGCATATCTAATATCATATGGCCAAACGCACCTCCAGCCACGTCGCCATTTATTATTTACTGCTCACATATGTATTTTTTATGGAAAATAAGGAAAAGTGAATATAAATTTGTTAACGAGCAGCACACAAAATGAGCCGTAAAGCAATCAATTTTCCATGTGTTTTCATCTCGAGTCGCGTCGCGCAAACGTACTCGGATATGCAAATGTATTTGTATACAGACATAGTCTAGATATATCAAAATATGCAAACAGGTACAGGTACAGGCGCAGGCACTGTAATAAACTGAAGGATGTTTTTTTTTTAACAGGTTTATTTACCATTTGACATTTGAAGATTTTTCTGATTTGCCGTGCTCATCGGGGAGTTGTGCGTGCGAGAGACCTGAGCGTAAGCACATTTTTTGTTGGCACTGTTCAAATCTTGTTTTGATAAATATGATAAATAATTGTAAATATTTGTTGTTGTGCGCACGTATGACAAAATAAATACATAGCCAACACATTGCCATTATACGAGTAAATAAATAATGCAACACACACACACACAGGACACACAGGGCACACACACACAGAGTCATATGAAACGTGCTGCTGTCAACGTTTGTAATTTTTAATGGCAACTTCAATAAATTATGGCACCAACTTTGGACACAATCAGCGCTGAGAACAAGGCAAACAAACGGCTCAAGTTGTGAAAGAATATTTATGATGACAATCAAAATAATTATAATTATAATAAGTATAGTGAAATTAATTATTCCACAACTAAGCATTTTTTTTAATGATATACAACTAAAATTAAAAAACCTAGAAATTTTCTGTTAACTCTTTAATTATTTATGATAATGGAACAATTATTTATGATAAAGAGAAATAGTAATGGAAAAAAATATTCTTGGTAAAGAAGTTGTTTCTAAGGTCTTATAGAGGCTATCATATGTAGCTCACTCGAAACTTTAAAGTTTCAATTCAGATTTAATGGAAACTGTTTCTATATCAATTGCAATTGGCATGCGCCGCGCTGAACCCTAAGCAGGGTCATTCGAACAAACCAAAAAAATACTAAAAAACCCATAAAAGTAAATAAGGGACAGAGAAGTAGACAGTGATTGGGCATCTGTAAAAACATTTCCCCCTTTTGGTAGGGGGCTGTCTGAAAATTAGTTTGAAGGGTGCATAAAATTATGGAAATGAAAATGGGAAAATGTGTGGGCGTGGCAATGCCAGCTAGCATATGCTATATATAGTAAGCAGTATCGGTATCATATGCCACTTGCAAATTTAATTGATTTGACTATAATGGAAGCTGTGTTCAGACATGCCCAATGGGTCGCGTGCGTGATATGGGGTAGAAAATACTACGATTGTGCTTTTTATTGTGATCAAAAAATATTAAAAGTGAACTGTAAAAAGATTTAGTGTCATTTTAATGTTGCATTTTGAATGGATAGTTAAAACTTAAAGTAAGTAAGCTTTTTCACATTTTTTGTGAGTGCTCTGCATTATTCAAACCATTTTTCTATCGAACTCTGAAAGTTTTTTGCTTTTCTTAGTCTATCTAATTTGTAGATAAGCACGTGTCGTCTGGTTAGGAGCATATTTGTTATGATGTTTCGTCAGTAGACATATTTTTTTTTATGCTTTGAAGACCGAGACCCATAGTATGTTTGGGCGCTCTAAGTAGAAAGGTTTTTTATTAGTCAAGACAGTTATTACTAGGCGCGTGTCCGTCATAATAATGAATGGTAAAACAGATGTCGCAAGTGCTTATGAGTGTTAATGAAAAACATATCCATTAAAATTGTTTTATCTATAGCTTACAATATGGGTGTACATGAGATGAAAGTGAGATTCGAGGGATTTGCGTCAAGGGTAGTAATTTTTATAGTGATTAGATTGCGGTTGACATATAAATAGTGTCAGTGGGCGCTGATTAGAGCAGTCATTGAATATCTGTTGAACACACCTCATTATGTTTGCAACTCCTTTGCGCAACCTGGCCAGCCTGAAGCTTCCCACTACGATGGTTAAAGAACAGTCCCAAAAGTACGAGATTACCAACAAGGGCTATGGCAAGGATGCCGTCAAAGTGATGCACATCAATCGCAAGGGTCCAGTGCACAGCATACAGGAATTGGAGGTAGGCACACATCTGAAGCTCTACAGCAACAAAGACTATATGCAGGGCAATAACTCGGATGTGGTGGCTACCGACTCGCAGAAGAATACAATCTATTTGCTGGCCAAAAAGCATGGCATCGAAAGTCCCGAAAAATTCGCTCTGCTCCTGGCCAGTCATTTTCTGAAGACATATGCTCACGTAGAGGAGGCTCATGTGCATGTCGAGGCGTATCCATGGCAGCGCATGGAACAGGAGAGCTGCCAAGAGAACGACGGCAAATCAAAATCAAAATGCAATCGTCAGCTACACAACCACGCCTTCATCTTTACGCCCACAACGATGCATTACTGCGATGTGATATTGACACAAAATGGTAGCCACATCTAGCATAGTCAAACCGTAGATTCAATTTCATGCAGTAGTTTCTATCTTAGATCCCAAGCAAACTGTCATGAGTGGCATAAAAGGACTGCGCGTCCTAAAGACGACTCAATCCTCATTTGTGAACTTTGTGGACGACGAATTCCGCACGCTGGCAGATCAGCACGATCGAATCTTCAGCACAGTCGTGGAATGTTCCTGGGAGTACTCAGACACGCAGTCAGTCGACTTTCTGCACGCCTGGCAGACGGTCAAGGATATTGTGCTGAGGAACTTTGCTGGCGATCCTCTCGTGGGCATCTCCTCGCCCTCGGTGCAGCATACGCTGTATCTCAGCGAGAAGCAGGTGCTAGATGTGCTGCCACAAGTGTCTGTGATCTCGATGACCATGCCCAACAAGCACTATTTCAGTTTCGATACGAAACCCTTTCAAAAACTGGTGCCAGGCGAGAATAATGAGGTCTTCATACCGGTCGACAAACCACATGGCACCATCTATGCTCAGCTCTCGCGTAAGAATCTCAAAAGTCATCTGTGAAGCAATTGTGAACAATGATGGCTGGAACAATGGCTGAGATACTGAGGAATATGCTGTCATAACTCTGTAATTTACAATATTTATCTGCTATATATGTATATATGTTATAACTCTTTACTCAAAAACTATTAAACTTGTGGAGTTATGTTCAGCTTATTGCAGAACTGTTTTGTTGATAACCAGTTAGCTTGAAAGTTACCGTCAAAATTGATTGTTCTTAAGAAATTCATGAGCAAAGAGACTGTCATTTCCGAGGACAACGACGATTGTTAGCTTGTTTGCATGACGTACTTGTAGACCCATGTCTAGTCGCCAGTTATGATCCGTTCCATGAAGGTGGAGGTCGACTGGTGATTGACAGACGGCACTTATTTTTGGCATAGTAACTGAGGACAGTCCTGCCAACATAATAAATGAAGAAATTTTCAAAAATATGGAGCGCGGGCATTTCAAATGAGAATTTCCGGATACGTTCCGGTCATAAGGTATATATTTTAGATCAGACAAGTAAACTGAGTCAATGTAGCTAGTATATCCATCTATTCGTCTGCTCGTTTGTTCAACTGCAGAGAAGGTATATATATAGAATATATTCATATATTATAAATTATTATATATATTAAATATTATTATCTATAATATTAATAAATAAATATATACATACATATTTTATATGAAAATTTAGCCTGATTCAATTGATAAGTCCAGATTTGCATCTCAGGTTGTTGGCCCCACATACTATCGTAGAACCTATATGCTTAAAATGTTAACAAATTCTCATATAATGTTTTAATTCAGTTCATAAATAAAAATGCAATTCAAAAGTGTTGGTAAAGCATAAACTCTGCTTAGGCTCGCTCATAATATGTTTATTGCCAAAAATATAATTTGTTTTAAGTGTTTGTTCAGCGTGTGCCTCTAATAAATACGAGTTAATAAGCCATTCACCTGAATTCTAAGGTTTTTGACTGCCATCCTAAGAAATACCCTTTGAAATTGTATTTGAAATATTAGAATTGTAGCTAAGTTTTTAGACTTTTTCTTAGCGCTCAGTTGAGCATACCCTACACTATCCCCGCCGTTGGGTATAACGAAAACAAAGATAAGAAATATTCAAGTGTCATCAAAATATTTGCTTTTCTCTGCGTATCTTTATGAAAGGCTTAACTACCAAATTCAGTAGGTGAAATCCGGGTTCGCATTTACGTATTGCCGTGCATTACTCACACAGCAGTTCCTCAATGCGTATTCCACCTGAGTTACTGAGAAACGTGAATCGTAAATTGCTAAGCAGCTAACAGCTGATAAGGTTAAGTCTATGAGTAACACCTCGTATTTCGTGTGGTTCTCAGAAATTGCACTTGACATTGAAATCTTGTTAGTTTATTCTGTAAGCTTAAAGTTTTTATTTGTATTGCTTTGATTGAATGTATAAATTGAAAAGCAAAGATTTCAGGTCAAAATTCGCGCCTCGCATTTTACCATAAATCTCTTTGGGGTCTGCTTGCCAAGCATATGTAGTCCGAGCGCCAACACAAATCATATAAAAATGCAAATGTTCAGCTCAAATTTTTGCTTCGATCTCTCGTTTAAGCGCATATAAAAGCCAGCAGTAAATTTCAAAAGTCAACTTCATGACCCGGAAAATTGCAAAATAAGCCAAAAGCTACCCTTCGCTGGGCAAGTGGAGTGGCAAGGAGAGCAGCCACCTGACCCACTGCTACTGTATATAGGTACATATACATACACACATACATACACTCTTATTTGAAATTCATCAAATTTACATCATTTGGTCGGGCCCAGGAAGTGCTGTCCAATCAGCAAAGCCAATCAGCACTATTATTGTACCTAATCAAAGCTCAGCCACAGAAATTGCAATTGTCGATTAGCTGGGTCCAGTTGTACCCTGTACAGTGAACACTCCCCCACACGTTGATATCTCCATTACGAGTGTCAGCCACAAACGAGCAACACGTAATCTTACACCCATTTGTGTGAATGTGTGATTGAAGCTCAAGAAATGACGTAAAGAGTTTTTGTTATTGTAGCTTAAATTTAAGTTATTTTGATTTAAGCTCAATAATCGTAAGCATAGCTATAATCGGAAGTATACAGAGATGTTTTAAGAAACATTTTGTATTATTTATGAAACTGAAAGTGAATTTTGAAGAGCTAAAAAGTTTTATTTCTTTGCATTTCTTTGCTTGGCAATGAAAGTTAAAATAAATAAACTAGAGCAACTGCTTAAGTCTTTATATGTTAATTTTATATATTTTTATTATTATATTGCTTCCTTAATTATTTGTATACATCATATATCTGACGTTAATTATGCTCAAACAAAATAATCATAAGTTTATGCTTTAATAACCAACACGCTTAGAGTTGAGCCAGAATCGTCTCGTTTCACTTGAATCATATAGATAACTTTAATGATATTTATGTATAAATTTGTAAGAAAATTTATAGTTTGCATAATAAAATGTTTCTAATTCCATTAAAAATATATATGAATATATCTACAGGGTACGGCAGTCGAAGTGTAACCTATTTAAAATGCCATTAATTTGGCTTGGAAAATGATTTTTATTTATAACAAAGTAAAGAATATCTGAAAAAAACTTAATTAAATTAAAAATAAATTAACTTTATCTCCATATTGAATAGAAATAAAAATCCAATGAATTGGTTTTTCATTACTTTACTATTAAAATAATTATTTATTTAATCCAAATATATTCTACAATTATATCATTTGAATTTACAACTCATGCCAAGTATGTATATATTTTAATTTATAATATATCTATTTAAAATGTAATTCAAACTAAAGTTTGTTGATATTTATCATTTTGTATGCCTCATGTAAAAGCAAAATGTTTTTAAAGACTTGACATAGAGAGTGCAAAACTTTGCTGTTAGTTTTCATATTGAAGAATTTTCCATTTGCAATTTCTATCTGTAGCTGTTGCGAGTGGCCACAGTCTGCGTACAAATAGCCAAGACATCTCTTAAGAGCAAGCTACGAGTGCTGTATATATAATCAGTGTTTACTTTCTATCTGGGGCAGGAGTTCGTATGAAACTTGGAACTTAGTTAATGTGCCTTACCTTCGAGTTGATCTATGAAACTGAACTCAAGGGTCACACAAAACTACACTCCAGCAAAGTTCTGGGACAGGTTTAGTTGTTAGTTTGTTTATGCGCTGGCACACTGCCTGCCGGCAGTAAATTCCAGCTGTAAGTCAAAGCATTGGCCAAGTTAGCTGAGCTAGTAGTTAGCTTCAGTAAACACGTGTATCATCTGGAAGCACATTTTAGCTATCGTTCATATGTTAATGTTTGTGCATTAGGCTAGAAAGGTGGAGCCTCTTTAGTTGCCTCTAATTAAAAGCCACACAAACACACACACACACACACACACAGTGTATGACGTACAATTTAACACTGTCACGCATCGTTTCGTGTGGGCTTTTGTGTTTCGACCTTTTTGGCCAAAAGGTAAGGCTAATCACTGAGGGATCCAGGCATTCACTTAACGACTGCTCACATAGCTAACATAGCCCTCAACCCTCAATGTCTACCATCCTACCATCGGCCCCTCTACAATAGTTACAATTAGACTAATGAAAACCGCATTGGAGCTCTGTAATTTGATGTCTAGCTTTCAGCGAGTCTGAGACATCTCTCCCCTTTTTGGGGTCTGTTTGTTTATTTTCTGTCGGAGTTTGGCTTTTGCCAATTAAAATAAATTATTATACAATTTACTCAGAAAAGCCAATGCCTGTCGAGAACTTAACACAATTACGCGCAGATTTATAACGTTTTTAGACAGCAACAATAACAAATGTAAAAGGAAAAAAAATTACAAAAAAAAAAAGAATCATTTTCCACGGCAATGGCCACAAATTCCGCTGTTGCTCTTGCCTCCTGGGGCAGGCAAATTGTGAAATGTAAAATGCGAAGTATAATGAAATGCTTTCAGCAATCGATGACAGACAGACAACGCGCCACACAGACTGATAGACAAACGATTGTCTGTCTCCTGTGTTGTCTGCCATTTGCGAAATGCATTGCATTTGGCTTTCAAATATTTTTCCATACCCTGTGCACAAGCAACAAAAATAAATGTAATATTCTAGAGGTATACTCTTGATGTAGACTGAATGTTGAGTGAAGTCTGATAAACTCATAAAAATATAAAAATTTTCGCGCGAAAGTTCATTTTGCTTTTTATCTGTCTACCTGTGTGAAGCGATTGGGTTGGAATGAGACATTTTTTTAAGGGTTGATGCATTTATCAATAACTTTTACTTTTACATATACAATTCCTAATTGAATTTGAGGTGAGAGTTTGAGTACGCTTTCTCTTTAACAAATTTAAAGTATTTATTTAATTCAATTTTAATTTTTTCGCATATTTTTATCTTTGGCAAAATTCTAGGAACTTCGATTTATAACAACTTTTATTTATATGTTTTATATTTATATTTTTTAATCTTCTCTAATAACAAATAATTGATATATTACAGGCTAAGTAAGGGGTATTCCCTTGGCTGGCAATCTCTTACTCTCTCTCAAGCACTCTGACTTTTCTTTTGCTGCTTCAAAAATTTTGTACTCATTGCCTGTGACAATGATGCCCATTTTGATGGATTAAAAGTTAAACAGCTCACGCAGACACCCTGGGGAATACGAACAAAAAAAAAAAAAACGAGACAATAGACCAGACGCACGCCCGTCGCTTGATTTAAATGCCCAAAAAAAAACATAAAGTTGACCCAGCAAATTTTTTGAGAGCCCAACTCGTTGGCCAAGTTGAAAAACCCTAAGAGCAGCAGCTGTCGAAAACAGGCGAAAAAATTAAATAACATTTTGAAAATTTAAATATACATCATATTTATATGTATATAGTTATACTTAAGCTAAAAAGTTAAAGGCAAAGTAAGTATTGGGACATAAACATGTGGCATATGTTACTCTTAAGTGTGCAACGTTTGTTCTGCTATTATTTGACTATTTTCAAACCTCAGTTGCCTGCGGATGCGTGTCTGCTTAACTGTTTGGGGCGGCGCTCACTGGCCATGGCTAATGTATGCTGTGCAATGACTTTTGGCCATGGCCAACAACCAACGGCCATGTTGTAGCTCAGAGTTGGCATTGTCCTCGGGTGCGTGCGTATGCGGGCTGCCATTGACTGTTGCGCCGAGCAGTTTTAATTGGATAACACGAACTGCGTTGACTGGCGGCTAATTGCGGAGCATTAGGCTGCACATTGGGCCGGCGGCAGCGTGTGCCTGGCCCTGACAGTTGGCCCTGTCATTAGCCGTATTGTTAATTGAGGCAGTCCAGTTGGACAGAACCGCAGCAGCAGCAGCAGCAGCAGCAGCAGCTGTAACAAAGCTTCTCTCATAGTACAATATGCAAACATTTTTTAAAGCTTAAAGCAATGCTCGCTGACTGCAAAGTTTAAGCGCTGTCAACGCCGTGGCCCAACTCGGCAAAAGTGACAAAAACTTTTGCGGTGATAAGCGTCAAGTTACGCTGCTGACTCCTAGAGTTGCTCGCTGTTATGCCCATAACTGTACGGTCTGTCCTGCATACAAGCGTGCAACAGTATTTCCTTCTTTTTTTTAAAATACCCTGTAGACAATGGTATTGGGTATATAGCAATTGTGCAATGTTGGAAAAGCAAACTAATTTTAAATAATATGTATCGATAAAACATAACAAACATTTTGATACTTTTTGCTGACTTTAAAATTAAATTAAAAGAACTTTACTTGCGCATAGCATACGCTAGCCTTCCCCTTTCCTTTATCTCCCAAAACTTGAAAGACAGTTGAGCTATTATGAATTTACATGCCTTAATCCAGGGCATCTATTAGTCGTTTAGCATGCTTCTTGATTATTCTTTTGTTGCCATGCTTTTTTCTTTTACTTTTATTTTAGCTTCCGCATTTGAGCCAACTTGTTACTCAACTAGTACTTACAAGGATGCGACTCGACGTCATTGTCAACGTCATAGTTTTGCCAGCTGCTCTCTCTTGCTCTCTAGCTCCACCCATTGCCAGCTAGACAGCCCCTCGTTGCTGGCTTTTGCATCTGTTTTTGTCGTCATATCAGTTTTCGTCTGAATAGACACGTTATCTATACACAATATGGCTTAAAGTGAGCCGGCTGGCCGCACTAAGGTGTCAGCTCTGTGCCCAGAAATGTGAGCTGAGCGCTGAGAGTTGAGAGCTCAGACTTGGTGTGTATGTGTGTGTGTGTGTGTGTGTGTGGGTGTGTGTGTGTATCAGGTTAGCATGTTTTGAATGATATACTCAGCCGCAGCTCGTTAGCCAAGTGTGTGAGTGTGTGGCATGCATTGTGGCACAATTCTTTTGTATTTTCTTGCTCAGACGTACATTGTGTCGACACAATCTATTGCATTTCTTCGGCTCCTGCGACTCCTAGGGCCACGAGCTGCTGCTGCTGCTGCTGCTGCTGCCTGGAGCTCTTGTTTTTTTGCCATTTGAGGCAGCAACTTTTGCTCGCTTGCCTTTTGCCAGAGCAATTATCAAGCAGCAAGTTTATAGACTCTTGCGGCTGCTCGTTAGCCACATTTGTTTGCATGAGCCAAGGCAAATCTAAATTAAAGCACTTAACACCTGCATAACGCAATTTAATTGAAATTGCGCAGCCCCGACTCGACTACAACTCAATGCAATTTATTATTGCCAAATGGCAGCAGCAACAACAACAAGGACTTCGACTATAAATTTGATTTCGAGCCAGCAATTGGAGAGAATTGTTGCAGCTCACAGTTCAAGTTGCAAGTTGCAAGTTGCAAGTTTCATTGGGCACTCACACAGATGCATAAATAATTCATGGCTGATAAATTAAACAATATATACTGAAACAGCCATTAGTTATGCATAATGTATACGCCATGTGCGCCAGACTTTAACACCCACACGGTGCGGCAAAGGGAACGAGCGACGAGCGACGAGCGACAAGCGACAATTGCAACGCCTGCAAATGCCCAAAAAGCGGAAACGGAAACGTGCATAGTGCATGGCATTTGCACAAATGCCACAGCACAGTGCAGTTAGGATACAGAGTGAACTAACTGTCAATGTATTTTTATCTATTGGAATAAAACAAAAACTTTAAAGATGTTCGGCGAGTACTTGAACTGAGTTAAGTTGTCATAGAACTGCAAATCAAATAATCTCGTATACAAAGTATAATGCTTGCTATCACACTTAACTGATCTAATTACAGTTGGCAGCAGCCCCGCCTCCGCTTTAGCCATGTGCTTCATAACTGAGGCAGACAATGGCTCGTCATTAGAGGTAGTCAACATAGGAAACCGCCCCTGGTGGTTCGGTGCCGCAATGCAAACACAACTGTAATTATGTAATGCATAAAGGCCACATTTACCGTTGTGCCAGCCAGCCAGCCAGCCAGCCAGCCAGCTGCCATACGGTCCATCCGCTTTCAGTTGCAGCCCCATCTACCACTCCCACTGCCCTCCCCATTTGCAAAATGTCGACAGATGCTATAATTGAAATGAAAATTACTGCAGCTGCCAAAGTCAAAATGTTGCAGTTGACAGCTTTAGCTGCAGCTGCTGCTGCTCCTGTCGCTTCACATAGTGAAGTGGGCGTGGCATTGGCTATGGCAAATGGTCTGGTGAATGCGACAAGATGTTGCATGATAGTCCTGCGAGCCCCCTAGACGCTGCAGCAGCCCAGCAGTCAAGCGGGACAACTTTGACTGTAATTACGCATACGTCACGTTGCCAAACTGCATAACTTAGGCAAAAATGGCTGTCAAAGCTCATGTAATTTTCGACTTAAAAATTGCCGAACACACATACACACACACACACCTTAACACACATATCTGCTCCCCACTTCTAGCAAAGCAATTTGCCTGCGCTTTGTTGTGCAGCCAGCGGAAGATTTTAATGACGTTTGCTGCTGCTGCTCCTGTTGCTGCTGCTCGTATTGCTGCTGTTGATAGTGGAGACGAGCTCTCTGAATTTTAGCATTGACTGCTTAAACTTGAAGTTGAAATTGCCAAAACTACTTGAAAGTCTGATTAGTACTGCTAAAGTGTTTGCTCTTAAGTGGCATATCAAGACGTTGCTTAATTATAGTTTATAGACAAATTCTCTTACTAGGAATATACAAATTAATACTTGATTACAGTTATAGATTACATCATTTAATATTAATATAAATGAAGTCTTTCAATGTATTTTTAAATACTGCAACTGTAAATAAGGTGTGGAAGACAGCAGGAAGATATGGAGTCTCTGGCAATAGAGACAATTCTCGTTGGAGTCGGCAAAGGAGCTGCGACTGTGGGAAAAATGGTCAAAAGCGAGGTATATGAGGTGAACAGCAAAAATAAAGCCCGTTCTAGAGCCGTGGCAAAACAGAAAGCACAGTGAATCGTCTTTCTATTTGACACAAATGCTCCCCGGGCATGGTTATTTTCGAAAGTCCCCGCATAAGGTGGGGAAAAGTACCGAGTCCAGCTGCATTTACAGCGAAGATGCAACAGAGCACACTTTCTACTTCTGCCAAAGGTTGATAGAAGAAATCACCAACCTGGCAGAAACTATTGCTAAAGTCAAATTAGAGAATATAATAAAGCAAATGTGCAGCAGTAAAGATGCTCGAAAAGGAGTTTGTGACTTTGCCGAAAAAGTATTGCGACGAATAAAATGTGACCTGGACGCGAGAAGACTGAAGACAGTGCTTAGCTGGAGCATTCAGAAGGCTACCTTAAAGGTTAATGCGAAATAGCGCCCAGTTCCAAGGCACAAGAAAGAGGAAGTTTTTCAGTCAGTAAAGAGCGCGACTTACTGGACAGCGTGAGTTGACTGACGGTGGCAAAAAAATAAATATCTACATAAATTGACCAATTAAGAGCTATAGAAAAAGAAATTGCAATAAAATAAAAAAGTCTGACATATTAAATTATTGCTTGCTTTATATTAATATCATTATGTCCCCATGTATGCAAATACTATGTTGGCTTAAGCTATAAAAAAAATACACGAACAAATCCTCTTTGCATTGAAGCCATGTTGATAATTTCACGACATCAAAGCAAAAATTCCCAATGCACATTAACGCTTGAGCCGAAATCTTTATTAAACATTTTAAGCTTTGGTTCATTGTAAATAAAATATTGAATTGAAAATTTGATTTAAGAGAATCATTATCAAATATAAGTAAAATATATATATCAATTCTACCTGTTATTCCATTCAATATATATATTATTAAACTAAAGTCAAATTCAATATTAAACATATAAAATAAATATGAAAAGACAAAAAGACACAATTATTTTTAAATTTATGTATACTATATTTCAAGTATTTCCTTTCATAAAAACAAGTTTTATATTTGTTTTAAAGTCTTATGAACTTTATTATTATAGCATAAGTTGTGAAGCCCACCTGAAAGCGTTAGCCGAGCAAACTTAAAGATAAACCAATTTGCATCCTTTATGAAAACTTTTAGCTGAGCATAAGGCTTGCCATGCCCACTAACGTGTGGCTGCCAGTGGGGGGCGGGTGCATGGTTGGTGTTGGGGCTTAAGTTCCGATAAATTTAATGGAATTTAAAAGTCGTCAATCAGCAGCGCTGCAGCAGAGCCGAAGCCACAGCCTTGGAAAGTGCTCATTTTTAATGCATTTTACACACACACACACGCCTCACACACACACACACGTCTCACACACACATACACACACACACACACGCACACTTAAGCTGCAATAATAAAAAAGAAAAAACAGCCTCACAGGATGCAGCCTTCGTCGACTGACTTTGCACTGGCCCCCAACAAGGATTTCAGAGCATTCCTATAATTAATGATAAATATCGCACTGGGAGCACATGCGTTGGCCGTCAGACATCAGACGGATTGAGTCGCCACCGAAAGGATTCACATTCGAATGACAAATGGTGGGCGCCACACACCAGCCGCATATTAATTGTTAACCGCAAATGCCATTCGAAGGGATAAACGACTAATTATACAGCCTGTTAGCAGCTGCCCAGCTGAAGGTAACTCGATTTGTTTCTCTTAAGCTGAAAGCAAAAGTCCATTGAGTAAATATTGTCTACTAATAAATTGATTAACAGTTTTAAAGTAAAGTAAACACAGATGGTCTCTGGTTTCTCCTCTAATAGTCCTTTCCCTCTTTCTTCTTACTACCTAACAATATCCATGCTTCTCCATCTCCCCTAACTCTTTCTTCACCTTGTTCTCTACGTCTTTCGGGCCAACTCTCTCTGTCTATCTCTTTCTCACTATCTCGCTTTCTATCACTTTATCTCTCACTATATTTTCATTATCATTAACTTCTCTATCACTATTTCACTATCTCTCTGTATGTCTCTTTCTCTCTCGCTCTTCATCTCTCCCTCTCTCATACTCGCTTTCTTTTACTATCTTTCTCTATCACTATCCCTCATTATCTCTCTCACTTTCTCTCTCTCTCTCATTATCTCTCTCTCTCTCATTATCTCTCTCCCACTCTCACTCTCACTCTCACTCTCACTCTCACTCTCTCTTTCTGTCACTCTCTCCCTCTCTATCTCTCTCTCTCTCTCTCTCTCTCTCTGACTTCAACTCTTTATCTCTCTGTTTATAAGCTTTTCCATCTGTCTCTCTCACTCTCTCAATATCATTCTCTCTCTGAGTCTTTCTTTTTCTCACTCACTCGCTTACTCACTCTCTCTCTCCCTCTTCCTTTCTCTCTCTCTTATTCTCTCCCACTTTTAATTTAAATTAATTTTTCATTTCACCAAATTTCAATTTATCAACAAAGTTAAGCGGAAAACTTTAGCTTTAGCCCATTTGCTGGCTTTATAAAATACATTTTTTAATATATTCAGCTAAACGCAGTAAAACAATAACAATTTGAACAACTTACAGCATTCGCTTAACAATTTGAATCTATGATGGGTCTTCGTCAGGCCCCAAGTTAAAACCTTATAACAAGTTGAATTATTTGATGGAGAGCCCACATATTAACAGAAGATACGACCAAGCCGCATAGCTATTCTCAGACGGACACTATGTGCATCCAGAAGTAAAGGATGAAAATGGCGCAGAGCAGCTCGATCCAAAGTAGATATTTGATACGCGACATGGACTTGCTATATTCCAGATGCATTCGCTGCCCGACCACAGCTAGGTTTCGCTCGAACACTGGAGCCTCGGCGAAGTGCAGCTCCTCGAAGTTGTGCACGGCGAACCATGTGGGATATTGCTGATGTTCGAGATACAGGCCCGAGGGGCGTGCCACGTCGCCCGGCTGGGCCACGATATTGGCATCGTCTGGGCCGGCATTGGGTCCCTCGCCCAGAAAGGGAATGATGTCCTCGTGGAGAAGCAGCCGACGCATGCAGCATGGACAACGTGACAGCACGCGATTGTGCAGATCGGACCACAGACAGGTCCAGCAGAACAGATGCCCGCAAATGGTAATCACCCCACCGCGGACATAGTCCTGGCACATATTACAATAGTAAGGGACCAACCGGTGATTCCTGCGGCGCCGAGGCATTGGAATGGGTGTCAAACGCTGATCATCCTCGGAATTAAACTCGACTGCATGGAATAGATAAGAATGGAATCGGGATTGAGAAAGTTTTAGATCTCCCACCTGCATCTCCCGCTGCCGAATCGACATCCTCATTGGGCACCGCCTCAAAGTTGTCGTAGAAGAAGTTCACAAAATCCTGTTCATCTTCCATCCAATCATCTGCATATGCAAACTCCATTTGCTATTGCGACTCTTTCGATTTCCTTTCTCTGATGCGTAGACCCCGAACAAAATTTTTAATTTTTATAAGAACTTGTGTACGAACAAAGTAAAACTACTTCGATTGATGATTTTACATCGAATGCTGAGTAAAGCAAAGCCAACTATGTGACCCGAAGATTGTGTTGACTGATAAATGATTCAGAATTGATAATTCAGATGTGCATATCGATATTTCACTGATTGCCATTGGAAGATTCTTTAACATAGACACATTGTATTGGCACAGTGCCAGTTGCAATTAGACAAGCGCCGTTGCTGACTGCCCCATAAATTGCAGCCTACACGCTGCTACTTGACTGTCGCCGCATCGCAAGTCCAGTCGAAGAGGCGCAAAAATCTGAGCTCAGCTCGGACACTGTCTGACATATGACAGCGTAATTTATGCATACAATGAACCAATGCAATGCGCTGGCTGTGGCAAATGCCACAGATTCATTTTGCATTCCCAACTGTGGCCTCGCAGTTGACCTTTTGTAGCTTCGTTCAAATTTACGCGCTGCGGCTGCCAATTTCGTGTGTGTGTGTGAATTGTGCTTGTCGGAATTGAATGGCCGTGGTTATTGCACTGTCGAATCGATTGCCTCAACGGACCATGCCATACACACATTATTGACCCACATCGCATGTTCGTTTTACATCATTTAAATAAATAAAACACCGAAATTAACAGTGCGTGCAAATAGTCATTAAACTCCTCTCTCTCGCGACAATGACTGTGCATTCAACTATGGCTTTACAACTATTTATTTGTTAACAGACATACTTTCAGTCCATTCATGGCTGGCATATAAATAGTCAAGAAATTTAAAGGACAAATAATACTGAATGTAAGCAAAATATACAGAAAAAATTACTTTAATTTTTGTAATAATCTACAATTCATTTTTATTAATTATTATTAATTATTTGTGTTTAAATTTATGTAAAAATATATATATGAAATTTAAAATTTTGAAAAATGTTGTTATAAAAGAAATTTAAAGAAAAAATAATAATAAAAGTATGAAAGATGTACAGAAAGACAACAAATTTTAAATATAAGCAAAATTTTGAATTATATTTTTAATTTATTTTTAGTTTTCCTCAGGTTAAAATTTAGCAAAATATATTCAAATTGAAATTTATTTGTACATTTTTTATTTAGTCCTCTTCAAACTTTACCCACACCCACAGAATAATAATTAATGATTTTTATATCTATATGTTTTCTTTAAATTAATTATTTTTTTGTATGATATTTATTAATATTAAGATAATTTCTCAAAAAAAAACTCTATCGGCATTTGACACTTAATTACTTTGCCATAAATCGCTTGAAATGCACAAATATTTTCATTCATTTGAATTATAAATTAAGCGCATGCGTTTTAAAATGCATTTAATTGAAATTAAATCAAAATTTGTATTTAATAAAAAGAAGTGTAATTATAACGTGTTAATGCGCGGAGCATAATTAAAAATGTTATCAGTTAGCGTGGCATGGCTTTTTCACGGCATTTGGCAGGTGGTCGGATGGAGTTGCGTGTGGCGCTGCCAACCAACTGTGCGAGCTAGTGGCAGTTGCTGTTAGTTTTTATTGGCATCATTTGGCATTTGATGGCCACGCACCAACCTAGCCACCGTCACATGTGGTGCAGTCGGTTTGATGGTTGTTTTTGTGGTTGCGAGTGTGTTCGTTGTTGTACGAGTGGTAGACGTTGCTAAAGTGAAGACTCGTTATTTGCATACAAATAGCATTTAGACTCGTAATACACAGCGTATACGCAATAAAAGTGTTAAGCACTAAAGCAACAACAACAACAGCAGCAATAACAAGGACAGCCGCATGGGCTGCCCATTAAATGCAACAATAAATTGCGTATACGCAACGAATGGGTCCACGATTCGAGATCCGGAATCGACTGTCATGGCATGACCGAAATTTAATTAGTTGGCATTTAACATTCAACATTTTGCAGCTGATGTTTTTGTAGATGTTGTTGTTGTTGTTGTTGTTGCTCATTTTCCGTCCAATGGCATTTGCTTTTGCTGCTTTTGGGCATTTTATTTATTTGGCCTGTGTTGTTGTTTTGTTTTCTTTTTACTTTTTCAGTTAATTAAACGCACGCAAACATTTCGACGCTCTAAATTATACACAATTAAATTTGAAATTACTTTCGACTGAGTTTTCCTCGCGGCAATAACTTAACTGGAAATTTAACTGTAAGCCCTGCTGCTGCTGCCAAATGTCACATTTGATGTGCCCCTTTCCAAGAAGTCAGTCGACCATTTGCGTAATTGGCCCACGCCTAAGGCAGCTTGTCTTTAACTTTTCTCTGGCTGGCAAGTTTCAGATACCTTTAAGTTGATATTCTGTACCTTAACCTTGTTTGTCTCGCTACGAAAATTGCACTGTCTGCGTCTGCTTCATTATGCATAAGACGACAAATAAGACAAGTAAAACTGTTGCAGTCGAGCAGCAACAACTGCATAATACTCTAGCTCAAGCTATTTTGAGATTTACGAACTTGTCTTTTAGCAATAAGTTGGTCGATATTGGGACTATTGAAAGACTTAGGAGTCCTAGGAGTCCTTTATCAACTATGCAGGATAAGCTCCTTAAGGAATATAGATAATATACATATACTATAAAGTAATTCCAGCTTTGCCACATCCTCAGTGGACAACAAGACGGAAATATCACAAAACCCATATACTCAACATCCAAACAAGATGCTCAACAAGCTGCAACACACACTAGACATAGCCACTTCAATGGGTGGAGTTCAGAGTGAGTTCGCATTCACTTCAGTTCCGTATAGCTATATGTATTTTTAGCACCTACTCAGAGTATTTTTTGCTTGCTTTATGTTTAAACCATATGAAAGTACTTATAAAGGGTGTTTATTTTAGAGGTATAGAACTTGTTATAAAAAAAAGGCACAGAAATATCAATGAAATGACCACAATTTTGACTTTATTTACTTAAAAAGTCGATGGCATTTAGTATTTGAATACAATTTCGGGCATATGACTGCCGCGGCTGCGTCTTAAATAGGCCACGCTATTAGTCCAATTTGTCAGATTGAAGAGTGTCAGTTTTGAAGAAATATAGGCCGATGACGCCTCCAGCATGCAAACCACACCAAACAGTATTTTTTTGTGGTTTCAATGGTACCTCAAGAGTCTCATGTGGATTGCTCTCACTCCAAAACTGAACATTTTTTTTGTTTACATACCCCTTATGAACTGCTCAGATGAACTATTATGCGCACCGTAATCTGGCCGAAGAGCTCTATAAGTTTGGCAAACAGAGCGTAAATTTTGGAAGTAAATTTCCACTATTTGTAAACGTTGTTCAGGTGTAAGTCTGTTCATGGTGATTTGCCAAAATATACTGAACAAAAAAGTTTAAGAAAACTGCCTGTAATAACAGCTGGTTTCATAGTTATAAACAATGGAAAATAATTTATTTAATAATAATAATAATAATATGCAGCCCTGGCCGAATATACAGCCCGCTACGGCAGAGTTGCACTACTAGGCTGTTGGGTGAAGTCGTCCAAGTTACGCAGCGTAAGAGCGATCAGAATGACAAGAACCAGGGCGATTATTAGCAATGTAATTGTCAACAGAAAAAACACCAATGTCACCGTGCGACACGAAAGCTCGAACGAGGTAAACAAATCCGATACTTTCATTGCAATATCTAGTTGGTTCATGTACTGCGTCTTGATCACCGTCGCGAGCCCAATGCAATTGGCCAAAATCAGGAAAATCAGCATTGAAATGAGCTAAATTGAATCAAAGGCAAATCAAGTCAAATGTTCATATACAGATGTATATATAAATATACATATAGGTACAAACCACATAGCGTATATGACGCCTGGGCTCCGCGTAGTGGGATTGATATAGCCAAGGGCTCAGTCCGTAAAGGATACAAGTGTAACCGGTGCTCGCACTGATCGTTTGCTGAGCCAACTGCTCATAGCTCGATGCCATTGGCATTATGCTGCCAAACAGTGCTGCATTCAGTATGCAGATCACCTGTCGGTTGTAATGATTCGAATTGAGAGCAGGTCTAGGACTGTATCGATTCGCAGACCCACCGCTGTTATAAGTAATATAATCCCAACAATTTGCTTCTTGGACAGCATATTGAGTAGTTAATAAGCTAATTACCGCGAATTTAGTTATTTTATTTTAAATTTCTTATTTAATAAATTGTATCAAAACCTAAAAGACTGAAAAAGCGAAGTAATAATTATAAATGAAAGTATAAAGATATAAATATTTATATGTAGTATATATAGGTGTAGCTGAACTAGCTATGCAGAAATTGATTCAATTTCCAGCAATATTTTCTATGTTTATATCAATCTTCGATCGGTCTGTACAAAGTATTTCAATTTGTGCTAATGAAACACAGACTACATATTTATTTGAAGTTTTTCCTTTTTCTGTGTGGATACATTTGATTCCGTTTGATTCGATTTCATTCGATTTCACTCCCCTCTTATCTTATCATGCCATATAAATGAGTTCTATTCAGAGTTTTGCTATTTGTGCAACTATTATTGAAAATTGTGTAGCTTCAAAAGAGCCGTGGCCAGCCTACTCTCTGGTATTTATATAATCATTCAAAGCAAATTGAAATTTTCTTTTTGGCATTGAGGGCACTTATCTAACGGGCGCAGGCATGCTGGCTGGCTCCAGCTACTGCTGCAGCTCCTGCTGCTGCTCTGGCTCAGACTGTGCTGGCCTCATCCACATGAAGAGCGATGCCGGCAACCGGCGCTAATTCATCAACAGTAAAGGCAATTTAGATACTCATCTAACCGGATATCGACAGGCAGTCAGGCAACTGGAGAGCGAGACAGCCAGGGACAGAACGAGACAGCTGGAGACAGAGCTGGGAGCAGGGAGCAGGGAGTAGCAGGAGGCCAAGTGAGCTGATACCGATACTGATACCCTTGTCGTAGTACCCGCGTCCTTGTTTGTGGCGGCTGCGAGGGAGGCGAGATCCAAACAGGGTCTGGGTTGTGGGTTCTGGGCTCTGGATTCTGTGTCCTGCAGACAGAGTTTCATAAAATATTGATAGACGTGAAGTTGGCAGCGCATATTCGCTTCCTGTTCGTGTCTGCCGCAGCCATAAATAATTTGCTGTAAATGCAATCGTGGGGTTACATGGCGCGTAACCGAAACAGAAGTGTGGGTGGTGCAGGTGAGCGAGCAGGGTAGACTGGCTGTAACAGCGTGAAGCTAATGGCAAGGCGGCGCTCGGTGCGAAAGTGTTTTATATGAATTATTCGCTGGGAGCCAATTGGGAGCCACGTTTACGAGCACAATTGAAACTCAACACCGTCGTTGGCCATCGAACGGGCGCTCCTCGATTTGCTGCCTGTCGAAATGCTGTAATTTGTTGTAACTGAATGTGGGTGGCAATGTGTGTTGGTGTGTGTATCTTTTCTGGCGCTTTTTAATAGCTGCTCGCTCGATGCGATGCCAGCGACTGTTGCTGCTTATTATTGTTGTTATTGTATCGAGTATGCCAGCTGCCCGCTTGCCTTTATCGCTGCGCCACCACCATAACCTCACTCACTCTCTTTATGGAGCGTGCTGCATGGTAATGTGTATTTAATGACGCCATATCATGTACAAGCTGGAACATAATGCTGGCTATAACTGGGCCCAGGGCACTGTCTGGCGCCCGCTGTCCTCAATGACCCCCAGCCAAGCAGCTAAAGAGCGCCCCAAAACCTAATGTCCAGCAGCTTCTTCCACTCCAGCTATTCCAGCAACTCCGGCTGGCTGGTGCCAATAAAGCAGGCGAGTGCGCCTGCTGCTACGCATTTCAAATTTTTTAGCTTTTACACATTTCTTTTATAATATTTTTTCAAGTGGCCCCCATTAAACGTGAATCGCTGGCTTAATTGACGCTTCACTCTGCTGTCATATTTACCTGATGTAACGATGCTAATAGCATTAAGGGATTATTTATAGCTGCCTCAACGAGCATTTTACAGAAACTAATCGCATCTAATTGTGGTCAAGTCCGCATGCAGTCTACACACTCTATTGAAGTGCTGCATTATTTACATAGAGCTCTCGACTTAACGAGTTTATGTTTGCTCTCGATTTATATGGCTTACCACGCCCACCCACACTCCACCATGCACTTGGCCAACGTCAACTTCCGCCCAATTATACAAGATTTTTAAGACAACAATCATTTTTAATGGCCATCAGCAGTTATCGGGGATGAGTGCGAGCAGCATGGAAAGACGTGAAGGAGACGTTGGTGGGGAGGCGTATAAAATAGCTGGTTGCATGCCTGATTGCCTTGTGGCAGGATACTTGACTACATCTTTGACTTGGCCTGGACGCCTAAGCAGATTGAAACAATCTCCGGTGTGTGTGTGTGTGTTAGTGTGAGCTGAAAGCTTTAGCTGTTTTTAAACCGAAAGGGAAATGCTTTTTCTTATGCGCTCGTCGTCTGGCCCGCCCCACTTCAACTGTCAGCCGGATAATTTATAATGAAGCTTCCTCATTGACAGTGGCAGGCGGTGCAAAATGGCGGTTCTGGCACTTCCGCTGCATTGATTTTTGGCTGTCATGCATGCAGCTTGGCTGACAATTGGCATAAATTATGGACAGCAGAGCAACTCGCAGATGGGGAGCCGCATAAATTGAAAATTACCTAGCAGCCTAAGTGGAGCGGGCAGCAAACTCCGCGAGAGCCAAGTAAATAACAATCAAAATCACTTTCGACCCCCAGACGATTTATTTATAGAGACTGAAACACCATCAGAAGAGGAGGGGGCAGAGGCAGAGACAGAGATTGGAGGAGTGGCTGGAGACATCAGAAGGCATCAGAAATCACAACTATGAGGCCTTAATCGCTGGGGCCAGCCAGCCACATCGTCATCGTCATCGTCAGATCGTCAGAGTTTTTGATTTATTGCTATTTTATTTGCGCATATCCTTATTTGCCTTGTGTCGACTTATGGAACAGCGCGATGCCTGCCCTCAGCCTCAGCTCGTCTGTCAGCTGCGACGGCCTAAGGCTATTTTATTGTTCGATAAGTTATCAGCGGTCGAGCAAACAAGCAGCCGAGCAAAAGCAAACGTTGTGGCTAAGACTTGACTGGGTCGGCGTGCCGGATTGGCTGCGACTCCGATTCTGACTCTTGGACTGGGACTGGTAGTGGGACTGGGACTGGCAGTGGGACTGGGACTGGCTCTGACGATATCATAATTTTACTCGCTCTGAAAGTAACTATGTTTATGTTTTGTACGAGCTGCCAGCCTGTCACAATGCTCTGCGGCGCATAAATCTAAATTAAATGCCTTTTGAGCACAAAAAAATGAGAGAGCTGAGCCGACAGGCAGTGACTAGCAGCTACTCTTTAGTTTAAGTAAATGTTAACTATATGGAAAAGTAAAGAGAAAGAAAGAGAGAGACGGAGAGAGAGAGAGAGAGAAAGAGAGAGAGAAAGATAAATAATTAGAAATATAGAGATAATTAGATAGTGAATGAGACTTCAACTGAACTACGTGAGGCAAAGGCATTTGACTATAATTTGACCAGCAAATTTAATTTTTTGGCTTTTATTTAGCAAAAGCTTTAGCTAAAAATACAAATTTTATAAAACTTGAAAGCCAAACTTTTAAATTTGTTTTATAATGATACGGGTTAAGCAGTTATAAAAGGCATTTAAAGCAACAGACATACGAAATATCATCTCTCTTATACTTCAAGCTTATATTGCAAAATGCTGACTTCATGCTGAAAACTGTTCAATATTTCTATATACAATTTTTTCATTAGCTCTGGGCTCTTCTCATAACTCTCTTAAACTAAAAGAGCCCATCTAAGTGCCCCACTGTTTATAGAGTATTTGCAAAAGCCTTCAGCACGTTGTCACTCGTTGTGTGAAAAAGGACTTAGACTTGGACTTGGACTTGGACTCTGTCTCGGACTTGGACAGTGGCACACCCACGCGGCGGTACGAGCCCTGCTTGGCGGGCAGCGCAAATAAATATTAATCATTGTGTAATAATTTTCTGCTGTCAGCTAAATTTAAGCAAAGTATTCATAATCCACAAGTGAAAAACCACTTTTGACAAATCGTTTTGTGCGTCCTCCGCATACTTAAGGCAACAGCAGCTGCTCGCAGAAAAAAATAAAAATAAAATACTTTTTAAAGTTGCCCAGGCTGATTTGATTGCCTAAATTGTATTTCACACATTTTGGCAAAAGGACCTCTTGCTCTTCGGCAACGGCAAGTCCTTTGCGGCGGTTGCCAAGCAAATGGCTTTGCAATAATGAAAATGTATTAAAGGGCGATACCTTTGTGCGCTGCGACGTAGCGACGTCTCCAACAGGGGTCTAACTCGTTTGGGTCAAACGAATATGTTGTTTATGCAAGGTGGATGTCGGGTGGGCGTGGCTGGGTCTACAGCTGGCTGGCCAGGCATTGTCCGTGCGGTTGCCGCTGGCTGTTGGCATTCAATGCACGTAGCGCATTGTTTGAATTTCATGGCGACTTTATGAGTTTTGTAATCAAACAAAGCCACACACACACGCTGATGACGTTGTTATTGCTGTTGTTGTTGTAGTTGTTGGCTTAACCTGCACATTAATATGTCAGCTGCTTGCAGGCGGCATATTTGGGCAAGCTTGGCGCTTGTTAATGCTAATGAGGGACGCTGAGCAATCAAATATTAACGCCAGAAACTTGGCAACGACTTCGACTTTAGTTGCAGCAGCCGCAGCCACTTAAAGTGTCTGCTGGAAATATTTTATTGCATACTCTCAGGCGCAGACATTACCTGTGGAAGGCATGGAGGGACACGCAAAAAACCTAAGCAAACGTCGCTCGACAATGTGATTTATTTGTGCTGCAGCACTTAAAAACTAGACGCACTCACACAATGCCGGCCACACCTACAGCCACACGGCGTGTGGGCGTTCGACTATAGTTCGTAAATTGAAAGGCATTGCTGGAGTGGCGTTCCAGGACTTAGTCAACAGACGTGCTGGCAAACAAAGGCTGCCCTGGCCAGAAATTAACTAAGCAACAGTCGCTGGGCACTATGAGCGGAAGGCAACAAAAAAAAAAAACAGAAAAAAACAGAAAATAGAGAAAAGGAAAACATTTTCAGACACCCCAACGCAACCCGCCCCCACAGAGAGTGCAAATAGCTGGATGGATGGTCCTTTGCATGCCAGCAAGGAGCATGTCCTGCGGCTCTATCGGTGACCATCTATTGAAGGCCTGCTCAAAAGCATTAAATAAATATTTGCTTGCCTCTGCAGGAATTTTTACAGCACGTCCCCACTAAACGCATAAAGCACAACAATGCTGAGCATAACACGTTACACACACACACATATATATATATGGTATATATATACAGAATATATATATATATATATAGATATTCTAAATATCATATCATCAGCATTTTTCGATAGAGTCCTCATTGGTCGGCTTCTTGGGGTTGACTCCGTTGGACAGTTCAGTGTTTACCATTTATTTTTGATTTGGGTATTTAAGGTGCGGACGGACAGTAATATAGTATGTGTGGGTGCGAGCGTGCGTAAAGGCTGAGTCCACTGCTCGTTGGCAGTGTGTATTCAGGGCAGGGTATTCACCAGGGTGTTGACAGCTTAAGTGACATTTGGCAGCTCGAGCATATCTAATATCTAATAAATTGTGACAAGCCAAATGTAGAAAAATGTTGCCCAAGCACAAATCAATATGCAGTTAAACAAATAGCCATTGATCTGCAGCATAGTTGGATAGTAAGATAGTGTGAATAGAAGCAAGTAGATATATATTATGTATATATATATAAATACGTATATATTTTTTGTATTTGATGAAATATTTACAGGTTACGGCCCAACTATGCTTCAGGCAACTTAATATAAGTTTAAATTAATTAAATATATTTTAAAGATGGAAGATAACGAACACCGAATGCAAACGTTAGGCAAAGACAGAGCTAAGGGCTGCAACTACCACAGCTAAAGTTAAAGTATATATTTTGTATAGGTTTTAAAGTTAAGTTCCGCTGCAGAAAGTATCCAGGGTGAAGTAACACACGTACCCCACCCTACCCCTCTAGGACGCCTTCTGCGCGCGCAGTCTCGTTATTTAATAGCCAGACCTCATATAAATGTAATATAAGTAAAATTTATCAAAGCCTTAGAATTCTCTATGAATAAGAATGGATAGAAATAAAAATATATAAACAATATTAACAACGTTAATGGACTTCTGTTATAACTAAAATATAAAAATGTTTTGTTATACCCTGAACCTATTGAAAATGGGAAATCAGGATATAATGGCTTAAAATGTATGTAACAGACAGATGGAGACACGCACAGGTCAAGTTTGTTTCAAAAATTCGTTAACTATACCCGATTTAATGTTATTGATCAAAAACCTTATCGAAATTCAGTTTTTAAATTTTATCTCGTTTTATTTAAAATTTAATAAAATATTAAAAGAATAACAAATTTGAAATTCCAACACCTCATCTATTTAATAATCTATTATACAATTTGCATGATAATTGTTTCGTTTATGCGAGTTGCAGTTGCAGTTTACAATAAACAAAAACGTGACGACAAAAGCATTTTAAATTGATGTTATTATATACATAATTGGCATGGCATATCTAATCAATGCACACACACGGAGTCACATAAATATATCCATAAACATATGTCGCAACAATAACAAAATGTGCGCTGCGTGCCAAACATTTGAATTCGAAATAATTAACTCGCATGCTAATTAGTTGCATTATCAATACAAAGCTCATTATTGACATTAGTTGCAGACGAGTAGTTTGTTGTTGTTGTTGCTGTTGTTATGATATGACAGCAACATGAAAGTGACCTTAAAGACTGGCACAGTTGGCTTTTAGTGTCAAAACGTTGCGCTAATGGCTATTTATGGCAGACATAGATATATTCATATACGATGAATAACAAGTCATCAAAAGCGCAATATCAGCAAGTGCGCGGCAAGTGCAATGAAGGACCTCAACATAAATCATCTGCCACACACCCACACACACCCACACACACACACACACACCCACACAAACACACATGTGCTCACAAGTGTCGCCTGGTGGCTTCGCATGAGTTGAATAAATTTATTGTTGTGCATTATGTTGCCTAGATCGCAGCTCCTTCATGCACACACACCCATTCACACACACACATATTACGTATATGTAATAAAAAAATGTCCATTATGAATATGAAATGCATTGCATTTAACCATGGCAACCAGGCAACCGCCTGCTAAATAGATGGCTCGCAAAGTGTAAATAATGCGTGGCAACTCATGCAAATGCCAAGCCGCGACTCACTTTGTAAGTATGAATATTAATTGGTGTGTGTGTGTGTCATGTGTGTGTGTGTGTGCGCGTGAGCCACGCCCCCTGCCAGGCTAATCGCCGAAAGCCTACACCAAATAAACTCAAAAACTAATGGCGCAAAAACAGAGTCTATGAATAAATCACAGCAGATTAACTCGCAAATTATGCGAAAAGGGATAAGAGTCCTCTCCCCTTTGCTCTCCCTTTCTCTCTATCTGAGTTTCGGTGTCAGATCCTAAACAAATATGCGGCACAAGCTAAACCCAATGCCCGAAACACAAAACATATTCTGAGCTACACTCAAATATAAACAGTTCATGTTCGAATATACATATATATATGCATAAAATCGCATCGATTTGCATATGTTGATATTCGAGCTAAAGCAAAAATAAAATACTGCAAAGCTAGTCGAGCAAGCTGAGCGCTTTAAATATATGCAAATTATTTATTTGCAATTTTCAGTAGTAAATAAATAACGAGAAATCTCAAGCAATTCGTCAAAGTTGTGTAAATAGTAAACAGGGTATATGCTAGTCGAGCATGTTTAATTCTTCAGAGTTACTTAAATTGAAAAGAGGGTATGTGCTAGTTGAGCATGAGATGGAAAACGGAGCATACAGAGAAAACAGAGCATGCCCTAGTCTGAAATAGAAAACAGGATATGTGCCAGTCGGACATGAGTTGGAAAACAGGACATGTGCTAGTCGAGCATGCCCAACTTATCATAGTTGCTTAAATGGAATACAGGATATGTGTTATTCGAACATGTTCAACTCTTTAGCGTTGCTTAAATGGAAAACAGTGTATGTACTAGTCGAGCATGAAATGAAAAACAGAGCATGTACTTGTCGAGCATGCGTAACTCTTCAAAGTTGCTTAAATCGAAAACAGGGTATATACTAGTCGAGCGTGAGTTGGAAAATAGAGCATGTGCAACTTATCAGAGTTGCTTAAATGGAATACAGGATATGTCCTAGTTAAGCATACCCAATTCCTTTAATTTGAATTTGAATTGAAAAACAGGGCATAGGCAAGTAGAATATGCCCAACTTCTAAAAATCACTTAAAGGGCAAACAGGTCATATGCAAGTCGAGCATGGCCAACCCTTCAGAATTGCTCAAATTGAAAACTGAGTATGTGCCAGTCGAGCATACCCCACATTATGCTGCATTTCGTAGCCTTTTGTATGCCTGATAATCAAACTCTGTCATTTTGATGCCAGAGAGCACTCAAAAAACTCGCTTGCTTCGAGTGCCACATGGCGTATGCGTAATTTTTGCATTTTCATGGCTGTCGCACGCCGTCTGCTCGCCTGTCATGTTGCGCCTGTTGTGTACACAATTTCGAGTGCTCGTTTAGTTTTTAGGCAAACTATTTTTGTATATATATAGAGAGAGAGAATTTGCAATTTATGCAAATTTTAATTGCTTTCGAAATTTATGAGCCAGTTAGAAGTTGCGAAATATATTGATGATTAAACAAAGCAAATGCTTGTTTATTATATATGAATAGCATAATTAATTCAAAATAATTTAAATTCAAGCAAATATGACAGAGTTGATTTACCTTACTTTACCTGGCTGCAAATCAACTTTTCAAGTATTTTTCTTTGCGCTCAACTTTTTAAGCAGATATTAAAATGAGCTGAAAAGTAAATAAGTATATATAATATATGTATAATTCTGTATGGCTGTAAATCTTAATGTATGTCTGCTTGTTAAGAAGTCGAAAGTCATGTGCAAAGTTTTGGAGCTAATTCACAAAAGTCATTCCAAAGATTTGTCATCAACTCAGGGCTGGCTGCCTCTCATGCTGCCGAGCTGCCGCTTAACTGTTTTGTTTATTGACACCCCAAATAAAATGTTATTAATGTTTGCTCTACAGGGTCAATAAACTGCGTTAATTTATGTGCGCAGGCAGGCGCCTTGACAGGCAACAGATATAAAGCCAGATATTGAATGACGATTGCTTTTTTAATGGCTTTCGCTTTATTTATGCTTTGCTGCATACACTCTTAGCGGTTGTTCGCAGCGCTTAACTTAATCAAACGAAGAGTCCATCTATTTATATATAGGCAACTCAAGGAAAGATCTTAATATATATTTTTAAATACTCAATGATTAAGCTCTCATTAGGTAGTCAGCCGACTCAGCTGGCTGCAATTATCCAGGCATTGTCATTGTGAACTCTTTTATATATAGTTCATATATGAACTCTAAAAAAAACTCTAAAAGTTCAATAATAAATTCCATTTCGCGTTGCCAAAACTTGTTAAAATCTCTCAATTTTTATCACAATTTTTGATTTTATTTTTTTGCTTTTTTTTTGTCTGATGGGGGCGTGGCTGGCAGCTGGCAATGTTATGCATTTGCAATATATTTTATGTGCATCGATTTCTGCTATATTGGCAAAATAAGAAATTGTTTTTGAGCTAAATTTTTTGCTGCTGCTGCTGTTGGTAAAGGAAGTCATAAATAAGCCAGAGACTGACGCTGACTGGACAATCAAGCCCGCGTCTTCATTGTTCTGCTGCCCATTCTTGTTGATGCGCACTTTTTGCTGACTTCAATGCGGGGCGTGGCCTTTTCTGCTTGCATCTGCGGCAATTTAGCTCCCATTCCCTCAGCCAATTCGCCCGCATTGTGAGCAAATCAAGTTATTACGCCCAGGGCTCTAGATGGGTGTGTGTGTGTGTGCGTGTGTGGGTCACATATGGCGCGCATAAATAGTTTCAGCATTTTCTATTTTCCATTGACTTTGTCGCGCCAGCCATGCGGCAGTTGGGGCCAGCTACAAAGTTTCTTTATGCGCTTTCCATGAACATTTCGTGGCAGGTTTATGTATTTAATGGACTTTCCACAAGTTTTTGTTGTTCTTTTTCCTTTTCTTTGCTTTTCTTTTCGGTCGTCCTGCTGTTGCGCCAGCATAACAGCAACAATAACAAGAATGTGGATGTTGATGACGAAGTCGCATTATGTCCATTCGCAAAAGTTTTCCGACGCCAGCATTTATAACCGCTCCAGCGTCCATTTTGATTATTAGCAGGCCACAAATGCACAAAGAGATGAAGAGAGGGAGAAGGTATACGCCTTCGCATGCATTTTCGGGGGCAACGCATGACGCATTTTATTATTCAATTATTTTTGTCAGACAGTTTGCAAAGCAACTCATTGGCTCCGGGCTAAATCTGTGGCGCCAGCTCAGCCATAAATAGTTTAATGCAAGAGAGAGCAGCATTTGCCCTTTAACTGTAAGTGGGCCTCTTTCAATCAGCCACTTGCTAAATTTAAACAAAGCCCGAGGCGCTGCTCTTGACATTTAGCCTGCAAAAGGTTCAGGGACATGCGCTCAGCTCGGCACTGAAAGCTAGTCAAACAAATTCGCCTGAAAGGCTTTTCAGTCTAATAAAAAAAAAAAAAAACAAATCTCAATGCTAAAGTTCCAACAAAGAGCGAGCGAGCTCTATGCATTGAGCTGGCCAACTAAAACAGCACAAATGGACTTGAGTCAAGTGAAATGCAGCTGCCATTAACCTGAACTGAACTGAACTGAACTGAGCAGAATAAATAAACTAAAACATGTTTACATTATGCGTTTTAATATTGTGCATAAAAATTGAATATCCATTGAGCATGCTAGACAAACAACTCGAACTAGGCGTGGCCAAATATATAAATCTTAAAGATGCCACTGCAAAAACTTGGCCAGCCAAGAGTTGCTCAAGAGCAGCGTCTGCCTGCTTGCTTGTCAGAGACTTTGGCTTTGCCGCCCTCTGCCTGGCAGCTGTAATAAAGTGTTGTCATGCATTCCGTGCAAACAGTATATCATATTTGCAGCAACGGCAACAACAACGACTGGGAAAAGTTCTTTATATATCATTGCAATGCAGGGAATAGCACTGCATAAGCACTTTATGATGGGGCTGAAAACAAGTTGCACGAACCAAAAAAAAAAAAAAAACACAAATAAAAAGTGGAGTAAAAGTATGAAATTGTTATAACTTCATTGCAAGTGTGTAAAGTGGGAAAACAAATAAATTTTACTTCTCCAAAAAGTATGTAAGTTGGTTAATTAAAAATTTCATTATAATATGCTGTGTGGGAGACTTGAAGCTGAGCTGACTTTGAAGTGAAGCCTTTAGAGCATAGTCTTCTTTTACTGCTCTGTTGCTCTTGCAGCCCCAACAATTTCATTCAAAATATCTAATATAGTCTGCCATCGAAGCTTCACTGTCCTACACCGCAAAGCCCGTAGGTATTCAACTGTCGGACTGTCACCAGGGCAGGCAGACGATAAACCAAATGCCATTAAATTTGTATGCTCAAACGGAGGTGAAATCTTTTTTGGGCTGCTGTTGTTTTTGTTGCGGCTGCACCAGCTGCAACTGCTGCAGCTACAGCTAATGCAACTGCTGCTGCTGCTGCTGCTGTGGTTTGCTTCACACTTAACATCCGCCTCGGCTGTTCCTGTCTGTCGCCAATTTGATTTGTTATTGTTTACGAGCTGAGCTGACTGTAAAGCCAACACGCCTGTCCGCCTGTCTGCCTGTCCAACCGGATGACTGCCTGACTGTCTGACAGTCTGTCTATCACTCACTTGGCAAACATTTTATGGCGCTTAATTGCTGCAATTGTCCACAGATTTTCAAAGTGAAAGAGATAGGCAAATAGCTAAAGTGCCAGACGCTTGGCTGGTCGAGATAAGTGAAACCCATGTGAGCTGAAGTCAAATTGAAAATGCTTGAGTTTAGGTAGACCAAATTGAATGATTTGCAGGCATTTAAAGCCCATCAACTTTAAGTGGAATGCCATAGCATAAGAAAATATATGTGAGCATATAGAGATTTCTGTTAAATCTTATAAAAAATACTTTTCCTGTACCTAAAACACAACATTTTCTTCAAAGTACCAGTGTAAAAGTTACTCCAATTTAGTTTTAGTTGATTTGTTTTCTTCTTTCTTTTTGCTTACATAATTAAATGTTGGGTAAAGTAAGTGCATCAACAGTTGAATGAACAGCGCTGGTCATTCAAAACAAATGCGAAATTGATGAGCTAGGCGAATGACAGTCCATGACACGCCCACCTCGCCAATTCCACTACAAGCCGAACGTGCTGTGCTCATCAACAACAACAGCATCATCATCAGCAACATCAGCAACATCAACAACATCATTATGACGTTTGCATAATGAACACGCGGCGAACTGTGTTCGATAAATTGTCGAAATTCGTTTTGACTAAAAGTCAATAAAAGTCCACTTAAGGCTTCATTGTTGTCCGCAGCCGGAACTCGTCGCAGATCCGAGGGAGCAATGGCTACAAGTTGTCCACTGAATGTTGCTGCTGCTGCTGCTGCTGTTGTTGCTGCTGTGCATAAAAATTGTTTTTTAATGCGCGCACATCAATAGTCAAGCCAAATAGTCCGCAGCAAATTTAACTACCAACATTTTGTTGCTCACTTTTCGCTCTGTTTCGCTGGCATCAAAAAAAAGGCAAGCAAGGGATGGTTTGGGGCAGGCTGAGATACTTGGGGGTGGCTTTTAGCACCTAGGCTAGACGGCAACCAAACAGCTCTGACAGCTACAATAAGTGCTCTCAACTCTGGCTGGCATTAACATAGTTTCTAGTTAGTTTTAGCCCTGTTTCTGGCTGTTTTTTTTTATTATTTTGGTATGCATGAGCCAAACCCTTTTTTGAAATTAGCTTTCAAAACCTTTCGAGCTAAGGCTTATTTTGGCCGGGCAAACAATAAATTTAACTTGGCTTTGGCTTTCGCTTTCGCTTTCGCTTTGTTAAGAGCGATGCGCTGCTCATTAGCCATGTACTCGTATACCTTTAACCGGCTAATGCGACTTTAACAACAAGTTTTTGGCAGCTCAAACTTTGCCTGCTGCCAGCTAAGGGCAGGGGGTGGCAGCAGCGTGAGGCGTGGCTGACGTAGACTGTTGCTGTACATAGTAGCAGTTCGCATGTGTGTGCGTGTGTGTGTGGCTAATTAGAACACATTTCTTCAATTTAACCTGAACAACCCGAGCTGACAAAAGGAGCCAAACAGCAGCCAGCAGGGGTGAGGGCGAGGACAATGAAGCTTGAGTTCGATTTAATGAAACACATTACGCAGCAAAGTGGAAGTTGTGTGTATGTGTGTGTGGGAGTGCGTGTGTGTGTGGGAGTGAGGTTGTAGGTGTGAGTGAGAGGAAGAGATGTTGCCATTCATACAGCATGCGCATTTTTGTTAAATCATTTCCAATGAAAACGCTTAAAACTTTTCGCATGAATGTTATTGTTGCTGCTGCCGCTGCTGCTCTTATCGTTGTTGTTGTTGAATTTGACAAATATTTATGCTAATAAAAGTGCCAACAGTTTTGGCTTGGCAACATTCGAACTTTGTTGCTGCTGCTGCTGCTGGGCCACGTGTGTGGCAAAAACTTTCCGTGTTTCGTTGGCTGCGTTGAGCTGAACGGGTTGAGTGGTTGGGTGGCTGGGTGGCTGGGTGGTTGGGTTATTTTGGTGGTTTCAACTATCGTTGAAAGCTTAACGACCACTTAGAGCACCACAGCACTGTGGTGCGTGATTATGCACTTTCAGTTTTACCATAGCTTAAACCAGATGAACATATGCGGCTCGGCCTTGTAATCCTTTTATATACAATAGTTTCGAAATTTTGGCTCGATTGCCGTTGGTTAGCCGTGTGGCATATCTAATAATAGATAACATATTTGTTTCGTATTTACAGGTGCTATTGAAATTGAAAAATCTGTTTCAATATAGGATTTTTTAAATTTATTTATTTATTATTTATTTTTAATTAAATTCGGCAAGGCAAGGCATATAAATATTTAAATATAGTTATATAGGTATTTTTTCCGTTTCCTTCTCTCTCTCTCTCTCTCTCTCTCTTTCTTTCTAATTTGTTCATGTCTATCTCATCTTTACCAATTGGAGATGCTGGCAACTTATCACCAAACTATAATGCACTTCCATAGCTTCCTCTTCTACTCTTAACTTTCCTATTAAATATTGCCTTTATATCTATCATTCTTTTATGTTTCTTTTATACTTGTGCTTAAAATTGTAAAATTTTCTATTGATGCTCAAGCATGAACACTTCTCAATAGTAATAGTAATAGAGCTAAGATCCAATAGCTCTAAGTAACAAAAATATCATTACTTAGCCGCAGCGAGCAAAAGAGTTCAACCGATAGGATTGTGAAATGAGCCTTGAGTACAGCCTAAAATGTAGAACAGAGACACAAGTGAAAACATGTGTGCATATGCACAACAAATATGACAATTCTACTGGCTGGAAGTAGCTTTAAGATTCTGTAAGACTAGAATTTTAACTGAACAAGCCAGTTCAAATCTTGAATGCAATAAATGTAAAGGTGATTTCCTTTATCTCCCTCTCTCTCTCTCTCTTACAATTGACTTATAGTACACCATATTTTCTCAGAGAGTTGAAGAAGTCCCTTTGCATACACATATGCATATACTATGCATATGGAATGGAATATATGAGAAAAATCATAGTAAACTATAATCAGAATTGATCCAAAGTGACTTATCTCTGATTCAATAACATTATCTATGAGTCTGATTCTCTTTCTCCAAGCTTATCGCTCTGTCTCTCTCTCTCTCCCTTTCTCTCTTTCTCTCTCTCTCTCTCTCTCTCTCTCTCTCTCTTTATCTATCTATCTATCTTCACTTTACATAATCTCTTTGTCTTTTACCAACATCATCGCTCAAACTTGCTCTCTCTCTCAATTGCTTGCCTTCTTCCCTTCTCTCTCCCTCTCTCTCTCTCTCTCCCTCTCAAATCATCCATTGGATTATCATATAATTTAAAGAGATTTGAGATTCACATATAGATTCACATTTAGGCGCTGACATTTGTCATTCGTCAACATCAAAGTCTGTTGATGGCTGGCCATGCTTTTAGCTTGCCTCAATTAGAATTGCCAGAGGGCCAACAGCGTCGAGCCGAGCGCCAGCAAATCGAGACTCGAGACTCGAGAGTCGAGAGCCGCCAGCCATAGCCAAGCGGACCGAATTTGACTTTATTAAATTAACGTTTCATGTTCGTTTAATGAACAAAGTAAAGACGAAAATAATGATGCAGTTAGTTAGGCCACGGGGGTGGCTGGCTGTGCGTGCGAGACGAGCGAGGAGAAGGCTGCTTGTGGGGGGGGCCCAAGTAAACGTGTCGCTTACACGAAAACAAAAGACGGCAAAGGCGAAAAATGCCGCAAGATGTTGCCGCATTTTGTTGCGTTGGCAGCGACTCAGAGCGCGTTGCTGCGGCTTTTTGCGTAACAAGCCACTCTAATGACAATATTGGCACTTACAACAATAACAACAGCAGCCGCAAAACAGCGACGGTAACGGGACGCCCCAAACTCTGCAGGCAGAAGCTGGCCAACAACAACAACAACAGAACAGCAACAACAGAACAACAACAAGAACCGTAATAATTTTTGTGGTTATTACCAAGATTACAACAGGCAACAACCAAGGCAATGGCAATGGTAATGGCAATACACACAGACACATACACAATACGCTCAGACGTTAGCTAAAACATGTCGCATACAGGCATGCTGACACACAGACACACCTATACACACACACACACATGCACACATACATACATACACACATGTATGTGGCAACATTTATGGTCTGCTTAGAATTGGCGACGCTTAGCAGACGCCGTGCCAGCGGGCCGGGGAGAGACTTCAAGGCGCAATGTTTTCATTTTTAATGAAAGCACGTAAAATGCGAAAAAGTCTCGCACACACACATGTGACTGTGTCTGTGTGTGTGTTGGCAGGCATTCATAGATTTGCTTTAATTATAATTCTAGACGCGTTTATCACATCAACAACAAAACAAAGCACGCACACACACATTTTTTTTGGCAGCAGTTCAACTGCGTACTTGTACTTGAAATATTATACAGTCACACACATGCAGACAATGTGCTCTAATATGTGCGTGTGTGCCCACAAAATGTGTTTTTCATCAGCTAAACCAACATAAAACTAACAGACACACACACACACACACACACACACACACACACACACACATAGTGCCTGGCAAATAACAAATTTTTGTTTGCCATTTTTAAATATTGTCTGTATCCGAGCAATTTTTCAATTTACTATACATTTTATTATAGGTTCGTGTATTAAATTTCCAATTTTTATGCATTCACCAAATATTTGATGTCCGAAAATTTCACAAATATTTTAATATATAAATATTTCGTAGCTTGTTTAAAAATCTACAGCAAATATGGAAAATTATACTATGAAATTTATTGCAAATGGAATTCATCGATGATTGAATTGCTGCCGCATTCCTAAAAGTTGTTGTTCCATTTGCTTTTCGGGCTGAAGGTATGTGCTCTTCGAGCATTTGTAGCTCATCTCATATTTATTTATTTTTTAGCAATTTTTCTGTTGGCTTTTGTTGTTTTCAAGTAATGTTGTATGTCCTTTGTGCGCCTCAAATATTTATGAAATGTACTTAAAATTCTTTATGGCTTCATTTTGCAAATCATATTAAACCATTCCATATAAAATATAAAATAGGCGAAGGTAGGTCAGGCAAATGTATATAAACAATTTGAGTTTCTGCTTGTTGAATGTGAAGTTTTAGCTTAGCTAGGTTAGGCAGCATGTTTGGAGCTTATGGCATCATAAGAATAATACAAACTGTTCAACATACATATAAGAAATAACTAAGAAATTGTGTATAAAAATTATGTTGCATACTTTTATGGGCATTCAAAATGAGTGATTGTGGATTGGATAAATAGAGCGTGATCTTTGAATATATATTTTTAATATTTCAATAATATATATATTTTAAATCGTATTCTCTTAGCTTTTATGGCTCAGCTAAAAGTTTTTTTTTAATTTTTATTAACCGTTGAATTCACACTATGCAAAAGTAGTATCTTAACAACACAAGTATAATAATAAAGTACAAGCCAAAATTTTTTTTATTTAATGAAATATTTACAGTTTAGTGCGCTGCTTTAAAGCAACTTAATCTAAATAGAAAGCAAATAAATAATAATTTTGTTTTAAGGCTATGGAAGACGAATACAAAACATTGAATCAAAAGCATTAGGGGAAGAAAGACTATAGGATGTGACTTTCTCAGATGAAGTTTAAAAGGCTAATTAATATAATTTAGGTCAAGAGGCTTCTTGACCTGAGTCTTCTCCTAGCTCCAGTGCGTGGGCTGGCAGACCTTTGCGCTGCAGTGCTTAGATGCCTTGCTAGGCTGTTTGGGTGAGCATCTAATCTTTTCAGATATTTTTTGGCCGCCTCCTGGATTCTGTCGCCAGTTTTTGGCACTTTGAGATCACGCTCTATATCCCTGGTTCTCATATACCACGGGCCTCAGCGTTTTTGCCTGGAGAGCACCAAGATTGCTCAGATGCGTCCTAGCTACAATTCCATATACTTGGCTGGCATAGAAGAGCCCAGGAACTAGGATGCTCTTATATTGTAGGTTCGGACCTTGTGGTCCAAGGAAAGTTTGATACGCGCTGAAAAACCAAGGGGACTAACAAATATTCTCATATTGGGGCGGGCACTTTATAGTTGGCCAATTGCTTAGGCTAAAACCCAATCTCCTCGAAGACCTGGCGGGAAGTAAGCGTCCCTTCAGCATACTGCTGTGTCTAGGCAGTCTAGCACTCTATCTACTTGTGTGCCTTCTAGTACGTAATCTTCTGTCAAACAGTAAAACTGTTTATAGTATTTGGTGAAATGTTATTATATATTAATATTTTTGATCGATAGTCAGAACAACATTCATAACGCATAAGTCGTAAAGTCTGCAAAAATTTTTTTATTAATATTATCATAAATCAATATCACAAATAAAAATTTCAAATAGTTTCAAATTACACTCTGATTGTATGGAAATGCCAACAGCAGGTAATAGCGCTTGAAAATTTTAGCTGCTAATTAGAATAGCCGCCAGCTAAGCAGCTTATTTCCCATGAACATTGCATCAAATATGACTAATTAAACGAGCTTTGTGTATTTTAATAAAATTTGTATTCGTTGGGTTTTTTTCTGTTTTTTTGTGGTTAATTTAAATGTGTTAACATATGTTGGGGCGAGCGAATAATCCCAATTAAGCTCGCTTTCAGACTAAAAGCAGCTGTGTGACAGGCCAACTATGAAGGCCACATGAGTCGCTGCTTAACTTAGACAACAAATATTGTATTGGATTTGAGCAGATTTTAGCAAATTGTTATAGTATCTGTAGATATCAGAGATGAAACCTTGACAACCAACTGCACAGCAACAGCTGGGTCAGTGGCATGTCAAAAGGTTAAGACTCTGGCAAAAATAGAAAGATAAATACAAAGACTTCCACACCAAGGCATATATTGAAATGTGAGATAGATGTATGTATGTCTGCTGTAGTTATGCAACGGAAAACTTGTATGTGTGAGAGCATGGAAGATAATATTTATTTGATGTTTCCGTTATCATTGACAACAGCAACAACTCTCTCTCTCTCTTTCTAGCTGACAGTCTCGAGTGGCACAGCCAGCAGAGAGAGAGAGAGGAGTTCAAGTCCTTTTGCAGTGCATTTGCTAGACTGTGCTTGGGCATGCAATAATCTAATGTGTAAATACATATGAATTGTAAATGTGGGCGTGGCGCATGCAATATGTTACATGACACTAAAAAAAGGCGCACAAGCAAAATGCAAGCTGAAAAGGCGAACGGCAACTGGCAAATGGCAAATGGCAAATGGCAAAAGATTTGCCTTCAGCTGCTAGATGAAGTTTTGCCTAGTTGCTTTTATTGCCTGAATAGCTTCATCTGGTTGCATGCCAACAATTGCCGGCGAGCGGCTAGACGTCGGCACGTGCACTTGACTGTTGGCCCGGACAAAGCGCGACGACAGCTACACACATAGATGAGATGCCAGCGTCGCCAAAAAGTCAATAATAATAGGTTTGAAAGCGAACGAGGAAAAAAATGAAACTACGCAGACAAATTCGTTTGAGAAGGGTTAAGGAATGTAATAATACTTAAAAAAAAGTTGAAATTCGACGCTGCCAAAGGCGTATCAAACGACAACAACAACAGCAACAGCAAAACTAGAGGCTCAACGAAAAAGTACAATGCGTGCGGCTCGACACGGGGCGTATGAGTTATATTCAAAGTTGTCGTAAGCCGTTCAACGATCTCGACGCTGTCTGCTGGGCACGTCTTTGGCTGTTAGTGCTTGCTGCTTGACTTTTAAGTGGTATTTACTCATGTTGCTGCCCCCCACTCGCCGCCCTACCACATATGCTGGTCGTCTCATGTTGCAGTCAGTTCGTTTCGATTTGTCATTTTGCTGCCAGACAACCAGACAGCAAGACAGACGAGCGAGTGAACGCAAAAAAAACAGCCTTCAATTCTTTGCATACTTTTGTGTGTTGAATTTGAATTCAATTTCTCATGCTGAAAGGTTTTTAATCTTGTTTTCTGCCCACCCAACCGCCAACACCTTCAGCTCAATTTGAGGCAACTCTTGCCGTTGCTGCTGGCCTCAAGCAACCCTCGTTAGGTTTGCTGGCCAGTTGATTAGCTTAACCATCTTTTGGCATTGTGGCTGGCAGTTTGCATAGTTGAGCTAAAAAGTCTGTTGTGTAAAATGTCATAAGGTAGTGAAAAAATCTATTCAAAAACATACAAAGAGTTTGATAAGTTGGAGCTTTTATGCATACACCTGGCACAGCTTGCATATAACACCTGCCCAAATGTGACATGTCCGACAATATTCCAGCATTTTAATTGAATTTTTGTTTCTTCAATTTTTTGTCACGTGTTTTACAAGCGGATTAAAATCTGCCAAAGGGCGTTGATTTTTTTTCTGTGAACTGTTGCGCGATTTTTGGATTTTTAATTGATTTTTGAACAGTGGCACAAAACTTGTGATGATTCGCGTGACATGCGTCCGAGCTCCAACAAAATGCCAATGCATTTTTAGCATTTTTACGAGAGAGATAGAGAGAGGGACAAAAAGAGAAAAAGCAGAAAGAAAAATAAAAGGGAAAGTAAAACAGGAATTTCCAGCAGAACATTTTTTCGGTAACACCAAAAAATGCTCTAACCGTGCGTGTGTGAGGCGTATGTGAGGCGTATGTGTGTGTGTGTGTGTTTGTGTGTGTGTGTGTGTGTGTGTGTGTGTGTGTGTGTGTGTGTCTGTGTCTGTGTCTGTGTGCCGTTAGTCTGTGCACGCATTTTGCAAATTTACCACAAAGCAACCCAGCATCCAGCCACAACGCCAGCTCTCAGCGCCAGCACCGGCTCAGGCTTTGGTGTAGATTATAAAAGTAAACCGAGGGCCACGTAGCAAAGGGATATAAAGCGTAAACTCACGCACACATTGCGAACAATAAAATAACACAAAAAAAGAGGGAACAAATCGAAAAAAAAAATATACACAGCAACAACAACATAAGATATGAGTACTGGGAACAGCCAGCAGCAGCGTCCACGTAACATTTCAGCCGACAAAAAATAAGAAAAAAAGCGAGCGAAAAAAATCACACGCACCCGAAATAAAACACATTAAAAATGGCAAACAAAATGGCGGACATATTTCTCGCAGCCGCCTGCAGAATGCCGAAAGGTAAACTGCTGCCTACTGCTGGGCGCACGCGAAAGAGCTCTGCCAAATTTCCACATTTGTTTAGTGCTTAATGCCCGACGCTTTGCATGCCAAACAGGTGCTATGTAACTTATCAGATTGGCCCGCAAAGCAACACGAAATGAAACTGATTTATATACTAGCGAATGCCGCTGAAAAATGCCGAAGTGCCGAAATGCCGACTGCCATTGCGTTTGTCGCTCCGTTATTTATACCCTGTAATCATCATCAAAAACAAAGAAGAATGAAATGTTTAGTGAAATATGTATTCAAAATTGAGTGTGTGGGAATATATGATATAATGACATGACTTCCTACAACTCTTAATATTTTATTATCATATCGCTTCATAATTTATAAAAAATATAGATAGAGAAAGAGAGAGAGGGAGAGAGAGAATAAAGAGATAACAAGACGAGTATTATTGTTATATCATATTATATATATTATTATCATATCATATATCATATATCATATATCACAGATAGAGGAAGAGAGAGAGAAATAAGAAATAGTAAGAGAGAAAGAGAATGGAATAAAGTGATGTAAAGAGAGTTACTATATTATACTATTCTTAGTGTATTATTATCATATTGGTTATCTATTTGTCATCAGAGTTTATATGAGACACAAAAAGAGAGAGAGAGAGAGAGAGATAGAGAGATTTCTTTATAGCTAGAGTGAGCTAGAGAGAAAGGACTGAAAATAATGGAAAAAGGAGAACACTTTTATACAATTCTTAGAAAATTAATATCACATGTGGGTTATCTATTCTCCATTATATAAGAGAGAGAGAGAGAGAGAGAGAGTAAGAAAGAGAGAGAGAGAGAGAGACTGAGACAGAAAGAGAAAGATATATTTTATAATTAACTTTACTACAATTCCAAAGAAAAAACTTAAGAATTTATATCAATCACGTCTTATACGATTATATATTATATTTTTTTATAAAACAATAATTACCTCCAACACCTTCATCTGTTACAGGATATCGGCTTGCTCCTCCAATTCATTCCACTTTGTTTTTACCTTAAGATTTTAAGTAACGCAATCAGACAAGCGGCATTGGTTGCGTCTGGCAGACACCTGTGTGGTCCATTCGCCTTCATCTACTCTCCCTGCTACCCCGCCCAATGGCAAGAATTGCGAACTGCAATTGCGATATTTGCCATCGATTTAATAAATAAGCCTGCAAACAGGCAAATAAAAAGCAGACACTGATGGCGCCAACGTAATTTTGGTTTATAGTCGCGGATCTGTTAATGCGCTGACTGCCAGTCTGGCGACTGGCCACACCAGTTGCCAACACACCGCTACCGCCCCTTGACCACGCCCCTTATCAGCATCAAGAATGACGCCCATAAATAAAAACCAACGAGGCTTGAATTTTGCATGCATTTTACTCTTGTTGTTTTTTGTTTTTTTTTTTTCACTTTTGCTACCCACGAGAAAAAGCGCGTGAAAATTGCCTCCGTATAAATAATGGGCGTCAATGGAGCACCGCCCTGAGCAGCACCGCCACCACCTGCCCCACCTACAGTGTGTGTCGCTGCATTATAGTGTTTACTGTTGCAATTGCCTGTAGTTATTTACGACTACGAAACCACTTATGTGAAGCTCTATTAACAAATCGTTAGCACAACTATCAGAGCTAGCCATATTTTAAATACCCTTTGCAAAGGCGAACTTGAAAATGAGTCAAATGATTAACTCAGGTGGCTTGTGACATATGTAGTTTATATATTATATTTTTTAGCTACATAGCTAAATCAAACATGGATCCTTTGCTGAAGCTTGGTCTGTCTGTCTCTGTGTGTTTCTCATTCTGTCTTTCTTTCTCTCTCTCTGTCTGTCTGTTTTTATCTTTCTTTATCTATTTCTTTCTCTCCTCCTTCTTTCTGCATCTCTCGTTTGTTCAATGTCACCCTCTCTCTCTCTCTCTCTCTCTCTCTCTCTCTCTGTATCTTTAATTAATTCATTTTCTGTTTCTTTCTCATTCTCTTAGAGAGACACTTCTCTCTGCAAATCTCTCATCCTCTTTCTCCATCTCTCATCCTCTTTCTCTGTCTCTCATCCTCTTTCTCTGTCTCTCATCCTCTTTCTCTGTCTCTCATCGTCTTTCTCTCTGTTTCTCTGTCTCTCTCTCTATCTCTCTCTCAATCTCTCTCTCTATCTCTCTCTCTTTCTCTCTCTCTTTCTCTCTCTCTCTCTCCCTATCTCTCTCTCTGTCACTCTCTCACTTACACTCTCTCTTTCTCTCTCTCTCTGTCACTCTTTCACTTTCCCTCTCTCTTTCTCTCTCTCTCTCTCTCTCTCTCTCTCTCTCTCTCTCTATCTCTCTCTCTGTCACTCTCTCTCTTTCTATTTCTCTGTCTCTCTCTCTCTCTCTCTCTCTCTCTCTATCTCTCTCTCAATCTCTCTATTGAGATAGAGACCTCTCTCTCTTTCTCTATCTCTCTCTCTATCTCTCTCTCTCTATCTCTCTCTCTATCTCTCTCTCTATCTCTCTCTTCTATGTAAAACTCCTTTTCTCATGCGCTTTCTCTCATTCTTTCTCTTCATCTTCCATCTCTCAGTTTATCTCTTTCATTCTCTCTCTCATTTTCACTTAGTTTCTCCAACTCTGTCCTTCTCTCTTTCCTTCATTTTCTATGTCCCTCAATGCCTCTCACTCTAAGCTAACTCACATTATCCTTCAAGGGTATTTGCTATTCAGTATACTAAGAATCATCTCGGCCCTTGCTGGCATTTGAGAGCTTGGCCGAAAGTTGAAAAGGTTTCATGCAAATAACTATGCCAAGCAAAAAGGTTTCATTCAGTTAACTATGCCAAGCGAAAAGGCCCAAAGAATTATGTTAACTATTTAAGTTAAATGCTGCACAAACTTTATTTTAAGTTAAGATCATATTCTTGGCATTCTTTATAGCCAGGCCAGGACACGCCCCCTGCCCCTGGACAGCAGCCACGCAAAGTGGCTGCAATTTTGTTGGCAATGGCCAGAAAGCCCAAAGCACAGAGACAAAAGCCAAAAACTTTCTTTCTTGAACAGCCGCATGAGGCAAATCATCGAAATTGTTAGCTCCACGCTTTTGGCCACATTCAGCATGGCAAACCACATTTTGGCTCTAATAAATCCAGACAAAGGCTGCCTTTTGGCAAGCACAAATTTATGGCCGACGCAAACTTGGCGATTTGTTCGGGCTTATAATTCACGCTTTAATTGGTTAAGTCAGTGGGCGCTGAGAGGGCCCGAAAACAGTTCCGATTTATTTATTGGATCTTAAATGTAAAATATTTGGCGCAAAATCAAAAGATGCGTCCATGCTAAATCATATGAGTTATTTATGTGGCCGATGCAGCCAGCAGTCAGCAGTCAGCAGCCAGCAGCCAACGCCCGGCCAAACACTTGGCTAATTATTGTTGGCCAGGACCAGAAACAAGCTGGCATTAAGCGCTCTATATAGGACCTCTAAGCCATGGCTACAATGAGCTCTATGTTTGCTGCTGTCAGCTAAAGAAACTCTCCCCCAGGCCACTGCCAACAACAATACCAATTAGTCGGCTTTTTGTCTCCGCTGGACAGAGGCTGCCCTAGCTCAGCCCAAACCTCAACCCTCATCAGAGCCTTAACGGAAAACGTCCACAAAATGTTGCTTAAGCCATTTCAAAGAATTAGACTTCTTGGGTGCTAGAAAAAAATAAATAAATTGGTATTTAAAGCCTATTTCTATGAGGAAGCAAAAAGGCATTCAAGCCAATTAAATTCAGCTAACTGAGGGACAGAACTTCAAATCCATTCTGTTAGGAGTCTGAAATTAGATAAAAATATCTTCTAATTTTTCTGTTTATCTTTCAGTTTTTATTATGTATTAATAAAGATTGGTTAAAGATTGGATTTTCGGTTTATCTTTCAGTTTTTATTATGTATTATTAAAGATTGGTTTTGGCATACGATTCATGGCTTGGCCTATCATATTTTTATTAAAGTTCATAGAAATAATTGAGTTGTCATAACAAAATATACCTCACCAGAGTTCATAGTAATATTTAATAAGTTTCAATGCTGAGCACCTTAAGTTGCCAAAAACTGGAGACGGAATACTAGAGGCAGCCAAAAATTATCTCGAAAAACTAGATTCTCTGCCAAACAGCCTGGCAAAACAGCCAAAAGATCTGCTAGCATCCGCACTAGAACTAGAAGAAGACTCAACTGCCTGCACCCCCCAAGACCTATCGAACCTGGTTCTGATTTCAAATCAATATAATTTTACTTTAAACATTATTTATGATAGTTACTTCCAATAGCTCTTGCTTACCCTAACCTATGTATTCAGTGTGCATTATCTTTCATAGCCTTAGAAAATATGTTTAATTCATTTCTGTTTAGATTAAGTTTCCTTAAGGGTAGCAATACTAAGCTGAAAATATTTCATTAAATAAAATAATAAAAATTTAAAAAAATATAAAAAAACCATTATTTCCCATTTTCCATGGGTTCAGGGTATAAATATAAGTTTCTAAAAGGATTTAAGATTTTTCTTCAAATTGCTTCTGTGTTAGCTCTGTTCATAACGAGGTAATAATTAAAGCAATCAATAGGTCAATAAGTCAATAGGAGTCAATAAGCAAGGCAGTTAGCTAAATAATTAACAGACTTGCGTAAGAATTTCCAAACAGCTAAGTTTAAATATCTGAAAATAAACTAACATTTCAGAGATACTTTACATCCTTATCCCATCCCGTACAGACTTAAAAGAGCCCAACTTGAACATCTGCCAGACCGAACACTTCCTTCACCTAAGCCACGCTCACGCACATAATTAACATCTTCATTTGACCTTCATTCCTCAAGCCCACAGCAGTCTTCACTTACATATTTTATAACATTTTACACATACACTTTATAATTGTCATGTTTTTCCAAAAAGAGTTTTTAAAGTTTTCTAGTGAAAATGAAACCCAATTAATAAATGAGAGGCATAAAAAAAAAATATATATATATATATTTATCTATCGTGATTCCCCCCTTCTTTCATATTTTTTAATACCTATTAGCTAGCTAAAACACTTCAGAGTAAAACACTTCAGCTATCATTAAAGCTCCAGTATATACCCTATAACATCCTACATATTTGCATGATCTCTGTCACACTCACAACATAGTTGACTTTTCTTACATAGCAAATTGACTTTATCATAATTTAGTTAAGTCAAACTTTGTTTATATCTATCACAGTCTATGCAACATTTTAATTAAGTTATATATGCCAACTAGACTCTACATAGTCACAAAAGCAACTTTGAAGCTTTTCAGTTTACTCGATTCCGCACGGATTTAGCACTTGAAAAAAACTCATTTTTTGTTCTCTGCTTGTTTTATTTTGATTTAGCTGAGAAGGCGAGAGAAATGAAATGTTTTTGTCACAAAGGCTGTTGTTATACTTTTTTCTCGCACACAAGTGTTTTCTTTGGTGCCCCCCACATCCCTCTCTCTCTCTCTCTCTCTCACACAGTCTCTTGGTCTTAGTGCTTATCGCACGTCAAAGACGCTTTTTGTCTTTGCCCAAATCTGCTTCAATTTGAGCTCTGCTTTGACTTTGGGTAGCGTGTAAAAAGTTCTGTTGTATAAACATTGTGTGATTGTTAGAAAAACATGTGCCGCTGGCATACAAAAACAGTCACACACACACACAGACACACACACATATGGAGACAAAGACAAACTCATCAAATAGCGCCATCTTCTGCATATGCGAATGTCCTGAAACGCCGCCGCCGTCTCTGCCTCTGCCTCCATCCACTTTTGCTTCGCTCCTTTTCATACTCAATGTGCTTTATGATGAAAAATCGCATATTTTTTCTGCACATTTCACTGTGTATCCAACTCATTGAGCGTACGTGTGTGTGTGTGTTGGTATAAACTCGCTTTTATAGTCCTCAGATTAGGTTAATCCTTTCGCTGTTTGCCATTGCGATCTCTGACGGCCTTTTGTTCTAATGATGAGCGCGTCGTTAAGGCGCGTGTGAAAAGCCCGGCTATAACTCTTTCAGCCCTTCTGCTTGTTGGCCTAATGAAAGCAGTTACAGTTTATACACACACCCACACACACGCACACCCACTCACATAGCTTTGGTGTGCTTAATGAACTCGCTTGCTTGCTGCGGAAAAAAAGAAGAGGAAATCAGCTCAAGACTTGATAATCACGTTGAGTGAGGCAGTTGGCGCGTTCGCCTGCTGTCAACTTCAGCTTGCCGCGTGGCCTTTTGTATAGCAGCCCGCCCACTTCTTTTTTGCCAGCCCCGTCACAATCCACGCCTCTGCAGCAGCAGCAGCTGAGCAGAGTTCAACATAATTTACGATGTATTAAGCGATTTTAAACATAAACTTGTTTTCGTTGCTACTTTTTTGCAACAAGCTTCTCAGATAGGCTGCCAGATAAAAAGGTGTGGCACACTCCCACACACACCTACACACACCTACTCAGACTCACACAACGAGCTTGGATTACGTATGCAGTTGACATGTGCGTTGATGTTGATTAAATTAATGAAATAAATTATGAGTTGCGTCGCGTCGTCCTTTTTAAATTGAGTGTGCGCCATCTTGAAATTAATAAAGTGCCTGAATGGGCATGGTGGGCTTGGCAGGTATGTGTGTGTGTGTGGTGCAGTCATTTTTTGTCTTGCGTGTACTTTTTTAATTTCACATCAAAATAAATAAAGTGTTTAAGTCAGCGAAGAGGCGACGACGAAGATAAGCCGTCTGACAGGTGACGTTGTCTGGGCACCTGATTTATGCAGAGCCATAGATGAGTTTGCAACGGCATTATGTGTGCCACAATTTATGCACGTGCTTAACGCGATATGCATTTCATTACGCATACGCCGCATTGGCCAAGAAACTGGCGATAGATACAGCAGACTGAAATAGAAAAGTTTTGAATTTAGTAGAGCAAGCTAAGTTGATTTTATGATGTAATTGAAATGTTTGTGGTGGCAGTGGAATATTGCAAGAGATTCAGTTCAGTCAATATAAAAGACCAGAAATTTAATCTCACTTGCTCTGTTATCTCACAAGCCTCTTCGGCTTATCATTCACAATTGCAACTTTATTTTAAAATCTTGCTATCGTCCAACAATCAATCGTACACGATATTCCCATTTGTTGCAGAAATTGCCTCACAGACAACTGTCACAATATGATTTTTCTGGCTGGAATTGTTGCTGCTGTTGTCCTGTCGAGAAATGCAATAAAAACGCTTGATGAGAATGCAGGCCGTTTGGCAGTGCGTAACCCCAACAACAGCAACGACAATCGTCTACAGTGGCTGCAATGCAATGCGACTAAGTGCGACTTACCAAGCTCCCAGCCCTCCAACCCTTTCAGCCCTGTCTCTGTGCAGGACAATGCTCCGCCGACTGCACTGTGGGAGGTCAGCAAATTTTGAATGCTGCAGTCGTGTCAGGGCAAATGCAAGCTGGACATGAACAGTAATGGATGCAATGCAATGTGCAATGTGCAGTCGGCAACTGCTGCTGCACAACAATAACAGCAATGCCAGTTGCATCAACAAAAGCCACCAAATTAGCCGACACACATACGCGCTCACACAAAAGACTTTGCTGAATGTCCTGCCTATGGCGACGTTAGGGGCTCCCACACAATGGATCTCTACAAATTGTAGGCTAACATTACAAAGAGAGAGGTAAAGAGAGAGACAGAAAGAGTGGGAGTGTTACAGTGAGAGAGTGTGGGAAGCTGGAAGCCAAATGTCACATATCCTTTAGCTGACAGGCAGCTTGAACCGCAGGCTGTTGAGTGACTTTTGTAACCTGCTCAGCAACTGGCCAGGACAGGTGTGTGTCTGCCGCATTTTCGAACTTCCCAACAAAGTGTTTTAGCTCACACCACCAAAACTCACTGCTACTGTCTGTGGCAAGGCCTAAAAATAACAGTGGATATATTTGAAAAGTGCTTGCAAAACAGAAGGAGCTGGCATCTGCGTTATTCTTGGAGTAAATGTAAAAATAAAAGAGCAAATCAGTTGTTAAAGAAGAAAAAATATTTATAATTAGCATCAAGGCAAAGGGCATGTGTTATGAATAGTTTATTGAGATTATAGTTCGCCTATGTCGTTGTGCATGTCTTGAGTTAATCAACAATCTTGGCTTTCAAACAATCAAAATCTCAAGTAAAAAATAGCTTACCAAATCGGTGTATTCATTATGGGAATTACCACAGTAAATTGTATGTTTCCATGTTGCATGTTTCAAGCTAAGCTTCAAAAAGTAAATAAAGGTATCGATTTTAAAGAGAGGGACAGACAAACGGATGCACAGACGGATGGACAAACGAAGGGATGACCAGACGGACGGACGAGCAGACAAACAGGCGGATAGACGGTCGGACAGACAGACAGGCAGGTGAACGGACGCACATGGAAATATCGATTCAGCTCGTCGTCTTGATCAAGAATATATATGATTTATGGGGACTGCCACGCTTCCTTCTGCCTGTTAGATACATTTTCACAAAATTCATAGAAAATGGAAATTCAGATCGATGCTGAGCTCAACAATGTATAATATAATCTCTAGAGTTTCACAAATCAAACAAGTAAGAAATCTCTAGTCGGTGGTGCCCGACTAGGGGATCCCCTGAACCCCATCCGATCTGAGCGGGTGTCCAAAATGTAACAAAAATCACAATTGTATAAAACATTAATGAATCTAAATACAAAATTTGGAGAATCTAGCTCCAAAGATCGTCTCCCTGATCAAGAATATGTATACTTTATGGGGTCTGCCACGCCTCCTTCTGCCTGTTACATACATTTGACATTTCAACATATACCCTGATTTCCCATTTTCAATGGGTATAAAAATGCGTATCTTATTAAGTTTTGTACAAAAGATAAATACGATACTATATTCTAGCTATAGGAAATTATATTCTCACATCTTCTGCAGCTCTTAGTTTAATTCTTAATCTTTATGGCATTTGAACTGTCAATTGGTCCACACACTCACTCACTTTACTAACTTATGAATTCCATTTATAGTTCTAAGCATTCATTAGGCTTCGTTATTGAAATTCAGCTCGGCAATCATTTCTAATTAATTTTAATATATTGTAGAATGCAGTATACCAATCAAACTGTCACTTTACAATTGGCCATCTTCTCAACCGGTAAGTTGAGTGCAGCTGAGTATTGGGTTCATATTGATGATTGAAAACAGCAATTTCAATTAATTCTGAGCGCGTTATGCAAGCTGCAGTGTGACATTTATTCAATAGCAAAATCAAAGTTCTAACTTAATTACATTCTAGAAATCATTATTCTCATCATCATCGTCGTCGTCGTCGATGATGGCCAGACGACGTCGCTTGGCCGGCTCGGTGCTGGCTGGCTTCTTGCGAGCCAGAAAATTGATATCCTCGTCGTCGGTGTCGGGCTCATCGCGCTGTTGGCCATCCTGCTCATTGTCGCTGCGTGGGCGTTTGTTTGTCTTGTAAGCAGGCATGGCGCCAGCATCATCGTTGTCGCTATCCGAGTCAATTACATTAGCACGACGTGTGCGCTGCAAGGACGTCGATGAGCTTGCCTTGATTGTGTTATTCGCCTGCAATGTGGCATTCTCTTTGTCATGCTCCAACTCTGCTGGCTCCGTCCCTTGCTCCTGCTCCTGCTCCTCCTCTTCGAGCTCTAGCAGCCGCGCCCTAAAGCCCTCCGAATTGAATTCGAGTGCATCATCGTCCTGCTCCTGCCCATCTGTTGCCGGCTGGCTTGCCTCATCGACAACCATATCCTTCAATTTGATTTTAGTGGCGCGTTTAGCTTTCAATTGTTCAAATAAATCATCCGTGTTTGGCTTGCCAGCCAACTCCTGCTCCCCCTCCGCTTGAGCTTGCCGCTGTGTCTCTTGTTCTGCATCGGACTCCTCGCTGGACACATCAGGCTGTCGCTTTCTGCGTGCCAATTTGCGCGCTATTTCATTGACTTCCTGCTCATCCGAGGAGTCCTTTTGTTGCAGCTTAGCTTTGACTTTGGCCTTCTTGGAACGATTTCCTTTGGCCTTTGTTGGCGGCGCACGCTGTTCGGCCTCGTCGTCGCTTTTGTTAAACATCAGGCTGTGCAGCTTACGCTGTTGCTGAACTGATATATTCTGAGCCGCAGCCTGCTGACGCTGCCTGCTGCGCTTATCCAAGTAATCCTCCTCCTCCTCATCCTCGCTATCGGGCAATGGCTGTAACTCCTCCTCGCTGTCGTTATCAGGCTCGACCTCTTCGCCGGCTACAATTTTGGCGCGCAACTTAAGATCTGCCTCATTGAGATAGCTGGGTATGCGCCAATAGCTCTCCATGCCCACAATGGGCGGTTGCATACCCAGGGCAACGAGAACCTTCTGAAAGTCCGCCAGTTCCATGGCATCCTTTTGTATGTCGAGTAATGGCAGCAGCGGAACACCATCATCGTCCTCGGCCGCCTCTTCGGTATCCTCGCTAGCATCTTCCAGGCACTCCTTCAGCCACTCTAGCGCCCCTGCATAGGTCTCCGCATCCACCTGGGCAATCAGAGCGCGCACAGTGCCCACATCGAGGGGCGTGCGCACACGCTGACGTGGCTTGGACTTGGCCTGCTTTTGCCTGGACTGAGGCTTTCCAAATGTGGGTTCCTCCATATAATCGTCTTGCTCCTGATCGGACTCCTCGTCGCTATCGTTCCCCTCTTGCTTTTTGGTGGGCTTGCGTTTGCCCTTGCTCCCCTTGGCAGGCAAAATCTCCGATTTGTCTGCAATTAGATGCAGCTGCAGCATTCGCTTGACAATCTGCTGCTTGTTGCGACGCTCTTCAAACGCCTCGACAATGCGCTGCAGGCAATCTGTGAGGACACAACAGTAAGTTTCAATGGAAAGTGAGATGGAAACGACGCACCTGACTCCAAGCGATGTTGATCGTATAAGTTACTCAGTTGCTCATCCTCTTCGGGCTGCCACAGGTTCTTGCCGCCCAACGCCGCCTTGGTCGATCGCTTGGTGGGCGCCTTAAATAGCAGATTCATTTCCTTGAGCTTCTTTAGTATGCCGCGTCGTGTGCGTGTCTTGTCTACTAAATTTTCCAGAATCCAATCAATCACATCTGAAAGGACACAAAAACACACGCACACTCGATTTGATTAAAGCTGTTGCTCTCTCTCTTTCTTTTCTGTAGTGTTAACTGTTTTGTGTTTTTTATACTCTAGCGGGGGGCTTAATAGCTATGTGATGAGGAGTGTAAGGAAGTTTTAATATGTATTTTATATAAGTTAAACGCGGCTCTAAGCATACAGCTGTCTGTCTATAAATTTATATCTCTGTTTAGAAAAGCTTTTCTAAAGATATTGAATATAGATCATCTGCCTTAGATTATATATATGTTTATTATATCAAAGAACTGTGATAGAAAGAAGTATTTGACGAGGATCAATACTGTCCTACAAAAGCTTAAAGTTCTTTTGAAGACTGAATTTTTGATAATTAAAGATCTTAACAAAAAATAAATATTTTTAAAATATTGTAAAACTTTTAAAAGAAATTTCCTTTTTCTTGAATTATTTTATAGTTTATACCAGAGAAAAGACTATACTAGAGAAGAGTTTCTATATAAAGAGTAAATGTACTATAAGCAATATCTTATTATATGATTCCTTAAAATCAATTGACTATAAAAATCATTTAAATATTTATCTTTTTTTCACAAAAACCTTGACTAGACTCAACAATCAGGAACTACCTTAGCAAATCCCACAAAATATATCTCGTCTATATAAACCATTCTTTCCCCTTTTCCTTCTCACACATCTGCAAGAGTATTTCTCCATCGACAACATCCATGGAACTATTCAATTTTGTTTTCTGTTTGGTTGTTTTTCCCCCTCTTATGCCACGGACGTTTTGATTGCTTTCATTCATTTAGCGTAAATTGGGTTTTAATTTACAGGCTGGGGCAGTTGTAGCCCCTAGTCGAGTATTTGTCATAGTTACCCTTATCGGTTTCAGGATTCCGTTGATTCTCCTCGAATAGGAAACGCAGCTCCACCTCCTGCTCCTCGCTCCAGGCGCCCTTGGTGCCGCTGCAAAACCGAAATGAATGAATGGAAGGCTACAGAACAAGTTCTTCAAACTGGACGCCCAGCATCATTTATCAACTGTTGCCGGCCAGCCCCCCCGGCCAGTCAGCCAACAAGCAAAACTAGTCGCAGCAGCTAAACGACAGGCGCAGACAGCCTCAGCCGACGACTCAGTCAATCATGTGCCCATTGTGCTGATGGGCCTTTAACCCCAATGTGACAGTGCCACCAAGGCACAAACGTCTCATTCCCCCGAGTTGTCTGGTACTCACGCTTCATAGGCATCACAATAGCCAGTCTCGAGCTCGTTGGCCTCCCGTATGCCCTTGTAAAATAATAACTCTGCATAGATTTTTGGATTAGTTGGTGCCACTTCGACAAATTTGCGCACCACATAGATGCCCAGCCGGCGCAGCTCCTCCTGATGGGCGTCACGTTCCACGCTGAAGACTTGTTGAAAGATCCGAAACAGCTTGGCCTGTACGAGAAAGAGAGAGAGAGAGACATAGACAGAGAGAGATAGAGAGAGAATGCATAGTGAGAGATGAGAAGACAACGAACGTCACTTCATATTTAAATGAAAAGTGCCGACAAAGACACTAGCCACAAGTCGAGAGGTTTTGGGCTGGTGTCCTTCGGGGCTATTGGGGGCAGCCCCGCCTGGCAGTCTGTGGTTGTCGCCTGCGGTTCGGTGCCTGTGGCTGCTGCCAAAGCAAGATATCATTTGCAGTCGGCAAAAGTTTATAAATGCTTGCATACCCCTAACCCAAGGCCCCTCCCGCCCCACCCACCAACCCGTTCTCTCCACTGTTTTGTGTATCGTTGCGTTGTTCGCCCTGGCGTGGTGACTCGCTCGTCCTGCCGTATTTGAAATTTAATTTATCCTATGATTGCGCAGACCCATTAGTGGTTTTGACTTTGCATATGATGCCACTTTTGTTTTGTCCTGCTTCAGCCAGCTCGAGCAAGACGTCTGATGGACACTGGACATGTCTCCCCTCGCAACAACAACAGCAGTAGCAGCAGCAGCACACACAGAGCCGGCTTAGTTGGTTGGCAAAAGGGATATGCAGCTGGCTGGTCTGGCTAAAGTCAACTCCTGCCATATGTCTGACGCTAGTCGCTTCACATAATGCGCCATTTGTTGTTGGCTACTTTAGTGATCGGCTCTTGTATAGAGGCGCGCATATCGCTTACAAAATACAGCTTAAGCTGCCAGCCAGTTATATAATGTAGCCTCTGAGAGCTCGCGACCGCCTGGCCGCCTGGCCGCCTGGCGCTGAATGTGATTTATGAACTCTGCTCAAAGAAAAGTTTAATTGCCAGCCGTGAAAAGCAGCAGCCAACGCGCACAAAAGAGCTCCAGAATATATATATATATATATATATATAAATGTATCTAACAAAAAAAAGTAAAAGTTCTTTTAGCAATTCGAATAGCAAAATACTCTAAGCATAAATTATGATGTAAAGTAATGAGAAAACTTGAACACTTTAAGAGAGCTGTAGGCATTAGATTTGAAGTAAATATCTATCACTAAAGAGAAAATCGATTTACATCGTGAGAAATCGCTTTATATCTGTAGTATCTGTATAGATTCTGATAGCAACATTTTAGCAAGTGATTAGAGCTGAGAGAATATTAATTTCGAGTCTCAATGCGGATTACAATTTGACTGAAATTAATTGAACTTTTTTATAGTTTGTATAATTTGATTTTGGTAAGCTTAAAAGTAGCTTATGAGGTGAGTTCCATAAGAATATGCAACAAAAGTATCTCATATATCTCATAGCTCATCTCATAGAAGTAAGTCCATTTATAATCTACAGTCCTTCTGTCTCTGAACACATAAGAATTTAAACTAATACCTAATCTAATATATATGCTCAAACCTTCTACAAGTCCTTCCAATCACTGCCTTAGCTTCTCAAGCTTCTTCTTCTAGCTTATATCTACCCCACATACCCTGCCTTGTGTAGGCAATACAAACAGGCATATTTAAATGCTTAATTTCCGTGCCGCTCAGTCGCTTACTCCCACTGAAAAGTAAAGCCCAAGCAATGCTGAGAGGCTCAAGGCAGCGCGTAAAAGGCTTAAAAAGTTCAAATTCCAGCTGACAGCAGCAGGGCTTCGAAATGGGACAAACAAGCAGCCGAAGTGGGCGGGACAATGGCTGTTGTGGCAACTCGTTGAAAAATATAAAGAAGGCGCAGTAAATATCGTTTGTGGTTGGCACAAATAGAAAAAAGGTTCGCTTAATTTGTACAAATTACCATAAAAACGAAGCCAGCGAGAGAGGAAAAAAAAACGGGCGCCTTTGAGTTAGACTGGCAACTGGCAGCGGGCAACTGGCATCGGGCAACTGGAGACTGCAGACCGTAGAGTCTGGAGTCTAAAGTCTGCGGGTGCCGGTAGCCGGAGTCATGGCTGCTGAGCCGCAGCGCGCTTTTTTGCATTTGACTTTGATTTATGTGCCAAGAGCTGCGTCTCGACGCAAAAACTGAATTAAAAGCAGCAAGCAGCAGGCAGCAGGCAACAGTCGGCAGACAGCAGACAGCAGCCAGCAGGCGGCAATTCTAACCTCCCAAAAACACGCACTCACCTGGTAGAGCATGCCCGGACAGGAGCATCCGTAAGCGATGCGATGCAATATGGTGACAGCCGCCTTGAGCGCCCGGGTGGGTATCTGGGTCCAGTCCGTCAGGACGACAGTGCAGGCACGCACGATCTTCGAATGCAGCAATCTGTGCAGAGGTTTTCGATTTAAGCAACAGGATATTAAAGCTATGATTCGAGCGACCAATTAAATTATGCAAAATTAAGCTAATTATGATTAAAGCGCTTAGCCGCAGCGAAAACTTTCCAAAACATTTCCAAAAAGCAACAAAAATGACGGCACAATTTAAATACAAGCCACAGCGCCATTAAATAATATAATTGTTGTTGTTGTTGTTGCTGTTGTTGTTTGTGGGCATTTAGAAGTACAGCCACTGCCCTTACGTCCCTCCCTCCCTTCGACACACGCGGCAGCTGTGCGCGCGGCATTCAAGTTTTTGGCATTCATAAAACTTTGGGCACAAGTAATTTCTGACGCTAATCCTTAATTAGTAGCCACGAGCTGTGCGTTGCGTTGCCACTTGCTTTCTGCCTTTCAATTAAAATTACAATTACAATTTTCAGCACGACCATCAATGAAACTTTTCAAATAACACCAATAAAATGTGGCCAGGAAAAAAAAATACTGAAAACAGAAAAAGAATACGAATGCCCAGCGGCTGGGACAGAATAGAATTTGGGTGCCATTTGTGGCCGTTGCTAATTTACCTGCGAGCAAAATCCTCAAATTTGAACGTTTTCTCCGTAAGTCCATTATCTGTTTTAGCAATGGGCCAACGTGGGGCAGCACATGTAACAGGCAAATGCCATTAGTTGCGAAAACATTTTTCGTATATTCACACAGTTTTTCAACACTTGCCTGGCTCGCCAAACTCCTCGTTCTCCATATCCTCATCGCTGGCATTGTCCTCGTCCTCGTGCGGCTCATCTGCGGCTTCAACTGTAAAGAAACGAAATCAGAATTCAATTAAATGAAATCATAAAGCTTTTGTTTAATATACACAGTGTGATATACCCTATAAACATGAAAGGAAGATGGGAAAATAATATTAAGTGTTGCCTAAGAATGTCGCTGATGAGTAAAGAAGTATTTATATAGAGCGATATGGAGATATCATAATTCTAATTTTATAAACATGTAGAAAAAGATAGAGATACGACTACAGATGAAGATAGAATTACAGATACAAATAACTAATAAGTCAAGAGTCAACTTCGTTTCAGGCTTTCATGGAAAACCTATCTATTCAGAGCAAGTCTTACAGCGGCAACTATAAACATGCCTGGACAATGACCCACACACACTTATTCATAGAGCATTTTCTACTCCTAATTGGCTTGTTCAACTTATTCCTGTTTAGTTCAATCGATTATTTTTATAAGCCCAATAAATCGTACTCAAACGTGTCGTGGAGCATTAAGACAGTCAGCGCTAATTGTGACTATGGCCCCACTTCTAGATGGGGGTGCTCACTGTTAATGACTCACTTCAATTGTGAATCATCGTTTGAGTGGCTTGGCTCCACCTCAAATGAATTTGTACTGATTTAAGTCAGAACAACAAGCGCTTGGCAAATGGCCATTAACAATAATTACGACTGCAGCAATGCACAAACAAGTGCACTTCAAATACACTCCACGCACACAGACACACGCAGACGCACATAGCACACAGCTACACTTGATAACAAGCAAAAATATGGCGTGTGTTAGTGGTGGACTATGAGATACTCTGTACTTTATGATATACACAGCGTGGACTATGAGATACTCTGTATTCTATAATAAGTACAAAGCGTGGAGAGCTTAAAAAAACATTTGAGAGAAAGTTTTGACAACTATGCTGTAGTTTCTTAAGTTTTTATTAGACAAATCTAAAAACATGAAAATCTATTATTAATAAAAATAAAAAGAAATAATAAATAAAAATAAAATAAAAAAATATTATTAATAAATGAAATAATATTAATATTACTAAATTTAATTTTGGAACCTTTTTTTTTTGTATTTTATTTATATACAAATATATATAAAATATTTCTTAAATAATACTAATCGAAAACAATATAAATATATAGTTTTCATAAATATATAGTTTTCATATTAAGCTCTTTACGTTCTAAAAATAAATCTCTTGTTCACCATAAAACCCAATCATCATTCATTCATTAATATTTCTTTCAGTTCTAAGACCCAGTTAATCCTCCTCGTTTAGTTATTCAAATCATAAAATCAATTAGCCAAATCAATTTATTTTTAATCTGCACATAAGCTTAAAACTCCTTTCTTTTCTAAATTCAATTAAGGATTAATGTCTCTAGAAAAAAAAAGAAAAATCACAAATACACTCTCCAAAGCCTTTGCCCTCTTGGAGCATAGGGTATAAAAAGCAAAGCTTGTCAAGAGCGCACTACACATAAAATGGAGTAGGAGCCGCTCAAAGGGATGCAAACTGGGCTATAGCGAAATAAGAGACTGGGCGAGATAGCAAAAGAGAGTGTAAGAGCACAAGAGAGAGGGAGGGAGGGAGGGAGTGAGGGTGAGTGAAAGAGAGAAGAGATCTCAACAGTGCAACAATGCAATACAACAATTTGCATGCCAACTGATGCGGATGAGGATGCGGATGCTAACTGCAGGCATGCAGCAGCCGGGCACTGTTACAGGTGCTGCTGCTGCTGCTGCTGCTGCTGCCACTGCTGCCAGCTGAAGCAGCGCCATAAAATGGCAACAAACCCCCAAAAAATGGCACTCTGTTGCAAGTACAAGTTACAACTTCATTATGCAGTTGCAATGTGCGACAGCAGCCAAAACGCAACCTGCAACGTGTGTCGCTTTATTAACATCTTGAATGTGCACAGAGTCAGACTGAGTGAGAGAGATAGAGAGAGAGAGAGATAGGAAGAGAGTGTTGGGTAGGGTGCCAGCTACATTGCTGTGCCCCATCATTAAAATACAATTTTCTGTGTCAGGTTCAAGCTGCGACAGCGACAGCGAGATACGGTGACAACGTGCATGCCTAAAGGACGCCAGGACCTAAGGACAAACGGGACTGAAACGATATTAGTGCATGTCCTTTTCGGTGCTGCCTTTGTTGCTGGACCGGCAAAACAGCAAACCCGGCACCAGGCAGCAGTCACCAGTTACCAGTTTCCAGTCACCAGCAGACAGCAGGCAACAGGAACCAGGAACCAGGGACCAGCCGAACAACAAGGCCATTAAACATGAACCTCGTTACGGCGTCAATTTTGATGTTGTTGTTCACGTTGCTATTGTTGTTATTGCTTAGCTTTTGTATGCGCCCTGCACTTGCTGGCCACACTTAATGACTTTTATGCACACACCCACTCAAACCTACCTGACCTTGTCTAACTCTTGTGCACTGAGCGAAATCTGAAATGAGTCGAAGTTATAGCTGGAACACTACATAAATTAAATTTTATGAAATTAAATTTCATTCATGAAAGATGAGGCTTTAAGGGAATCTGCTCTATTGAACCTTTATTCTAGAATTACTATATATTTTAGAACTAGACTTTATTCATATTTCATATTAAGCTAATTCTTTATCTTAAACTAAGAGCAACTCTTAATAACTATGACTATCAGCTTCATACTTGAAGCAAGCCTTCAATGCTTGCAAAGTTTTATAGATGAGACCATTCATATAATCTCAAATGAATATGCATATTCTAGTTGGCTAAGCTTGACTCTGCAACTTCCTCAACTCATAGCCGAGCTGCTATACAACATGGATCCTTTTTGCTAGCTTACGGAGTATATAAAAGTTCAAGCTCCAGCTGCAGAAATAACTAAACTGATTCTATCAATTATAAATACATGCTCAACTATTTCTTTGACTGTATGCGCTTCGGCTACTGCTGCAGTTACTACTGCTGCTGCTGCCGCTGTTGCTGGCTGTGGCAAACGTGCTCCTTGTTGGGTTTGTGGTCTGCAGCAGACAGAGTTGTCCACTCACACCATTGATAATAACTATTTTTCGGCAGCAATTAATTTGAAGTTTAACACGCAGCATTGAGACTGACCAGGCGAGCCATACCCATTCTCTAACCGGACATGGCAAGCAAATGTGAGACACAAGTGAAACATTATTACATAATGTGGTTTGTCTGCCACAGGCCAACAGGCCAACAGGCGACAGTCAAAGTCAATGAGGCAGTCGGCCAGGTGCTGTTGTGATGTGGCTGGCCTAAGTTGTCCCGATTGTCTACGCAAAGCTGCTACTTAAGCAACTCAGTGTGTGTGGAGTGTGTGTGTTTGTTTGTGTTTGTGTGGACAGGACATAATCCTGGCGCACCACATGCGTGCGACTGCAAACAGTCGACTTCAAGGACTACCCAAATGCAAACAGGTGATGACAACGGCGACAGCAGCGATAAGCGAAAATAATAATAACAAAACAAGCCAGAGAAAGCGCCAAGGAGACAAGCACTCAGAGAAAGAGAGAGAGTGTGGGCTCTATACAGCGAGAGAAAGAGAAAGATAGATGAGAACTCTCTCTCGAGCTGGCGCAGACGCACAAACATATTCGAAATTCGAAAATGCGACTCGCAGGACTCGTGCCAGCTTAAAAGCAAGCGCTGGCCGCATGCTAAGCTCAGTCTAGTGCTGTATCCGTGAACGGAAAGGACACGCGTGCAGTAGCTGCAAACAGTTCAACAAAGTGACTAAACAAAAGTGAGGCTCAGCGATTAAATGGCCTAAAGCCAATTACGAGTGGCCAAAAAAACAAAAAAAAAATATTCTAAAAAAAATAGAAACAAAGAAACACGTAAATATATAACTCAGAACAAATGTTGGCCACACATCAAATGCGTGTGTGTGCGAGTGTGTGTGTGTGAGTGTGTGTGCTTTGTTATGATGCTCGAGCGTGGCGCTCGTTGTTGTTGCGTGTGGCAGGCAGCTGTAGACGTCAAACTTTTTGGCAGACATCAGGGCGTCAAGGAAGCTGTGTGACTTTTGTTGTTATTGCCCGCACAGGATGTGCCAGCAGCTGAAGGACTCAGCTGGCGATGTTTTCGTTTAGTCATTCATAAATTTATATAGCATACTTCTGTGCGCTGCTAGTTTTATTTCTCTTCATTTTTTTTTTATCTGCACTCAAGTTTTTCTTGCATGTCAGAGAGACAACAGCATAAAGAACTTTAATAAAATAAATATATTAAGTTTGAGTCCTGTAGAAAAAGTTTCTTTGATAAATTCCAATTAGGTTTTGTTAACTGATTTATAATATTTTTGTTTAGATTAAATTTTATTTAAAGTCTTCACAAATATATATCCATAGGTTTGACAACTGAAGCTGAACTAAACTTATGACTTTTATCTGTTCAAATTTAACATTGACTTTAAGTGCAAGCTGCATTTAATTATCGTGCTTCAACTGTGAAAACCAAGCGAAAAGCAAAGTAAATTAAAAACGAAAGAAAACAAACAAAAACGTAAAAACCAAAGCAAACCAAAACAAACCGAAGCAAAACAAAAGCAAAAAGCGAAAAGCGAAAAACGAAATTTAAACGTCTGTATATTAATCAGTGGGTGCTGCCTCGTGGACAGCCTCAGCTTTGAGCTTCAAGGTTCAAGCTTCCAGCTGGACAGCAGGTCCTGCATTACCACAGCAGGACAACTTATCACCAAGACGCAGAGCGCAAAGCCGCTTAGAGGCGAGGGACGCAGCATCGCCTGCCCCAAAGGAAAACGCTAATCAACGGCCGCAGCGACCAGACGCCGCACGCCAAACTCAGCTTCTGCTGTAGTAGCATCAGCAGCAAGAAGAAGCAGCCGAAACATCGCCTCATTTGGCCACTGCGGATTATGTTAATTAGGTAATTTTTGCTTTGATTGCGCGTACCTTGAATTCGTGACACAGACTCACACACACACACACACACACACACCTCTGTCACACACACACACCCTATCACACTTCTTACACCCCACGCTTGGGGCCTGTCCAAGTCGCTTACATATTTATGAAATTTTCATGTAAATCTCGCTAATTCATGCACATTTTGCTGCTCTTCCTCCTCCTCTTTCTGTTCCTGCTCCTGTTCTGTATCCTGTCGCTGTTTCTGTTTTATTTTTTTTATGTCTTAATTGCAACATAATTTTCGTTTTTTTTTTTGTCCGTTTGCATTGTTTAACCAAATTATTTTCAGAAGGAATTGAAAACAAGTGTCAGACGGAAAAAAAGGAAAAACATAATTAAAACACGCTACAAAACTTTATGCGTAAATTAGAAAAGTTCTCAAGTGATTTTTTATTTAAAATTTTATTTTCATATTTGTCTTTGGCTTTTTACCTGACTTTCAAAAATATATATAGAATGTTTGTTTTTAGCAGAGGAATGCGAATTCTTTTAGATAAGTTATGAAATCATGTAGGGAAATACAAATTCCAATTTAAATAAAAAGATAGAAGATAGAAGCCATTGGAAAGAATATGGACTATAGAATAAAGAAGATAGAAAATAAAAGATAAAATATAGAAAATGTATAATGGAAGATTGAAAATAGAAGAAAGAGAATTGAAGATGGAAAAAAGATAAGAGACAGATGAGAGAAGAAAGAAAATAGAAATGGAAAATGGGCGACAAGGTAGAAGATAGACGATAAAAGATAGAAGATAAAAAAAAGAGAGAAAATGGGGAAGAGGAAAGAGAGAAGATAGAAAATAAAAGATAGAAGGGAGTATAGAGAAGAGAAAGAGAGAAGAGGGAAGAGAGAAGAGAAAAGAGTGAAGAGAAAGATAGAAGAGGGAAGAGAGAAAATATAATATAGAAGATAGACGATAGACGATAGAAGATAAAAGATAAAAGATAAAAGATTAAAGATAAAAGATAAAAGATAAAAGTTAAAAGTTAAAAGATAAAAGATAGAAGATAGAAGATAAAAGATAAAAGATAAAAGTTAAAAGATAGAAGATAGAAGATAGAAGATAGAAGATATAAGATAGAAGATAGAAGATAAAAGATATAAGATATAAGATATAAGATATAAGATATAAGATAGAAGATAGAAGATAGAAGATAGAAGATAGAAGATAGAAGATAGAAGATAGAAGATAGAAGATAGAAGATAGAAGATAGAAGATAGAAGATAGAAGATAGAAGATAGAAGATAGAAGATAGAAGATAGAAGATAGAAGATAGAAGATAGAAGATAGAAGATAGAAGATAGAAGATAGAAGATAGAAGATAGAAGATAGAAGATAGAAGATAGAAGATAGAAGATAGAAGATAGAAGATAGAAGATAGAAGATAGAAGATAGAAGATAGAAGATAGAAGATAGAAGATAGAAGATAGAAGATAGAAGATAGAAGATAGAAGATAGAAGATAGAAGATAGAAGATAGAAGATAGAAGATAGAAGATAGAAGATAGAAGATAGAAGATAGAAGATGGAAAATAGAAGATGGAAAATAGAAGATGGAAAATAGAAGATGGAAAATAGAAGATAGAAGATGGAAAATCGAAGGCAAAGGGCTTCTATTAAAATAGCGGAGAGTAGAAAGATTATAAAAGATAGAAGAGAAAAGAAAGAATATAAAAGATGGAAGGTGAAAGATAGAAGATAGAAAAAAAAAGATTGAAAAGAGAAAATTTAAGATAAACGATAGAAGATAGAATCTAGAAGACGAAAAGAAGAAGACAGAAAATAGAAGATAGAAAAAAGAATATTAAAATTAAAAGAGAGAAGATAGAAGAGTCAAGACACAAAAGTAATATAGATTACAGAAGGAAAAATATAATAGCAGCAAATTTAATCTCTATCATATATCATCTATACTTCAGGCTTCAACTTCAACCTCTCATCTCTTCTTCAAGCTTCCAGCACCACATGCATATTACATAGCAAATTAGCATCATATATATTTCAACATTTCAGTTCATTTCACTTAGATATAAAATAACAAAATACCTAAAATTGCAACTATTATTATTTTATTTAATTAACGCCATTGGAAATAATAATATTATACAATTTCCATGCAGAGATATGAAGTGCAATGAACGAGTTTATTTAGAGAAATCAAAAGGCCACAGGCAATCAAATGCGCAATTTGATTAATTAAGCAACTATAAATGCCACACACAGAGCTAGAGAAAGGGCGACAAAGGCAGGCAGGCTGCACAGCTACAAGAGAAAACTAAAGCAAGATAAACTTGCGTAATATCAGAGAAACAGCAACAAAATCCAAACATTTTGTCTGCTTTTGTGTAGGCAGCGAAAAGTTTTGCTTGTCGATAATTGAATTATAAAATTCTTAAGACTCAATTGTGAATTACGAGGGTCAATTCACAGATGTGAAGCCAGCTCGAACTTCGGCAGCATAACTAAATTGTAACAAAACATTATGCAGAGTTAGGCTCTTGAAGCCCACTTGCCAACTCGAACAATCGAGCTATTAGACTTAAGCTAAAGCCAATGCCTATTGTTCTTTATGTAAACGGCTATGTAAAGAAGTAGGTAAAATGCAGTTTGCTTATTAGCCAAAGAGTTAAAGCAGTGTGGATAACTTGAAGTAATTGGCCTATGTAATAATCGATAAATATCGATAGCTTCTCAAATTATTCAAGTTATTTGTTTAAAGTGAATCTAATGTTAAAATTTACTTTTTTTTATGCTTGAAAGAGAAGAATCAAAGCAGCAAAAGGTCTTAGCTGTACTTTAAATTATCGATAAATGTACAAACTATCGATAGGTTAAAGTGCACACTAAGCAACACATGTTTCTATGTTCTGAAATGTGGACGAAATTGTATATAAAATTGTATATAATTTGAAAACTTTTTTTAGTATTACTAAAAGGTTTATATTTTTAAATATCTATATATATTTTAATATACTCTAAACAGCAACAATTTATCGATAATTATTACCATATGATATTTTAAGCAACGATATCATTCATATTAATAATTTATAGAATATACATATATTTGATAACCTCAAAAATTAATCAATTTATCTATTCAACAATGCTCCAAATCCACTAACTTTATATACAAAGTAGAGTACTTAAAAGTCGCTATGGCATACAAACAAAAAAATTAAATTCTAGTTGAATTTGGCTCTGCCAGAGTCATAGATACAGTCTGCATAGTTTGGGCACAGCAAAAGTCTTTCGAAAAAAAAAACTTTTTGTGCAGCTGCTGCAGCCGAGAAACAAACGAAGCGAATTAGTTTATAGTTGTTGTTGTTGTTGTTGTTGTTGTTGTTGTTGTTGTTGTTGTTGTTGTTGTTGCGACGCAGTCTGGTTGCCGTTCAGTTTATGATTTTCAATTTAATTTTATTGATTTTGGTATTGTTTGTGCGCTGCGATATAAAATTCATGTGCACACAACACAAGCAAATGAAGAATGCAAAGCTGCTTTGTGATAAAAAGCACAAATATGAAAATATGAAAATCAAATGAAATGAAACGATGAATATCCTCTGGGCATATTATTTATGTATGACAGCAGAGCGGCAGCAAACACAGAGGGAGACAGAGCGCGAGAGAGAGAGAGAGAGAGAGAATGAGATGTTTTATAGCAGATAAAGCAATATTCATTTGTGTTTCATGTGTGGGTGGAGGCAGGCAGCAGGACGTACTCGAAAAGTTATAAAGTCCAAGCGTTTGAGCCAATTAAGGTAGTCACAATGTCTAATTAGATGGCGGCAAAAGTGCCGCTAGATGGCCAGATAACGCACACTTGCACACACACGCACACCCTGCCATTAGGGTTGTCTTCCAGATGAACTCAATTAAACATGCCCGGGCGTTGGCCAAGTGCCTCTTAAGAAGCAGCCAAAGCGACCGCAACACGGCGTATGAGTAATGCCGCTACACACACTCGCACGCACACAAGCCGCCCCCCAACTGCTGAGACAAACACAAAGCCAAGCAACAGTCCCCACTTGAGCTACATTGTTTACGGTTAGAGCAGGGGTCGGGGGACCACGACTCCTGCTGCTGCCCCTGTTACAGCTGCTGCAATCCGTGAGCATCGAGTTATATGTACATAACAATCAAAATCGTTAGCTGTTACCCACTTTGAGCAGAGTGGGCGAGGGCAGGCAGCTAGTTGAACAAATGTACAGCCAGCCGTAAGGTAGCATATAATCAAATATTTTTTATACAGTTTTCCCCCCTTTGTGCTGCGTGGTAAGCTCAAAGCTCAGGGGAAGCCAGCGGGCAGGCAGGGCCGGCAAGCGGCAACCGCAGCTACCTACATACATACATAGCGACGGGGTGCGTGGTACAATTTGCATATTTATGAAGAAGCAGCTCCCAACTGCAAGACGCTTTAAGCTGCCTCAAATTGAAAAACGCGTTCAGCGAGCACAAGATACAAATGCAAATGGGGCTGCGGCGTTGTTGGGGCAACTTGCAAAAGGAGCAACACAATAATCTGCGCTGATTTACGATTTACAGGCGCGAAATAGACACAGAAGCCGAGCTGACGTCGTGAATAGGCCGTTTAAGCAGACAATTTGCGTACGCAATTTGCAGTTCATGGGCGGCACACGCCTCACACGCCTCTGCCCGCCCCCCTCCATAACAGCCGCTAAAACATTTTTGCAACAAAATAGCGAAAATAGCAAGCAGAAGAGAAGCAAATAAAACACAGATTTTGATCTCCAGTTTGCCGAATCGCAGCTCAAAAACCCAAAATGAAAATGTTTTGGAGGGCAGCACAACAATTGCGTTCGCCATGAAATATGCACAGCCAGCACAAACATGCGAAATTTGAGGCGAGCATAAAGCACAAATGGACCAATTCATAACAAAAATTGCGTTCAAGTTTTTGCAATAACTGAAAAACAAAACAAAAAAAAACTGAACAAAATTTACTTTATTTGCAATGTATTTAGCAGAGGCAAATATTTTGCACATCCATTTTTATGCGAAATTTTCTTTCGTTTTGTATGTTTTCACTCAACGAAAATGTAAATTTACTTTCGGAAAATGCACTCAGCATGCAGCAAAAACAAATTGTGGCTCTATTTGCAAACATCGTTATTCATAAGAGTCCACTGAGAGAAATAGCCTACGACTTTTGTTTATACTAAAAATATTTATTTAAGATTTTCTGTGTGAAACTTTTCAATGTTGTTTTCTCATGTGTTGAGATTAAGTTGGGATTGTGTATTTTCAAGCAGTTTACTCTGATTCGAGCTATAAAACTTAACACAAAAACTTATATTTAAACAGAGAGAAAAAACAAAATATTTATATATTGTAAATCTCAAATACCTAAGCAAAATATATCTAGAATACAATTTGAATAGAATTTGATGTGAGAATTAATAGCTTAAAGCTTGCACATTTCTCACAGTGTGTTTAAAAATATAGCACAATTACCAAAAGCAACTGAAGTGCCATAGGAAGACCGAACAAAACACTAAGAATGGTTAGCCAAAGCTCAAGCAGACTTCAAATAATTGTCTAAATGTCTCACTCCCTCTCGCTCTCTCTCTCTCTCTCTCTCTCTCTCTACACTCTCTCGTTCTCTGTGCGTTGCTTAGGTATAATGCAAATGGCTTGCCATAAAAGCAAGCAGGACGCACGCTGGCAAATCTCACGTTAATGCCTAATCCCTGACATTAAAGTGTTGCGCCAACAAAGTGATTTGTTGTAGACAAAGCGACCGCGCACTATGGAGCTGCCATGCCACACACACACACAGAGACAGACAGAGATACGGCACAATGGGGCACAACGAGGCATTGCAAATAATCTTTGCAGTAAATACGCAACAACAAAGCAGCAGCAGCAGCGAAACAACAACAAAAAAATGGCATAGAATGTGTCTGGGGATCATTATTTGCGCAAGTGGGAAACAAAACGTAGGCAAAAAGCTAGCCCAACCCCAGCGAAATGTCGCACATGACTGCGACGAATGGGTGTGCGTGTGTGTGTGCGTGTGTGTGCGTGTGTGCGCGTGCCAACGTGTATTTGAATGTGTAATTTAAGCATTAGAGCTGCGAAAAAGAACCTGAACTCAGAGAAGCAGCAAGAAGTAACAGCAGCAGCAGCAGCAGCAGGAAACCGAAGCCCACACAAGGTAACGCACACACACACACATTCACACTCACATGGAAACGAAAATTGAATAAATTATGCGTGTCATCACATGCCGGCAACTGAAGCGAAGGGGCGGCTGCGACTGCGACTGCGACTGCGACTGCGGCTGCTGCTGTGGCTGTGGCTGTGGCTGGAGCAAAGGCAAGTTGTTGCCACCGCCAGCCTAGCTCGGCAATTTGTGCTGCAAAGCAGACAGCGACAACAACAACAACAACAACAACAAGCAGAACATGCAACACGACATTTAATTAAGCATTTTGTATTCATCGGAAATGTCATAAAAATGTAGAAACAGCCGCGTTACGAGCTTGTGTGGCGCTAGCGGCAAAGCAGACAATACACACACACATATGTGTGCTTTTGTGTGTGTGTTTGCGCGCTTTATGTTCCATTTAATTGTTCAGAAGAATCAACTGCAATGCAGCAATTGCACAATTGACTAAACCGCATTAGAGACTAAAGCGCATAATGTTCATTTCTAATAGAAATTTTGAAGCGCTTCAAGTGCGTAATTTTATAAATTTTTAAATGAATCATCAACAGTTGGCTAAAAAAAAAACAAAAACAAAAACAAAGCAATCAAATGCAGCATCAACTCTTTAGTTAACTTTTGAATTGGATTTATTCTATAAGTAACATTAAATAAAATATATTTTAAATATATTTTTAATATATTTTAAATATATTTTGAATATATTTTAAATGTATTTTTAATATACCTAAAATATATTTTTAATATATTTTAAATATATTTTAATTTTATTTTAAATATATTTTAAATGTATTTTTAATATATTTTCAATATAATTCTTTTTTTAAGTTTAAATATATTTTAAGTATAATTTTAATATATTAAAAAAAATTATTTTAAATATATTTTTTATACATTTTTTATATATTTTAAATATAGTTGTAGTAAATTCATAATTTTCATAATTTAAATGCAAAATAAATTTTAAAATTTTCAGTTGCTCCCAACACTTGATTAAATTGAAACGAAGTTGATGCATATTACCTAGCGTCAAGTATTGATACGAAATATAAAACGAGCCGCCAGAAAAGTTTTTCATTTGAATTTCTCAAATTATTTAATTCATGTAAAAGCCTTAAGAATAATTAAAACCGAACGAAAAATCATTAAAATTTATTGATTTTCAAGTCGCGCAAATAATATACCTCGAGAATATCGCATGACATTTCAATAGAAATTTTACAGAGTTTATTCTTTCCTTAATTAAAAGACCTGTTAAAGCTATTTTGACATTTAATATAAAAAATTAAATTAAATTTTCAATATAATATGAAAAAGGAATTCTTTAAATGCATTTTTAAACTTCAAACAGTAACTATCCAGTGATAAGAGCCTTTTCACTTGGGATGGTAACAAAGCATTTAAATATCATATTTATATATAGAACATAAAGTAGTCGAGAAGCGAAAACAAATATTATATTACAATCCAGCGGAAAAGTTGCTTTAAAGCGAAATACGAAACTCGAACTTTTGGCAGCCAACAAAAAAATATCAATTTAAATGGGAAACTATGCGATTTCGCTGTGCGGTCAAGAGTCTTCAATGGAGCAGCCACGAGCTGAACATTTTTTGGCCAACAGTCTCTATCATAAAACATAAATTGATAATTTATTTATATAGCCTGAAACGTTGCGGTTCAGTCTGTGGCTGTTGCTGTCGCAACCTAAACGTAAAGTCACGTAGCTCCAGTCGAGCGACCCCTCTCAGGAGAGAAATAGTGAAAATATGCAAAGCAAGACGAGGGCAGAGACAGGACTGGGGCAGGGCTGGGGCCGTGCGGGTCGTTGCGTGGGCGCCTCTGACGTATCCTATTTCAAGGTTCAATTGTAAAAAGCAAAATGCAAAAACAAAAATATCTATATATATATATAAAATAGCTAACCAAATGCCAATATCCTTGAAAGTGGCAAACAATAAGGGCTCAAGCGACGCATAGCACTAAACAAAGTTTTTGGTTGCATACACACACACACACACACACACACACATACCTGGCTTTAGATATACGACTATTTGTTTGCTTGTGAAGCTAGCCTTGAAAATATTTAACTGGCACTCAGCGTTGCGTTGCGTATACGCATAGTTAACCTGCCATCTTGAAGGCGACACCCACAGGGCACCTATGAGACATTTAGGTGTGCGTGTGTGTTTGTGTGTGGGAGTGGCTGTGTGTTAGTTTGCAGCTAACCAGCTAGCACTTTGACATCGATTTTTTTTCTTTCCTGCTTGCAGCTGCCTGGATGCTGTTTATGTTTATGTTCTCGTCTTGGCTTTCAGTACTCCAGACAGACACACACACTCACACACACTCACACACACAGATACACCCCACGCACTTGGCAAGGTACCAGTGGCATCATCATTTCGTATTCAACGTAGCATTAAGGTCAGGATATCTGGGATTTATAAGTTTTGTCAGCAGTTTTCGCTTTCACATCCTTTTCGCTGCTTATTTATGCAGGTCAAAGGGCGTCGTTGGGCAGCGTTTTGCACTTTGCCACATCATAACCGGCAGCTGTTCGAGCCGAGTCACTTATTATTTATGCATCGAAATTAAATGCCAAAAAAGTCGGCAAGCCAAAGCGAATTTAATACATCAACATTTGCGGCTCGAAATATTCAACAATTTTTCTTTATTCTTTGAGCGATCCTCGCTTAAATTGCTTAACGCTACGGCTAGAGACGGAGCAGGAGCGGGTGGAGCGGGGTGTTCAAAGTTATATGCCACGCCCACACAGAATGGCGCACGCCTGCCTGCACTTTCGACACTTTTGCGCCTCATGGCCAAACGGTTATGGCTTATAATGAAAGTCGAGCACAAAAAAAAAGGAAAACCCCAAGCCAAAGTGGGGTGTGGGGCGTGGCGGCTGCTCTGTGGCAGCTGTGTGGGCGAGCGGCACAACAAATTAAAAACTTGGACGCAAGGCAAAATGTTTTCCCATTAAAATATGAAAAATTGCGCAATAAGTTTGCCTTGGCCCAAAGCATTTAAAAAAATATGCAAAACAGCCAACGAACTATTTCTTTGCCAAAGCCAAAATTATGAATTATATTTGAAGTATTTTATGAAAAATACAAAATTAAACAGAAAGGAACATATTCTTGTATAGAAAATGAACAAAAGTTTTTTATTTAAGCCTGCAGCTTTTGATTTCATTTTAAATGAGACTTAAAGACAAAGACTGAATTGCTGAGTAGAGATTTGGGTTAACTCGAATTTGTATTCAATAATCAGAATATACCTTCTATTATATAATATACTTGTCTGAGAGCTGAGAGCTGAGAGCTAAATCACAGCAGAGTTTTTCTATTCTAGCTTTAAAAAGGGAAGAAGAAAACATTTTCTCAATTAAATATGAATTTCTATGACAGAGCTTTCTCAGTTATAGTTTCTTTGCAAGCAACTATAGATAGAAAATGGATAGAACTGCAACTGGCGACTTCAGCCCTCTGATCTGGCAACAGAAAAGAAAATAAAACGTCTCCAGTTTCAAATTTCATGTGAGTTTATTGCAGTATACAAAGGGAGTATGATGAGAGCAACAGCTCTCTCAGTTCTCCCATATACAATGCAGTCACTCAAATGTCTTAAAAGTATATATATTGTATATACTATTCCCTTGTGCCTTGGTTACTGACATATCATTGGATACGTTAACTTGACACCCTACCTATGCCCCTCGTCACGTCTCTCACTTACTATCTTGCCTACCACAAACCCGACACATCATATATCATATGACATGATTGTCTGCGTATCAGATACGCATTTAACACGTCAAACTAATAGTTTAATTATTTCTTATTAAATGTCTTTAAGTATGCTTGGCTTGTCTTATAACTGACACTGTTTTCAAGTCAAGTTATCTGAAAACCTTGTTATATACCACACTCAACAATATATAATACAATAGTATATAGCCAATAAGTTCCTTAGCTACTTAAAACATATCTGTATGAAGACCGCAAGTAGAGACTTAACTCAATTAGTTTACATTCGAAAGTAGCTACAAAAAAGCGACTGCAAGTTGACTTTAAACTAAATCACTTTAACCACAAATTATTGTTTACTCTGCAACTCAAACTTTAACCACAAATATTTGTGTTCATTGATGTAGAAACGCAAGCTCACAAGCTACAACTTAAGTGAGCTTTGTGTGCGCATAACTGATCTTAAATCACAAGCGACGCTTCAGCGTGAGACACGTCCAGTCATAACGAGCTAGAGTTGTGTATTTGTTGTACAATATTTTTGGGGGCTAATTGCTGGGGCAATCATCATCGGCAGGGAGCGCACAAAAAGGCAGAAATTACCGACATATATCATGGGGCTAATGCTCAAGGCGAACGAACCCTTGCCTTTGCCGCTAACTTTGCGTGTTGAACTTGTGATTTCCGCCACATTAATTTCAATTTCAACATAAAAAGACGCCCAAAAGCAGCGAATCAGCACGGCCCAGGTTGGAGCAAGGGCCAGTTGAGGACACGGCGCATTTGGTAAATGCCTTAATGGCCTAATTTTTGTTTTCATACCCGAAGACTGTGTCGGCAGAAAAGCAAAAGAGGAGCACAAAAAATACGACAGTTATGCGTGTAATATTTTTTTGAATTTTTTTTTTTTGCGAGGGGCGAATGGAAATTATCATTGAAGATGGCAGCTGGAGCGGGAGCTGGCAACGTTTGGGCGCTGGCAATTTTAAGGGTTCAACGGCAGCGCTTGTGGGCCATGAAATGATGTCGTAAATATTTAAAGTTTGTTGTCTGCCGGAAGGCAAAGCCTGCAAGCCTGCCTGCCTCTGGGAGCCCCCTTCAAGCATCTCTCTTGCTCTCTCTTTATATTTCTCTCTCTGTCGCTCCCTCTATTGCCTTTACAATAATTTGATACTTGAAAAATGTAGCATAATGTGCGTTAATGTTAATGGCGCGTATTACTGACAAGTGCCTGTCTGATAAATGTTTGCAGAGCAATTGAAAGCTGAAACAGATGCGCTAATTTTCAGCCCAGAGTGGCGAGTGTTGGGGCGGGGTTGGCTGGCGCTTGGAATTGGTACAGTTGATTCAGTGCAATCAAAACTTGCCTCGTCATATCGATAACAAAACTTGTTAGCAAAACAACAATCGCTTGACGACTTTGGGGAACGGAACCAGCTGCCCCACAGCTATGAAAATTAAAAGAGACCAAATGCCAAAAGTTAGCCAAAGCAAGAGCACACGACAAACAACAATGGAACAGCCCCCAAATAAAACAAAAGGCAAAGCAAGCAGCAATAACAACAAAAATATAACAAAACAAAAAAAAAAAAACAAAGCGCAGCTAACGTTGACAACCAGCATCAAAATAACAAGCCAAATGTGCAGTGAGGGTGCGGGTGCTGGTGGTTGGGTGGGTTCAAGTGGTGCCACTATGCGGCTGCAGGTACTATAAACACAAAAATCAAATGATGCCCTATAGAAAGTGGGCAAGTGAATGTTTTGGAACTAAAAGAGCTTGCTTAAAGTCAAATGAACTAGTTAAAGATTATAGTTCCGCGAACCAGCATCGAATTTGAATAGCAGTTAAGAAGAGCTTGCAGTTTGCTTGTTCAGAGTCTTTCAACAGATACTTTCGACTTGAGAAGACAGTAAAACATGTCAGGAAAGTTCTATAAGAAATGTCATAGCAATGCAAACTTTTAGCTAACATAACATACCCACTATGAAAATATTTTACAGGGTATACCAAATCATAGTACCTTGGTCTTATTTTGTTTAAGCGTTTTGATTGTTTTGTGGTGCAAGGCATGGCAACCCAAGGAACAAAGGCGCAAAGCAACAGAGCAGCCAAGTCGACGACACAAAACACACACACAGCACACACACACACACACACACACACACACACATAGAGTCATCCACTCACATGTAGAGCACTTTCAGTGTGTGTGCTAAAATATTTTTTCACGTTTTTGGGCAGCGCCTGCAATGTGAAACCACTTGAAGAGCAATCCGAGTTATTGATTTTGCACTAGCCACAGATTTTTCATCTTTTTTTCTTCACTCTGGCCAAGTCGAGGGAAGTTGGCTTAAAGCTAGCGACTGACAGCTTTAACTGCCAAACCACGCACACGCACTTATAGCTGCTGTGACAGTGTGTGAGCTAACCTGCTCAGCGCTTACACTCACATCTCTGAGGCTGACAATTTGGAGCACATAATGCTAGTTGTTCAGCTGTTTGTCAAATGTTTGTGGATGCGTGTGTGTGTGTGTACCTAATCTGGCAATCAGCTTGGTCAGAATGCCAGAATGGCCATCAGCCGTAATATCTGAAGCAGACACGTATCACAGATTTAATGGCCACACACAGGCAATTTGGCAAATTATTAGAAAATCATTGTGCCACTTTATGTGGCAGGCTAGAAAATATGACAGAGTGACACCAGTTGAGTAGCAGCAGCAGCAGCAGCAGTCGCTCGCGGCTAGTGTCACAGGGGTCAAGCTGTCAAAATCATTAGGCCAAAATGCAATTTGTGTTGTCGCCCGAGAGCTCAACGAAATTCGTGAATTGTGAGCAGAGACGAATGCTGATTATTCCAAAGTGCATAGGCTGATAACAAACAACAACAGCAACAGCAATAGTAGATGCCACATTATTGAAAAACTTTTTCAATTTCATAAAAAGCTTTGTCAATCCAGCAAGGGGTTAAAACTGTGCATAAAACAATAAAACTTAATGTTAGCCCATTCGAGGGGAAAAAAACGACGACAGTCAACAATTTTTTATTAAAATGTCTCCTTTTTTTTGGTTTGTATGTCAAGTGCTCAGGCGAAGCAAATAAGAACGCTGCGAGCTACCCAAATTGGGCTAGCAAAATGAAGCCAAAGACGAAACCAACTGGAAAGCATTCAGAGAAAAAATAGTTAAGGACTAAAAAAAAAGGGGAAAAAGAAAGTAGAAAAATTTGCGACTTGACGAAGTTTGTATACTCTTGTAGGCAAAGGCCTAAAAATATTGAAACAATAACAATAAACTCTAGGATTTCGACAGATTATTTTATAGAGCTTCAAATTGTAGTTTGAGTCGGATTAGTCTAAGATTTTGGATATAGAATATATATGTTAATACATATAGTCAGACAATGCTCATAAAAGTCTCTAGCTAAATATACATATATTTTATTCAAATATTAAAACACATAGAACATAATGGCATCATGTGTTCATAAAAATAGTAGTGAGACTAAAATGTTGCTGTGTTCATAAAAATAGTAGTGCGACTGAAATGTTGCACTACTATTTTTATGAACACCGCTGTAAATATGGATCACATCGTCTTCTATATCTTTCCCATTTCATAGCAAACATTATTATACCCTCTAGCAGTGTATATAGAGAACCACAAACATAAGAGCCTCTGCGGCTCTATTCCACAGCCTTGAGCGATTTTTCACTACACAATTTAACAAATAAAAGCAGCACAACAACAACAACAACAACACGAAAAAGTAGCACAAAACAAAAACATAAAAAAATAAAAAAATCAAACATGAAAATCTACACACAAATAAGACAATAAAATCCCAACACACACACACAGTGTGAGTCTTAGAAACAGCTCGAGGAGGCAGCAGCAGAAGTTTATTACGAATTTTACTTATGTGTTTTCGCTTTGGCTTGCGCCACCGTAGTGCGGGTTTGGTGGTTGGCTGGCTGTGCGTTTAGCCGCAGGGCATTAATAAAGACAACAACTGGGCGGTGGCGATGGCGATGGCGACGGCGACGGCGACGGCGACGGCGACCTCAAGTTGCCAGCATATAAGTCATAAGTAAAAGTTCCCAAAAACGTTTTCTTCTTAGTTCCTTGGCAAATTGGCGCAGCTTGTGAAATATGTGAATTAAGCCAGAGTCATTTTTCATCGTAAAGGCAGATATATATCACATTATTATTATTATTATTATCAAAAAGTATTTTTAATGGCAGCTTGAGGGCGCAAATAATTAAAAGCTTCAGTTTTTATGGCTTGATGGAAGATGGCGATTTGGCTGGCATTAAACTTTATTTATTCTTGGGTTAACTAGAGACAGTTGCGTGTTTCTCATAGATATTGCTTTAAAATATATATAGCTAAATAAATTATTATCAAAATAGTTGCATAAACTAAGTTATTTTTCAAGCTTTGATTCATACTTTAAAACTTGAATCGATTCAAGTTTATCTACAAAGGCAGACCAACTGCATAGCGAAATATCTTCTTTTTTTCTGTATATATATCCTTTGAGTAAAAAATTCCATACACATACACATATACACTCGCACACCCGCATATGTGTCGCATCCAATTGACAATCATCTCGCCGAAAAAAAGTTTAATTTAAAAACTTTTATGCGCACTGCAAAGGCAAAAAAAAGCCAGACAAAAATAGCGCCCATTGATGGCTGTGCAAAAAAAAAAGGAAGAGAAAGAGAAAATCGTAAAGGCTGGCAAATTGTTTGCAAAGTGTTGGACACTTTGCTTAAAGATTTCACTGGCAGTTTAAGAGCCACGAGCTCAACTGAAAGTGACAAACTCGCACGTCCTGCCAATGTTGACATTGACACAGATGCAGCCAGCTGCAGGCGCGTAGGACGAGGGCTACAGCTGCACAGCGCCAGTAGCAGCGGCAGCGGCAGCGGCAGCTGCAGTATATCCAATGAAGTTGCCGGCATTGAATGCATGTCAGAAGCAACGGGCGGCAGACAGCATAAAACTTTCACAAAGCGGAAGTTTATTAAAACAGCAGCTCAGGGCAAAAGAAAACTGTAGAAAAGCAACAACAACAAAAAAAGAAGCAAACTCATGCATGACAAATAAGCAGTAGAGGAGACTGATAGAGTCATAGATACTCAGCTGATACAGTTATTCTGTAATTCTGAATGCAGATAGAAGTAACTTATTCTAAGTCAAGTATTCTGAGTACGATTAGACTCTCTATAAATATCTCTATAGCCGCTCGGATATGAATCGTGGCTTCTGCGTTTGCCTGGCTTAGCCCTAGTTTCCTCAAAACAAATTTTTGATTTGCACATAACTCTATAGCTTATGTGTGTATGTCAGAAATATGATTTATGCTGCCTTAAAAGTGTCTCAGCTGCTTATATACCAAATTTCATATATTTAGCTGCCATAGTTGCTGAGATCAATGAGGTTAGCTAAGACTCAACTATGTGTGAATAGGCAGAAAAGTAGATAGAAACAACTAGAACTACAAAACATATCAAGTCAAATCTGTTATACATATATGTTTATAACTGAATTTCATCACTTCAATATACCCTTTTCATATAAAAATACTAGGGTATTCGAATGCGCATTACAATGAATGCAAAGGTGGTCACACTGTAAGTAAACTAACTGAGTAAAAATCCAGCAGTCACTGCACTTTTACATGAAATGCAAATACATACAATGCACACACACTCACACACACACAGGTCCACACACCATAAGCAGATACGAAACACTCCATTATGTATGGACCAGATGGGGGCAAAGATACAATTTTGTATTTTGTTGTGCAATTGAGCGAGCAACTGCAGCAGGAAACTGTGTGGAAAAGTATCGCAAGTGGCAGACAGCCAGGAGGCACTCAATGAGCAATGCATCGGGCGACAGCGATGTCCTTGCCATCAAATGCCATTTGCATTCTGCTGCACAAGCTGAGCCAGCTGATAAAGCCGTGTTGCAGCCACGTACGACGCATGCTGGGACGGGGCGCTTGCTGCTGCTGCTCGGTTGGGACTCGGCTAAATTCCTATAAAATAAATCGTTGACGTATGGCAGCTGCATGCTGCCTGCAGAATCCAATTTCAGTGTCCTGGATTTTTATTAAAGCAACAATTTATAATATATACTTGAACAGAGAGAGAGAGAGAGAGCTACAGAGAGTGAGAGTGAGGGAGAGGAAGCATCTTATCTAATCTAAAAGCTGCTTTGGTATGCCGGTTCCAGTCTACTTCCATGGCACAAAGGGCTGCACTTTAAATGTGCTGCATCAGCAGCCATTTGTTTGCCTTTTGTGCTGTGCATTTGATTAACTGGCTGAAAGCTAAAGCAACGAAGGCCAAATGCGAGCAGCTTGGCGCATAAATATTCGTATTTTTGGGGCCAGCACTAATGCTCAATCATAAAAGACAGACAAGCCAAGAGAATAATATATATAATCTACGTATAGATGGCATAGCAATTCGCAAATTATTTTCAAGCTGGCATTAAATAAACTGACAAACGCAGGAAACAGCCGGAAAAAAAGTAGAAAATATAAATAAAAACCAAAAAACAAGCAGCGTCCCCTGACTGTTGACTCCAGCGGGGATTCGACTGGGGTCGACACTGTGCGCGTGAGTGGAGGGTTCGGACAAGGCAGACAGACCGACAGACCGACAACCGTCCTTGGCCATGTTGTTTTAGCTGCTGCTGATATTGCTGTTACATATTTGTTGTTGGTTTGCTGCTTCTTCTTCTTTTTCTTTTTTTTTTTAAATCGAAACTCATGTCAACTGACTTGTGTACATCATCTATCTGTCTGGCTGGCCATCTGTCCATCCATCTGTCTGGCGTTAAAAGGGGGCTGCTCTCTGTGGGGCGCTCGTTTTTTTTTTCAAGTCTGTCGCTAAACTTATGGCCTATATTCTGCTGTTGCGTAAGCAAACGACAACTGAAATGAAATGCCAGCTCCTTGATAGCATTTGTCAATAAGCTTCATGTGATGCCAGCGATGCCTATAAATTTGTATACACACTAAGTGTGCATGTGTGAGGGTGGAAGTATGTACGTGTGTGTTGGTGTAGTGGAAACATTCTACACAAACAACATATGCACGCTACACCCAACATTCGAATAGAAATGATTATAAAATACTATTAAGAAGATAAACACTTAATACCCTGCAGACCATGTTAAAGAGTATGGAAAATATTATACTTTACGAGAATTATTTTATATATAATTAGCTATATGTAAATATTTCACAAATTCCTCTAACAGCCTAGACTCAATTGCAAATAAAATAATAATTTCCACTTTTAATAAAATTTTATGAAGTCAAAAAGCATCTGGCCTTTCTGTAGATATACAAACAGTAAAAGATCTTTGTCTACTTCCAAAGATAAAATACAATTAATTAAATATGATTAGAAATTACAACTAAGATCTAGATATAACTAAAGATAGCTATACAAACCGACATATCAATTGTTCTATCAATGCTAAACAGACATATATATATAGATATACATATATACCTCTATATGAACAGACTCTATCATCTACATACAACAAGCACATGTCAACAAAGTCTCTCCCATCTAATAACAATTTGTAGATTAACAACTTCTCTATGCCCATAATGTATGAGCGACAATTCGCATATTACAACCCAAACTCACATTGGGGAGCGCAGTGAATTGGCAATTTTGACTTTAAGTAGACATTGACAAATTAATTTTTGGGGCCACCCAGATTGGTGCTTCCCCAATGGAAAAAAAATATGAAGAAGGGATCTATGCTAGGCATACATTTTGGGGCATCATTACGGCGACAAGGAGTAAATCAAATTTGCGTCGTTTTCGGCCCGGAGGGTTTGTCTGTTGACAGTTGCTGGTTATGCAGTAGCTTTCCTGTCGCTTGTCTGCAACGGAAATGAAATGACCCAGTTAAATGATTTATAACACACACATCCACGCACACTAAAATACATATGCTGGTTTATATACCAAGGCTTGGTGGCATGCGGCTGACACGCGGTCAGAAAAGGTGCCTCATGTGGCAAAGGCTCACGACCCGGCTGAAATTGCCGCTGCAACCCCTCCGCGCACCCAGGCCAAATTATGGCTGGCTGTTAAGCGTGTTGAAATTATAATTTCATTAGCTGCAATCAACATAAAAATAACACTTAAGCCAAAGTGCCAAAGCGCTTTCAAGTCGTAAAGCTCGAGCACAAATTAAAAAGAAACAGCGACGAAAAACAAAAAAAAAGGTATGAAAAACAGCAAGGAAATGGGAATGTGTTGCTCGGCAGTTATCGAAGATGAAATACCCTAACTGTAAGAAAAAAGATGTGATGCAAGGAAAAAACGAGAAATAAAGTAGAAAAGAAGAAGTGAAGAGAAGAGCACAAAAGAGAAGAGACGAGGAAGAAAGAGAAGAGAGAAGAAAAAAAGAATAAAAAGAAAAGAAGAAGAAAGAAAAGAAAAGAAGAGACGAACAAAGAAGAAAAGATGTGTGGAGAAAAGATAAGCAAAGAAAGAGCAGAGAAGACAAAAAAAAGAGAAGAGAGAAGAGAATGGAAGAAAAGGAAAAAACGAAAAAATAAGTAGAAGAGATGAGGAGAGAATAAAAGATAAGAACAGAAAAGAAAAGATAAGAAATAAGAAGAGAAAAGAAGAACAAGAAAAAGAAAAAAGAATAGAAAAGAAAAGAAGATATGTGGAGAGAAGTGAAGAGAACAGAAGACAAGAGCAGAGAAAACAAGAGAAGACAAGACAAGGGAAGATAAGGCAAATAAGAAAAGAAATGAGAATATATGAGAAAAGAATAGAAGAATAGAAAAGAACAGAGGAGAAGGGATAACGCTAAAGAACAGACACACAGATAGGTGAACTTACCTGTCTCAACAACAGCTTTTTCCTTACTCTAATATATATATAATAAATATATTATATATACAAAAATCACGCTCTACCTCTTTGTGTTACATCTTTCTCTAAATATTTAAAATACCCTTCGCTAGACTATGCACAAAGCAAACAAATGCAAAATCAAGTGCAGACACAAAGCGAATGCTCAGCAAATTATAAAGAAGTTTGCCTTTTTTTACCTCTGTTTTTTTTTCTTCATTTTGCACTTTACAGCAGCAACAACAACAACAACAAGAACAACAAACACAACCATGACAATTGCAATAACAAACGTAATTACAACTTTTTTCTCGTTGCTTGTTTCATTACAGATTTTAAGCACGCGATGATGCCACGGGAACAATTGACGTTGTAATGCGACAACAGACAACTGCAACAACAACAACAACAACAACAGAAGCAAACGAAGCGATGCGCGATTTTTAATTGACATTTGTTGAAGTTAAGCAGCGTTTTGTGCAGCAATTAGCCCAACAAGACAAAGGTGAAACAGGTGAAACATAAAAATGTAAGAGAAAAGAAAGGGGAGACAGAGTAAAACAAAACAAAACAAAACAATTGAAAACCTAATGGCCAAGTTGATATTTAATTAAAAATTCAGCATATTTAGCAGTCAGCGCTAAAAAGTAGGCAACGTTTTCTTCGTCTCTAGCCCTCGCTCGCAAACAATGGCCGCCGCGGCGCACCGGAAGTCCATGCGTACGGCAAAGCTGTCAAACCGTTGACAGTTGTCACATGGTCCAGCACGTGACGAACACAAGAAAGACAAAAAGCCGAGAAATAGGCGCCCTGCTGTACGTGAGTGCATGAATGAATAAATAAATGGCAGGCAAATGAATGAAACGTCCAAAACATTGCCCATATTCGACAAATTTCAAACGCGGCGCTAAACGTTCGCACGTACAGCGCATAAATTTCAAGTGAAATTAAAGGCCGACCCTCACACACACACAGACACAGCAGAAAAACGAGTATAAAAAGGAAAATAGTGCCAAATAAACGAGGCAGCCTTCTAACCAACAGCCAACAGCCAACAGCCAACTCCCACACCCACTCCAACGTCCACGCCCACCCGGACAGATGCTGCTCGGGCTGAGTCTCATTTTGGCGCTGCTGCTGTGCAGCGCCCAGGCATTGTCCTTGACGAATGTTGCCGCCGAGCAGCAGGAGCGCAAGCTGTCACTAGCGCAGCATCTCAGCTTTCAAGGTGTGCGCCGCATGCTGCGCGATGAGCACGCCCCGGCTCATTACAAGGCCGAGCAGCGCTACCAGCACAAGCGCGAGACGCAGCCGCGCGAGAAACGTGAAGCGGCAGCTGCCGCGCTGCTGAATCTGACGCGTCAAGGCCTGACCGTCTACGATAGCCAACAGAACTATCAGGGCCAGTTTGAGCTAGTGAATCGCCTCGATCTCAGTCACAATCGGCTGAGCAGTCTGCAGCTGCAGAACTTCACGCAGCTGCAGCAGCTGCACGCATGCAACAACACGCTGACCGCATTGCCAGCTGTGAGCGCCTCGCTGATCACACTGGATTTGTCTGGCAACAAGTTGGGCCAACTCGCCGGCAGCTTCTTCGAGCAGCGCATGCCGCAGCTGAAGCAACTTAATCTGGCGCACAATCAACTCGATGGCGCCATAGCTCGCCAGGCATTCTACAATCTCGTGGGTCTGGAAACTCTGCTGCTCAGCTGGAATAATATCACGGACATCGACTACGAAACCTTTTTGGCGCTGCCCAATCTGCAGCATCTGGATCTGTCCCACAATCAGCTCAGCGGCTCAGCTATACGCGCGCTGCAGGGCATACCCGATCTGGTTAGCTTATCGATTGCATACAATCCGCAGGTTGGCGCTGCCATGCAGGAGTTTGTCGCCTCGTGGAGCCTCAAGGAGCTGGATGCCAGTGGCACGGGCCTCTGCCAGGTGCCCGCTGCTTTGGCCCAATCGGTGCGCACGCTCAAGCTGTCGCACAACTGGCTACAGGTAAGCAACGTGTGAGCATAATCAATAAATTAGCGTAACCATCAGGCGCGCAGCCTCCTGCTCCTACTCCTTCTCCTTTTTTTTTCTTCCTGTGTGCACGCAATGAACCGCAATTTTGACGCTTTTGTCGGCAATTAACGGCACATTCGCAGCAGCAACCACACACAGACACAGAGAGACTTTTTCTTTACCCGCCACTGAGTTGCCCCTGTGCTGCCATTAATTAGCATCTGTTTTGCGGTCCGTGTCGACTCAGCCTCGCCTGGGCCTTTAGCTCGACTCCGATTACCCACGCACGAGCCTCCCGCCCGGGCATATGATTTACACTTTGTTATTTTTAAATTTACGCCGCCATTTTGTTGTTGCCTCTCGACTCGCACTTCCGGCTCCGGCTCTGGCTCCGGCAACGGACTTGTTTGCCTTACCCCAACCAGGTGCCGCCTTCCACTTTGTCGCCGAGCTTTCAAATTATTTTCTATTTCAGCGTAAAAAGGAAATTTTCCACATAAATATTATTGATTAGAATGTGAACAGTGGAAGCATTTGGCCATATTTTATATTGTAATTGATATGTCAGCCATATCTTCAAGACAAATGATAAGGAATGGCTGCAATCCCATGGAGTATATTTATAAAATATATACATAAATTTTGATATGAATTTTTACGCCTTCTACACAATAAAGAGACAACTTTTGTTATATAAGAGTTAAGTTAACTTTCAATGACTAACTGCCCTATTTAAACTTAGTTAAAAGTATTTGCGTAGGCAAAGGATTTCAAAAAGCTTGTCAAGACTTCTGCTATTAGTGCCTTTTGTAAGCCCATTAAAATTGTTCACTTTATTCAAGCTGTGCTGCCATTTTTAGACAGCTCTTAGTCGGGCACTTAGTCAGCGCTAGAGCATAATTAAAATCACAATGCGGCCACACACACACACAATGCAAGCGCTAAGTGCACTTCACACTTTACACAAATGCCAAGGAAAACAATGCAAAATATAATAAATTAAATAGCTGCGCAGTGTAGTGTCCGCCCATGACTGACAGGCGGACAGACCAGTTAAGCTGGCGATTAGCGTTTACAATGACTGGCGAAACAAAAAAAAAGACAGCATTCAGCTGGCAGCTGACTTCAGTTGAGGGTTGCATATTTGCTGTAGGCTAAAGGTAGAAGAGATTGGCGAAGATTTAAATACCCTAGCAGGGAAATGAAGTATATATATATATAGTATATATAGTATAGGAATATTAAGCTACAGTCTTGCAACTAGGTTACTACATATGGAAACTGTTTAAGTATGAACATGGAATTTACAAATATGCCCAATATAAAGGGTGGCTGATGAAAGCCGCTACCAAAAAAAAATTTAAATAAAATTTAATAACCTTCAACTTGAAAAAAAAATTAAAAGTTATTTGAGTTTTTTAATGTAGCAAAGTTCATCAGCCACCCTATATACAATATTACAAAAGGCTCGAGTATGGAGAGAAATACAACGCCTTGGGAGACCATAGCTGTTTGAGCTACAATATCTTGTATTGAACTGAGATGTTGCATTGATCGTCGCTCTAAAGAGCGACGCATTTAACTTAGAAATCTTACATACTATTTCATATCTATTGCTTTGATCATCAATGCTCTTCTACAGTGCACTTGAATGCGTCAGAAGGCGAAGAATGTTCATGCTTAAACAATAGCAATAGAAAAAAATTATTTTAGCAATTGAAATAAATTATTTTTAGGGCAAAAGAAATGTTTATTTCTAAAATAATTGTTTCTAGTTGATATGAAATATGCATAAAAAGCAAAATCGCAAATCGCTTAGAAAAGCATTAGAGAGATCAGCTCAGCTTAAATTGTTGTAACTCAAATAGCGATTATAGACAGTAGCATATATTCTTTGCAGTTTTAGAACAAGTAAATCAATAAATGTTTTCAAGAAATAACGAAAGTCACAAATTCTCAACATTGATTTTCATAGTTTTCTTTATAAAACAATCACAATCTGCAATTCAAGTTTCTAACTCATAAAGAATACTGATCTAATAGTATTCTATCGGTTGTTTTTTTAGAGGTATAGATAGAGATAACTGTGAAACCAGCTGTTATTTCAGGCAGTCTGAGATTTTCTTATTCAGTATACTTTGGCAAATCACCATGAACAGACTTACGCCCGAACAACGTTTACAAATAGTGGAAATTTACTTCCAAAATTCGCGCTCTGCTCGCCAAAGTAAATGCCATCGACTTTGTAAGTAAATAAAGCCAAAATCTAAGCTGCAAGCAACAAGCTTATGTATCCGACCGATTCTCACTTACTATAAGAGTATTTTAAGCAAAGTTCAAAATTGCAAAATTAACAAAATGTAGAGAATCTACAAGCTCACATCACGCTGTTTAGTTTGGTTCCATTCATTTATAAATAATTAGCCAGTTAGGCAGTCAAACACTTTAGCACACATAGCTGACCCGCAGCAAGGGTATGAAAATGTAGAACGATAAACTGATTTATGGCAAAAACAACTAAATTCTGCCCGTTTGCATTAGAGGCACAAAGGACGGTCTCAGCCGTTTAGGGGCTTCGTTCGGGTATTAACTAAGCTTTAACAGGCTCGAGTACATATAGAAAAACAAATGCGGCTTATAAATTGCTGTTGCTGTTGCTGCTGTTGTCGATTATGGCAAATGCCATAAAAGGTGCAAAAATGCCATTCTAAGCTGAGCTGGGCAGAAAGGAAGCACAAAAAAAAAGCAGAAACACTAAGCAGGCAAAAGGCACACGCTCGACGCTGGGCATTAATAAAATAAGGATAATTGGCATAAGCATAATCACGTTTAAGCCAACAGCCAACGAGCAGCTGAGACGCTCTAAGACAGTAGACAGCCCAACTAGTTGCAATTGCTTTGTGCTCCCTTGCAGCACTTCCTCACTCTCTTCCCCCTCTCTCTCTCTCTCTCTCTCTCTCTCACTCTCTCCCTTTTGTTGCCTGGCAGCAGGCATTTTAATTTGTCTGCCATTGCCTGCTCCTGCTTCTGCTACCACTGCTGCTGCTGCCTTTTATCGCCAGTCAACACGCAGCCTTTTCATGGCAAATTATGGCGTTTAGAGACGACGTCTTCCACAGCCAAAGCTTCCGCTCGTCTGCGGCAACTGCGCCCGAAGGGCATCGACAGCAACAGCAGCAGCAGCAACAGCGGCTGTTCGGTTGGTCGCCCGTCTGCCCTGCTGTCTGCCGTCTGACTGGCTTCGTGCCTGTCGCTTGTTTCATTTAATGAGTCGCGTCTATGTTTACTTTTTGGCCCCAGACGAGGCACAGCTCGGGGCTAAGGCAACGCCAGCCAGCTACCAAAAAAGGGGCAAACTGGCATCCGACCAGCCTTTGAAGTAATTATAACGGCTGATTCAAGTTAATTTTTAAACAATGTCAGCAAGTCACTCGCTCCTCGCACTAATCAAATTTCCAAGACTCAACTAAAAGTTCATTAAAGCTTAGCCTCACACAGATTTATACCTCAGGACACTCGAGGACAAACAAAGAGAATGGAAGGTAAAGAAAAATGGAAAAAACCCAAGCGGTTAGCATGTGGAGAAAGGAAATGCAAAATGCGTTCGCCAAATGTTTTTAACAGAAAAAAAAGGGTTAGGAAATTTTATGAAATATTTTGAATACAAAGTTGAAATGGAGAATCCAGTTGAGCTTAAGAGAAACTCAACAAAATTGTAAAATATTTTCAGTCTTTTTTTCAATATCTGAAATAAAAAAAAACTTCAACAAATATAAAACAAAATCTATAAATATTTCGCCCTTAGCTTAATTTTTAACAAATTGTTGCTTTAATTAAAGACAAATCTATATACCCAATTCACTCTCATGAGCAAGCATATCAAATAATCAAATTCTTTTCATCTGCTCGCATTTCCAGTCAATTAACTGCGGTGACTTGGACAGCTATCCTCTCTTGCAGTACCTGGATCTGTCGTACTCGCACGTGTCGCAGCTAGAGGACGATGCACTGGGTCGCCTGGAGCTGCTAGAGCTGCTCTTCCTCGATCACAACAGTCTGATGCGTGTGCCGAACAGCCTGCCCACCTCGCTGGAGCATCTGTTTCTGCAGCACAATAACATCATGGAGCTGCAGCCGCAGACATTCGTTGGCTTAAAGAATCTAAAGACTTTGGATCTATCCGGCAATCGTTTGATGTTCTTGCCGGCATTGCCCTTGCCCCAGCTGCTCACACTCAATCTGCAATCGTCGGGCATTGAGTCGGTGAGCCAGGCGATTGTGCACACGCTGCCGCAGCTGCGCGATCTGCTGCTGGAGGACAATCCCGTGAGGTGCAGTGATTTGTTGGGCATTGCCGAATGGGCCAGTCCCTGTCGCAGTGTCGATTTGGGACGAACGATGGGCCACATCGATTTGAAGCGACGTTACGTGCAGTTGGCCAACTTTTACGAGAGCTTTAGCCCAACGTGCGGGGGCGTGGCAAATGAACTGGACATAGGAGATGAAGAAGCTGTGCAGCAGGCCAAATCAATGCCGCCCACTTGCGGCATAACAGCGGCAACAACAGCAACAACAATGCCAGCGACCATGCCAAAAGTGCAAAAGTCAAAGGCACTATCTACAGCAGCAGCAACAGCAGCAGCAGCAGCAGCAACAATAACGGCAGCAACACACACAAATGCAATGCAATCAAGCGGCAACAACATTGCGCTGCTAACCACAAAAACTTTAGGGCCAGCTGAAACGACTTCGTTAGCTCAACTGCAGCGCCAACAAATGCCTGGCATGCCAACAGAAATAATAACAACAACAGCAGCAACAACAACAGCAGCAGCAACAACAATTGCAACAGCCACAGCCGTTGGCGTGCCAAGTTTGCAGCGCGCTGCCAAACGCACAAGCATTTTGGCAAGCAGCTCACCGCCGCCGCCGCCAACAACAACAGTAGCAACAACAAGAGCGCCGGCCAGACTGGCCAAGCCAACAAACATTAGCAATGTTGCTGTGGTCGCAACAACACAGCTCGATGTGCCACAAACAATTTTGGCGCTTATAAGCTCTGAGGCTGCAAACAAACAAAAACTGGCCAAGAGTGTATTAAAACAGACAGCAGCAACAACAACAACAACAATCGAGTCGACAGCAACAACAGTTGCTGCTGTGATGCCAAGTGACAGCGCCGGCGGCCAGGAGGCAAAGCCGATACATAAACATGCCACGCTGCAGCTGCATATTAAAGATCGCCATCTAATTGGTACGCCGCTGCTGATGCACAAGGGCGACAACCTGCTGATAGATGCGGAGCAATTGCTGCTGCCCGGAACGGCAACTGTGGCGGATGCGGAAACATTGGCTGCCAGCCAGCGCCAGGAAGCGACTGATAAGCGACAAGCGGAAGCAATAAAGGGCGACACAAAGGCGACTGCCCCAACAGAGCTGGAGCTTACGAAGCTGAAGAAGAAACCCTCGTTGAGCATTAAGAAGATGACCTACAGCACCAAGCATGCAGCAACAATAAAAACAACAGCAGCAGCAGCAACAGCAACTGAAACAACCGCAACATCCACTCAGAGCACACGGCCACAGCATCAACACAGCAGCGTAAACACTCCAAATGCGTTTAAGCAGGAGCTGAGCACATTTGCCCAGCTGAAGGCCTTTGTGGAGCTCAAGACGGAAGCCTCCAAGTCCGCCCAGCTGCTGGCCACGCGCCTCCATCCACAGCAGACCCTAAATGGCAGCCATCCCGGCCTTATGCTGCTGCTCGCCTGCATCCTGGTGATTGTGTTGCTCGCCGGCCTGGCCCATGTTTATCGCTGCGAATTGCCCTGGCAGCGTGGCTCGCGCGCCGGACACCAGCGACCGCATCATCAGCGTCAGCTAAACGACAACGACGATGTGCACAGTTTTCTGCATTATCAGGGCTCCGGCCAGACGGATCCGGCACGTTTGGGCGCCTGGCATCACAGCACCAGGCGCGAGGCGCCGTACAGCTCACCGCTGCACAATCTGCAGGCGCGTGAACTGCAGCGCGAGCAACAGAAGCTGCAGTTCTATAGCGCTTCGCTGGCGGACAGCTCCATTGGCAGCGGCAGTGGCAGTGGCAGTGGCTGCTCCTCCGGCAGCAGTCGCAGCAGTCTGCATTCGCCCAGCAACGAGGATAGCTACTACATAGAGATGGCGCCCAGCAGTCCCATGGCTGCGACCGGCGGCATGCCCCATCTGCCCATGGAGCTGCTGGGCAGCAGCAGCAGCAGCAGCAACAACAACAACAACAGCAGCCGCACACACACAGATGCGGCTGCTGCCACACAGCTGGGCAATGGTCAGACGCCCACGGCGTCGACGCTACGCTCGATGAGCAGCAGGCTGATGGCGCCCAGCACACGACGGCTGGGCATCTGGTGACAAACCGTTTTTGGGCAGCGACAATACGCAACACTCCAGTGAATCAAGGGCAAATAAATACACAAAACATATAGAAATATATATATAGAAATCATTCTGCATAGTTTTAAGCCAGCAGTCCACAGCTAACGGGCCAAAATGAGTCATAAACCAAAAAAGGGCAGCAGCATGGAAAAAGATATATCTATATATATATATGTATTTATATATATCTGAGCATATATATTTATTTATATACATATATATATATTTATGTTCGCAGAGTCTCGTTTGATTTATGGCTCATCGTGGCCGCACACGTGGCAGGCATCTTAGTGTCTAGGTTAGCAGCAACAATTTGTCATAAAGTTTCGTTACGTATACGCCGCGCGTAGCGGCCAGCAGCCAAATAGCCAAGAGCAGCCAAATAGCCACCGCCAGCAACATTTTATGGGCCATCAGGCAACACCCACCTCACCCAGCTAGGCCCTCGATTTGATGTCCATCTTGTGGTTGTATTTGGGTCAGTTTACACCAGAGCTAAAGCCCTAAGTTGAGTATCTGTGTGCGTGTGCCTCTGTGTGCGTGTGTCCGTTGGTCAGTTAACTTTATATGTGTGTATAAGTGGCTGTCCGTTGGCCAAGATTAAGTGCTTTGATAGTCATGCATATAAAAATGAAATATATCGATAAAGTATTAAATAACAATTTAGTTTATGACCAAAAGTCAGCAAAAGGCTCGAGCCATCCCAGTCGACCATAACAAGTTCCGCCAAAAGCCAAAGTCTCAATTTGTTGTTGCTCTTAATTGTGAGCATATGTCCAGATCAAGCGGCAATTTCCATAATTTCACAAAAGACATTTTTATGAGCTTTAGATATCTCGTAGGTATAGGAATTTTGGCATAGCTCAATACTATATATTGAAAGGGAAGAAATGCTCCTTTAAAGTTTATAATAGTTTTCGTTTCACTTATGTATCTCATAGATACTTTTTGTGCTGCTTTTCATACTTTTGAGCTACAAATTTTTACCACAAATTTTGGCATACTTTAATATTAAATAAATCGTATTGAAAACCAAGAAATTCTCTTTAAAAATTAATACTACGTTTCCTTAACATTTCTGTATCTCACAAATACTTTTTGTATGCCTGCAGCCACTTCTCAATTTTAAGATAACTTTCATTTTTGAGATACCTTTTCGTATTTTTGGTATACTCTAAAAGTACCTCATCAAGAGGCAAAGATTCTCTTCAAAATTCACACGAATTTTCACTGAAACTTAATCAATCTCATAGATAATTTTGTACGACTTGACATACTCTTTCATTTTTGAAGATATTTTAACTCTCTTAAGTAACATTTTTATTCACATTTTAAGAAACTTAAACTAAAAGTTATTAAATTGACTTTCAGATACTTTTCTATACCTCGGGATACTTCCATGCAATATGTATCTTTTCATATATATCTACGACTTTATATTTATTTTATATTTTTATTGAATTTATATATTTATACAAATTCCTTAAAACACAGCAAAAACACTTCTTAAACTTAAAGGGACACAACTCTTGAGTGCTATGCTTTGAAACTCTTTCGTCCACTATATTGGCACTTGAGCAATACTAACTAAACCTCTGACTAGTGGAGCATGCGGGCTAAGTAATTACAAAATGTTAGCAATCAAAGTGGAGGGGGAAAGTGCAAAACGCATTTAGCTTTCACTTGAAATAAAAGTCTTGATAGATTTTCGTCTTCAGGCAACGTCGCTCTTCTGCTAATGGACTTTAAAAGTCAACTGCTTCAGTAGATCTTTAACCCACTTTGAACAATTTAATTAAAATTTCGACTCGACTCGACTCAACTCGAGTTGAGCACACTTTGTCCAAAAAGAAAACTCCTTTAGGATATATTTGATTTCAGTTTTGTATTGACACCCTTAAGAGCTGCCCTGGCAATTGCTTTATACAACCTCGTGCGGCACCCCATTTGCTGCTATTTGGCACTTGTCGTGCAACAACCGCCCTCTTAGCCTCAATTTATAAATTGACCAAGAGAGCATATGGTGTAAATCCAGCCAAATGGGCAGACAACTAATCCGCCACGGCAAATGTGAGATGTTGTAAAACTATTTGAAAGATATGTGAAAAATGCCAATGTGTGGAGCACACACGCCTTGCCCTGGCGGCCCGGCCAGGCCGACATCAAAATAATGTGCCAGCAAATCAAATTACAAGCAACGACTTCATGAAGGGCACTCGGGCACTGCGGGTTGGGGGTGCAACACAACAATTACATTAAGACACGATAAAAAGTTGTGCAACAATCTTGTGCGAGCCACAGTCGGGGCGGCAAAAGGACCCAAAGCCACAGTCATTGCACAGTTTTTCAACTTTTTGTGGCTTTGTAATTGGAATACACAAGATGAACAAGAGCCGCAGCAACAGGAAGATAGATAAAGATGCGGATACAAATGTATTTTGGGGTTTGAGCACAGTTTGAGCTACAAGCAGCAACAGCAATGGAAGGCGTTCAAGCGTTTCGTCTCAAGCAATTCAGAAGGATTTATTTTTGGCCACAAAAGCGAAATGTGAAGCAAAGCGGGCTAACAACAATTAAAGTAATGCTGACCAACAAACTACGGGCTACGGACTCCGGTCCGGGGGATTAGGGCAAAAATAAGCAAGAATTGCGTCGAACGCACAAAATCTTAATTAAGGAAGTTCCAACTTCCAACTTCCAAGTGGGCAAGTGTCAGGCAGGCGGATGGACAGTCGGGCAGACGGACAGTCGGACAGACATCCTTTTTTTTATACAGCAATTTCTGCCAGTAAAGCAGAAAAACTGGACTACAATGAAGGCGCTCCATTGTCAAATTTAATGAAGGTTTTCTCGTGCTTATGACATGCGCAGCTGGCCAGAGATTTACTTACAAAAACTTTTCAGTTTCGTGCGAGCAGAAAATTGTCGTAAGGCAACAGCAACAACTCAAATGAGTTAATTCGATATTTGACACTTTTTGGGTCACATTCCAGGCTCAAGCTCAAGTGCAAAAATTCTGTAAAGTTAATAAAGAGACGAAGTCCGGCCTTATAATTATTTGCCTGCTAAATGGTTTTAACTGGACATCAAGTGGGCGGGCGAGGTAAAGCGAGCCAAGTTATGTGCAAATAAGTTGCTTTGGCTGTGCTCATAAATAAGGCCACATAATTGAACATGGCCAGAAATGTAAAACAATCCTGAAAAACAGCAACAGACAACATGAACACACACAATAATTAAACTTAATTGCGCTGTACATATACAAAATATAACAAACGAAAAACAAAAGAAGTAAAACAAATTTTTGCAATTTTAAATATGCATATAAAAATATTCTGTGTTTAAATAAATACTAAGATTAAAAAAAAAAAACAAAAACAATAAATAAATAAAATAAATATTTAAAAAAAAATCAGCGCAGATTTGCATTTAATTTTGCGCATTTTACAAAACCACAAGAACAACAAAAACTAATTGCCAAATATTCGATGTAGCCATAAAAACCTATAAATATATAATACCTTATATATAATATATATATAAATATATACATATATATATATATGTATTATATATATAAAAATATATACAGTGAGAAAACATGAAAGTTCTAGCTTAGAGCAGTGCAAATAAAAAAAATATTAAACAAAATAATTCTATTTACACAGTTTCAATATTTATTCAGTTTAGACAAACGCCACGCCCACAACATAGCCTACCCGGTTAAACACAAAAGACAGAAAAAAATGAAGAGCAAAAATATTTCTGTCTGTCTGTCTGTGTGTCGTATTTTGTAAATAAGTAGTTTACCGCAGCTAATTATAAATAATTCTTGTGTAGTATTAGCTCTTCGAAAATTGAAACGTTTGCCAACACTGGTGCGAGGCGTTCTTAGATCAAATCAAATCAATAACAGTTAATGCAATTAAAAAATAATAATAAAATTAAACAAAAAAGTAAGAAAATTATTTAAAGAATTTAAAAGCAAGAAACCAAAAAATATATAAATATTTAATGTATTATGAAATTAACTTTTAAGTATGATAAAATTTGTAGAGAAGTCGAAGTAAATAAGCACTGCAAAAGTGCGTACTTCTCAACACTGGCAATTTTCAAAATGGCGAACAACTGTGAAATGCGAAATAAAAATTGAAAATTATTTAATTAAAAAAATATATGAAATTATTTTGGTTTTATTTAAGGGAATTTCATTGAAATGTCGTAAACCTATTGTAGATGGATCGAGGAAATAAGAAGAGTAAATGGGAAAAATTGCATTGTGAACTGCATAGCTCTTGGCGAAGTTTTGGATGAAAATATACTTCTATTTGTTGTCTGTATCAACCTAAATATATTATATTATAATAATATAAATATATTAATAATATAAATATATTATTATTATTATTATTTAACTATGCAGTCAGCTATCATACACTAATATAACTCGAAGATCTGCGGCCTTAGAACTTGAAGCCAAAGAAATATGTTGTGTTTGGCGTAGCACCTCAAAATCACTCTTAGTGTAAGCTCTCTTTACGCTTATCTTCACATTTACTTTTAATGCACTCATTTACTAAGCAAACATGTTTAATTTCAAAATTAAAAACGTCCGCTTATGCTCTTAAAAAGCATTTATACTTTAGTAAAATTTACACTAAGCTTCGGTTATATAAACTCTTCCCATTAACTTGAATGCATATAAACTATTAGGAAAGAGATTATTCAAAGTTCCCACATTCAATTATGTTCAATTGGCAGCACAAATTAACATTTTGAATAGTTCAAGAAGAAGCAACAATGGACAAGAACAAAGATTAGACCAAATGCACATGGGCAATAGAAATAAATGTTACATTAGTGAGGCATGCGACATTTAAGTAAGGGAAATGTGCATAAAAGAACAACGAAAAGGCCAATAATGGCATAAGCACATGTATATAAATATATATATATATATATATATATATATATATATATTTATACATAATCATTGGTTAAGTCAGGTCAACAGCAAAACAACTCCGTGAACAATTTTATTTCAAATCCAATTATTTCACATCGAACTGCAATCAAATGATTGCGTTCAGCTACAGGAAGCGCGCAGCGTACTACTATGTGTGTATGAGTGTGTGTTTATGTTGTGTGTGTGTGTGTGTGTGTGTGTAAATTGCTGCGCTCGACAAACGATGCTGTGAAAATTGCCGACAAAATGAAAGTCAATTGGTTTTTTTCTGTTCGCCTTCTGCTCGTTCCTTTTGCTGTTGTTCTTGGCTGGGCCGCACACATCAAGCAGAAGTTTGTGTGTGTTTGTGCCTGGTCAGAGCTGTAAGGCATTCAATATTGCAGCATCAACGAACGCGACATTCAATATTATTAAAATTCACATCCATTTACGGCCCGTTGGAGGACAACAAATGTCAAACAAAATATGCTCAACGGTTGCCAATAAAAAGGTTAATGAGAAAATAACAAACAAACACAAAAAGAGAAGAGAAGAAGCAGAAAGCTAATAATAATAATATAATATAATACAAATATGAGAGCTTCGGGCTTCGAAGTGGACATATCAATGCGTTTCTTGATGTTTGTTTGCTTATGACAAGAGTTTGAGATAGCAAATTGCGTGAATTTGGGGAAAATGATTTAGGAATATAGGAAGTAAAAATTTGTTTTATTTTTAAAGGTTAGCAAAATATGTTTTAAGCTAATTTAAGCTCAACAAAGATGTGATTTGTTATAAACTTCTAAATTCTAAATCTCATTAGGCAACTTGCTCGCTCTGCACACTTTGACTTTGCATATCTATAAAAAGCAGCAAAGAAAAGTGATAAAAAAAAAATACAAATTAGCCTCGCCCATGCTCTGCTTTCGCAATTTACAAAAGAGTAAAGGAATTGGCCAGACCCAGAGAATTAAATGAAATGGACCTCTGTGAAAGTTTCGGCAATTGTATAAAAAGCCTTGGCTCTGCAGCCATTGAACTGTTAATTTTAATTTTTATTCAATTTACAGCCAGAGCAATTCAAGGCAAACTATTCAAATGGCTGCACTGCACACAGGCTACATTTACATATATATATATGCATGAAAAAAATGTTGTCTAATTGATTACGAAGCTGTGCAGCCAAATGGCGCTCCATTAGCAGCCGCCAAGCGGGTGGAAACAACAAATGGAAGAGCAAAACTCAAGCTTACGTCATTTGCTTCTCCTCTCTTTTTATATATATATAAATATGCAAACAATTTTTGTGGCTGTTTGAGCGTGGGTCAGATACACACACACATTCTCACTCTCCCGCTCACACTCAACTGTAAATTGCATTCATATTTAATGCAGCGCTGGCAGCGCGGCCAAAAGCATCGACGCATTACGTATACGCAACGTAGTGCTCCATTGGGACACATTGCTTAATTTCTGTGCAGGCCAAATGCATGAAGGCAGGCAGCCGTGTGTGACACACACACACACACACACGTAGTGTGAGAGACACATGCATATATACATAAAAGCAAATGTCAAATGTGAAGAGCGCCATTCCACAAGCAACAAAAAAGAAAAAAGCGAGAAGCGAATTCGCATTACGTATACGCAAACTTCTTTTTTGCTACAAAAAAAGTACAACACACACACATATATATATATATATATATATATATATATATATATATATATTGGGGTTGGGGCGGTAACGATTTCATTTCATGGTTTTGCACTCGTTATGACTTTTGCCCCACGGTGCCCCAGCCCACCTCGCCGCTTCGCGCTTTGCTTGCTTTTTATTGTCGCCCAGTTGCGCCGTTGCGTCCCCAAAGTGTGCATCGTTTTATGTTTACTAGAGGTAAAATACAGCCACACATTGCGCCCCCTGCACCACGCCCACACGCCCACACGACGCGCAACTACTTCGACAAATTTTATTTAAACACCGCCCACACGAAACGACATTGGGACACCAAGTTTTGTTTTTCAATTTAAACTTTAAACTTCACATGTTTTTCGCTTCTCATTTCGTTTTTCTTTTTTTGCTTTGCAACATTATTCGAAATGTCATCGCCGCCAGCTGTGGCCAGTTCTCTAGAGAAATGCAGCAAGGTGTTTGTACGTGTTTTTTTTTTTTTTTCTTCTTTTTGTATGTATTTTTGTATGCCTGTCGAGCAGGTGAGCCTGGTGAATTGTGTTCACAAGTTTTTGTGTGCGCCGCAAAGTTAAAGAAAACAATTTTTGGCCACATTAAATATTAAATCATGTTCCAATTAGTTTAAACAAATTATGAGAGAGACTAGAGTAGCGAAGATACATTAAATGCGACTATATATATTTATAATTCATATATATATATATAGATATATATATACATATAAAAGAGAATTTTGTAAAGAAAATATTTTTATTGCTGTAAATTGTATATAAAATAATATTTAGAAAAAATAAAAAATGTTTTCTATGTAGTAGACAAAAAGAATAGAATAAAGAGCAAAGAAAATAGAAATGGAAGGACATTATACATATATGTATAAATAGGAATCTGCATGAAAAGATAAAAACAACTGAGAGTGCAATAATCGGATGCGAATGACTTAAAGATACCCTTCATTCTGCGCAGTATCAGTACATGCCTAAACACATACACAGACATATTCAAGAACTACATTTAAAATTTTAAGTCTCTAGTTTTTGTGGCTTACGAGACCACTGCATTCATACGGACAGACTGATGGCTCGGCTATATGGACTCAGCGTGTCGTTCGGATCAAGACTATATATATACGTTAACACACATATACCACCTAATAGTAATCAGAGTATGAATCCTAATGGGGATGCAGTGTGGCAGATTATGCAAGTATTTTTAATATATTATATACTTTTATTTTTAATATATATATATATATATATATATTAGACGGTTATCGATAAGAACATGGAATAACAATAGCAGGTCAAGCCCATTATATGTAAAATCAAGAATTTACTGCAAATGAAGCAGGCAGTGAGCTCAGGCATTAGGTCCAGTCGTCAGTTAGACTTCTCATCGCATAGAGTTCTGCTTCATTTTTACCCGACAAAATTTTAATCATTTATTAAATAAAATAATAAATCAAAAGACTCTTTTAATTTATACTACATATTAAGGCACTCGAAAGCATTATCAATTTATAAGAGCGGTATTTTCATATGAGTGAAGACATTCGAGTGCATTATGAATGAAGAGCGGATATGTCAGTGTACGCTCCACTTATGCACTCTCACTATGCGCTCTCATTAAACAACTAACCACAATAATACAGATACAGATCACTTTGAAACCTTACTCAAACGCGAGCAATTGTGTTTATAACTGTTATGCTTCCCATAAAGAAGAAATCATAAGTTGCAGATTTAACTATTGTACATAGAACCTTTGCTAAAACCTACACCTTATGGCGTCTGCTTCACTTCCTATTGCCTGTTACACACATTTTCAGCAAACTATTAAACGCTGAATTCACATTTTTGTGGATGAAAAGCTTAAATAAATATCAAGAAAAAATACGTAAAAAGTTTTTGGAATAAATACATCAAATAATAGCATAAATGATTTAATTCAATGAATTAAAAGAGAGAAAAAAACTTAAAGCTATAAAAACATAAAGGAAATTGACAGAAAAAATATATATTAATAAAAATAAATGGAAGCGAGTAGATAATACATTTCATAATATCTCTATATACAAATACAAATAAAAAAATATATAAAAAAATATATACATATACCTATATAATCAAGAATTCATTTCAGCTGAAATGCCATTTTAGTTAACTCAACTTAAGCCTCGTTTTCTACAAAACTTTTATGCCTGTGCAATTAGCAAAAGCAAATCATTTAAAGGAGCTTGTTGATACAATTAACGCATTGATTGCCACACACACATACACACAGAGAGCCCTAAACCGAAGATCATAAACAAATTGTAGCTATTAAAAGGCCAAAGGGCAGGACATAAACTTGGTAGCGACTGAAAGCCAGCTGAGAGGCAAATCAGTGACAAGCCAGCGCCAGTTCGTGTCACCTAATTGAGTGAGTATGCTAGCCGGACTTGCTGAATGCTATCCTTGGTATATCCTCTATACACACACACACATGCACACACATGCACACATGCACACACATGCACACACATACATATGCATGCGAGTAAGTGGCTTTAGCTTTAGCTGCGGCTTCCTTACCAACTGTGGCAGCAGTTGAAGCTGTGCCAGTTGCAAATGTACTAAGTGTGTGTGCGTGTGTGTGAGTGTGTTGCGAGTGTGTTCCGTGTATATTTTATTTGTTTTTATTGTATTTTATTCGCTTTTTTGCCCAGCGACACGCGCTCTTTTCTGTTGTTCTTGGTGAGTTTTGTTCTGTGCTTTTGTTTTTATTTGTGTTCATAACATAAACTTTGTATTTTTATGCGAGACAAACGACAACAGAGCTAAAGGACACCACTGCCTGGGCAGGACAACGAGGCGACCAACTTGTTTGCGCTGCGAAATCTGTTAAGAGCTTGCCTTCAAATATATATATACACACACATCTATATATATGTGTGTGTATATTCAACACGCTGCTGTCTGCCTTTAACACTCTGCACTTTTTGCTTTACCACTTGAGTGGATTTTTGTGTTACTTTTTTTTGTGTCTTGGTTGCTGATTTGAGCGAAGTTTGAGCGCGGGCTGCGGGGATTATCATCATTTATTATGCGCGCCACAAATCGAAATCAGGAAAGCAACTTGATTAAGATTTAACTAAGCGTACGGCTCGTCTGCCTTGGACCTTAATAAACATTCATATTCAATTCAATTGAAATGCGAAATGGGAATGGAAATTAAAAGTGAAACAATGCAAAACTCACACACACACACACACACACACATTGGCACTCACACAACAATGAGCATAAATAATTTTAAATGCCAATACAATTTTTTATGCGCCTTGCGCTGAGCAAATACAAAAAGGAAAAACAAAAACTCAAATAGACACGCGCAATAAATTGAAATAAAAAAAAATTCTTAATTAAACGAAAACCACTCGCCACATGCAACACGCAACACGCAGCATGCAGTGTGCAATGTGCAACATGCAACATGAAACATGCAGTTTGTGGTCGCTGGTAATTAATAAAATCCCAGACTGAACCGCTCAAAGGACACTTTGGGGAGCCGGCGACGCATCGCTGCCCCAAGCTGCAACATTTAATATTTGTATTATTCAAATACCCTAGAGCATTTAACAACAATTTTATGTAATATGCGTTGCAAATGACTTTAAATATTTGTCAGGTGTCTGCGTTGCAAGTAAAGCTACAATTTGATACTTTTCAATATCAAAATAATAAACTTTTTGTATTTTTAAAAAATTTATATAAATTGTTAGTCAGATTTATTCTTGGCATTTGTAAATTCTATTCCATTAAAAATATATTTTAGATGTAAATTCAATTCAGTGAAAGATTATATATGTGTATTTGTATATTTATATATATTTATATATTTATTTTTGTATATATTTATATAAAATTTCCTCTCTTTACTTTTCAATATCCGTTTACTCATAATTTTCTTTTACAAAATTTTAATTTAATTGCATTTTATTGGCTTAATGAGTTCCAGCTCGTCATCAAGCCGGGCATCCCTAGTCAAAACCGCTTCTTTAATAAGTATTGTTGCCTTTTTTTTACCCAACACACACCCTCGCACACACACATGCATATAGATTTCGCATTTTTTGTGTAGTCTGGGTTACTGTCAACCGACCATCAATCTATTGGCTAGCCCGGGGGCGTTAAGCTGGCCAGCAAATCCCCAGCGCCACGGTTAGAAGGAGGCGCGCTTTACGTCTGGGGCTTAACGAGCTCAAAAGCTTCAAACAATGGCGCAGACACAATAAAGGGTTTGCAACGCTTTGAGCTAAACGTGTTCCCTTTCATCTGGACACTAGGACAACCAATGGACATGGGGTATACCAGCGCTTGAAGCTACAGACAAGCTAACTGAGTGACAGACAGACAGCAACAGCAGCAGCAGCACCAACAATCTAAACAATTTCAGTGCATACGCACACGTGCCTTTAGTAGCGCATTCAATATTGAAATAATGCATCGAATTACCCTCAGTGGTTTCATGTTATTAAAATGAAAGATAAGAAACATCTATGAAGAGCCGCCAGCCACTCACAATATTTAAAACAAGGAAAACACTTTGTTAAACTACAATAATCTGTATAGTTAGCTGTTAACAGTTACTTGCACTTATGAGAATTGCAGAGAAAGGTGATCTTTTGTTAGAAGAAAGATTTGAACTGCATATGTTTTAAGAGTATAAGTTATATGCTTATTACTGGATCATGGGTGGGTTAAGTTTTTCTCTTCCATGTATACGAATATGGTATGAGAATATAGTACCGATATGGTTATGACTTAATGGCTTAAGTTTCTCTCTTCTAATATCAAATTAGGCATTCAAGTTTCATTGAATACATTACATCAGTCTAATGCAATGAATGTGAATTGACACTTTTAAATTAGCATATAACAAAATATTTAAACTTGACTGAAAATAATAATTTAACATAGCTCTGACTCCATTTATGTATCATATTAATGCATATATTAATTTGCAACTCGTATAGTTTTTACCAATGCAATTATAATAACATAAATTCATATTAAAAGCAGATTACATTAGGGAGTGAATATGGCACAGCTTAAATAAGTATTTAAGTACATAATGTATAAATGTATAAAAATTTAATATTTAAAATAGAAACAACTTTCCAACTTTTGCGCAAAAACTACAATCATAAATTACACTAAAAAAAAAGAAGATATTTATATATATACAAGGCATAAAGATAATCTGCAAGGTGCAGCAAAGCTGCAAACTTTGCCGTTGCCAAGGTCTTTTCACTCCACAATGCCCATTAACCCCTAAAAAGTATTATCTGTGTATGACTAGCTGCTGCATATGTGCTCATATTTTACTAAAAAAAAAAAAGAGGAAAACTAGCTGAAAAAGAAGAAGAAAGGAAAACTGTCAGCCATGGATGTGTTTTAAAACGCTTGTCAGAAAGTTTTTTGGTGCGCGGCAAGGTGCATCGACAGCGATAAGTCATATGGAATATATAAATTTATACTTGTACATATATAAGGGATATATATATAATATATAGCTGTGAGTGGCATGTGCCAACTTTGACTTGCAAATAAAGAAAAAGTTTAAGCATATATATTTATATAAAATGGAAAATCGCTTGAAAATAGAAAAGTCATGTTGGCGTATGAATTGCGTAAGCCAAAGCTAAATATTGCCTTGAGCCAGGGAAACGGACAATAAATTGTGAATGTTGCCTAGAAATTTCACATCGAATGAGGCGACAAACGCAAACAACAAATTTTACAAGCCAATGCACTTGGCAGAGCATTCAGCGCGTTCAACAAAAAACAAAAAACAAACAGGCAAAAAAAAAACAATTACGCGTTTAATATATTTTCATTTGGCAGAGCAGAGACGCGTTTGACTACTGAATTAAGGAGCGAAATGGGGCAGGGGGCAGGGGGCAGGGCACTTGCTGCAGGGTGCAGGAACCGCTGTAGGTTGGGCAGTCGTCCTGTGCTGCCATTTTTTACTTTTAATGAAGCGCAAGAATTTCAGCTGGATAATTTGTTAAGCGCAGGACAGCCAAAAGGCAAAAAGCCAAAAGGAGCCAAAGCGCAAATAAAACAAGTGAGAAACTTGCAGCTGCGTCGCAACCAACTGCATAATGCTCGTTCACGGTTCACTAACAGCTGAAATTGTAATTTAAATATGGATATCTTTGGGTCATATAACTTTTAGATCTATGTGTAACGTAAGTGTCAACAATGATCAATATGAAAAAGTTGGTAAGCTTAACTCTTTCCTTACCTTACCCCGCTCACATCAGGTGTATGCATATAGCTTTAGGTCTATCTATAAAGAAGGTCATAGAAGATCATAGAATCCAGACAAACAGACTTCACACAAAACCAATATACTCTATAAGCATCAAGGGCGAGTATATATAAAAACTTAGAACAGCAGCAGGCACAGTGCAACAAGGCTACAGACAGGCAGAGAGACAAGGGAAGGCTGGCAAAGGGAAACACAGAGAGAGACAACCAGAGAAAGAGAGAGTGAGAGAGAGAGAGTGAGAAAGAGAGAGAGAGTGAGAGAGAGAGAGAGAGAGATAGTGAGAGTGAGAGTGAGAGAGAGAGAGAGTAAGTAAGCCATTGCAGAAAGTTTGCGCCATAATTTGGCTTATTTCAAGCTAACAAATTTATAGAGTCGAAATGCAAAATGGAGCGACAATTAGCCGGGAAAGAGATAGATAGAGCAAAAGAGAGAGAGAGAGGGAGAGAGAGCAAGATAAATGACACGCAAATGCCAAGTGGCAGATTTTCATTTTTAATTAAAAGCCCAACCAGCATGTCGCTTCATAATGCATTACAATAAAACATAATTAACAAACTGAAATCGAGCCGAGCTGAACTGGACTTGGTCACGCTCTGTCCACACACACACACACACACACACACCTACTCACAGTCACTCACCTGTTGTAATGTTGTGCATGAAAATCTCGCGCAGCAGCAACAATTCATCCTCCGGTGCGGCGGTATATGAGCCAAATACATCCTCCTCTGGCCAAACTTCCCTGCAAAATGCAATTTATAACAATATAATATTATAAGGTAATTTGAGTACTGTACAAATAGAGCTAGATAAACATTTTATACATATATGAATTTTAAGCTTTAAGGTCTCAAGCTATGTCAGAGTTTGGAGCTTAATTTAATTTCGAAGCAAATTTAGCATCAAATGAAATGCCTAAGAAAATATCGAATCATTAATTTTAAACGATAAACTAGATAAACTAGATATGGACAGCAAAGCTGGGCATTGGCTAGAAAATATATTTAGGAATATATTTAAAAATTTTATTTAAATGTTTTTGTTGCAGATAGTTACTTATTTAGTATTGAATATTGATTCAAGCGATGCTTCTTAAAGCAGCTACAAGTTATATTTGTTGGATCCTGCGGAGTCTTGAATATTAAAGATATTAAATGATATAAAGATACAACATCAAACTAAATGCAGAATATCCCAAAAAATCTTTAAAACGAAGCCGACGATATCATACAAACAGATAGTTGGACCTGGCTACAATCATCTGTTGATAATGCTGAAACATTTATTTATATGTATATGTATGTATAAATATATGTACATGCATATTATGCATGTATATATATATACATACTCACTGCAAAGCAATTAAAACTCAAAAATAATTTAATTAACTACTTTCAGCAAGACAAAAGGCAAAAGAGTTTGACAAAACACAACTACATCAATCCAATTAAAAACTCGCTCAAAAAGCACACTGCTAAAGTCGACCTTAAGCCATGGCCTATATCCCAGCAGCTATAACAACAACAACAACAATCACTACAACAACAACAATCACAACAATTGCAATTTTTTTTTAACGACAATAACCAGCGTGCACGTCATGTTGCACGATCCGTGCGCTGGACATGCAACAAGCGAAGCTTTTAGCTTTCACAAAATGAAATTGATGCGCTTAAAATTGCGTTAAAATTTCTCGTGTTGCACATAGACACACACACACACACACACACACACACACACACTTACTTACACACACGCACAACAAATAGAAGGCTGGTCCACTGGCAATGGCAGTTGCTTGCATCACATGGTTTGTGCACACCGTGTTGCACTTGGGCGCTACATTTTTGGTGCAGCACACAAATAATCCTTGCGTGTGGCAGTTGCAAGAGTGTGTGTGTGTGTGTGTGTGTGTGTATGTGTGTGTGCGTGTATGCTGCATACACCAGTTGCAAGCTTTGCAACGTTGTCGTTGCTGTTAATTTAATATTTGGAAGCAGCTTAATAACCAACTACGCATGCAGTTAGAAAGAGAGTAAAACACAGATAGAAACAGGCACAGAGAGAGAGAGAGAGAGAGAGAGAGAGAGAGAGAGAGAGAGAGATTTATCGACTTGCAACATGCTTTGCATCGGTTGCTGCCTCTCCAGTCGTATCGTTAGCAAACAGGCAGCGTGGCAGCTGTTGTGGGACCAATTCAGTTGGTTGGCGTTTTGCCCCGTTATGTTTTGCTGCAGATAGCGCAACTTATGTTTGCCCCCGTCAAGCGCCAATAAATTGAAAGACATGCCACACACAAACACACACACACACACTTACACACACATACAGCGCTCTGCCACACACCCTCATAAAAAGTATTTTGTGAACATTTTGCATAACAAATAGTTTTCTGGTTTGGCCAACTGCTAATTGCCGCTGGCCTGCATCAGGAGTTCATGGCAAACTTATGCCACATACATTTACCTATATATTTAATGCACAACTTTTGCACTTGCATCCTGGCTAATTAGCAACGGAACTGGCCACCAAATATGGTTAATTATACAGTCAGGTGAATCGAATGTGGGTTATTTGCGGAATCGGAGCAATGTGGGACTGAGAATGTGGTTTACACCAATGCCAATTGCAATCAATAAGGCTTACTATTTAAGTGTATATCAATATATATACAAGAGGATATATATGATATATATATAGAATTATATATATTTATATATGTATAATACCACTGCTGTGGCATTACCTTAGAGAAACCAGTGAGGCACGAATAATGAATGCAACTGCAACAAATGCGAACATATATTAATTATTTAACAAGTAACAAGATTGAACATTGCAAAGAGACTGACTGGAAAATACACTTTAGTCTTCATTTTGAGCTGCTAGATATTAGAATTAAGATATGTTCACTTTTATTTATATTTTTGCTACATTTTGGAATGCAGTTTCTTAATATTTGCTATAGTATAGAGCCCGGCACTCAAAGTGTAACCCATTCAAAAGTCATTGAATTCTGTTTAGAATTTTTTTTAAATTTACTTCAAAGTATTTTTGTATAATTATAAATTAGTATAATATATAAATTTACAAACAATTCGCTTTGGCTCATACGACTTCACTTTGGCTTGACAATGGTCCTCGAGCCGCAGACTGCCCTAAGCTGACTTGCAGGTCTCTCTTGGCGCTCTAGCGCACAGGTAACCTTATTACCTAATTATGGTATATATAGCTCTTTGTTTTTGTCTAAGATTTTTATTTTTATTAATATCTAGTCTATATATAATATTATTTCCTTTTTTATGGTAAATTGGACTGTTAAATAGATTTCGAAAAGTTTGCTTTGAACTCTTCACTTTTGAGCAGATTTTACTGTAGAATTACAGAGTAATTAATAATATAAGCTGCACATATGAAATATTTTATGCTCTGATGTAGAACTAATGATAGAGAGGGTAATAGTATGGGACCTTGTTTAGCTACAAAATAACTTTCAGCTTTCGCATGCAGACAACTCATATGAAACACACTTGGAATACCCTACATAAATAAATCTTTAATATATTTTTTAAAAATAGTGGATTTATCTGGCATGTGCTTTGACTTATTTCTACTTTATAACTTTCATAAATTATAAAGCTAAGAAAACATACAAAACTATTTCACTGTCGGAGATGATATCAATATATTTTTTTAAATAAAAAAAGATTCAGAAAAAACATAAACTTAAGTTTTCAAATATTACATTGCACGCGTTTTATTCGATCTTAAGTTATTGCCACATAGCTTGATAAATTGGCTAAACATGCTCTACAAGCCAGCTTAAAAGCTTTAAATGCAAAGTAGCGACTGTCAACATTGCAACATTGCTAAATAAGCGAAGCAGCTGCAGCAACAGCAGCAACATCAGCAACAGCAGTAAAAGCAACAACAGCAGCAGACGCTGCTGAACATAAGCTTAGTTAAGAGGCAACTGGGCAAATGCTGTGTTGTCTTGGTCTGGTTGGGGGTGGTGGAGGGGCAGCTGGTTTGGGCCAGGCATAGCCGACTGAAAGTTGCAGCTTAAATGAAGTTTGAATAAACATTTTGCGCATTTACTTCACTTAAAAGTTTTTCAAGCTGACATTCCAGTGCTCGGTGCTCGGCGCTTGGCGCTCGGCGCTGCCATTAAACCCGCCGTCGGGCGAAAGCAGCAAAAACCAAAACGTTTTCAGTTTCAATTTTATTTTTATTTTTTCCTTTTTTTTACGCTCCCTTTTATTTTGTTATTAAAATGGGGAAAAAATATATATGTGTAGTATGACTTGGCAAGTATCTAAAATGTTGGCAGCCGCACACAGACTCGGGATCTTGGGGGTCTTGGGGGCAAGGGCACTGCTAGCTGGCACTTACATGCCAGGCCAAACACATATGCAAGCAGACCATTCGTTTGTGCTCCACCAAGTGTGTGCGCCACACTCTAGTTTATTTTCAATATTTTGTTTACCCAAAAATTCTTCTCGAAGGCAGCAAAAAACATTTACAGCACAACTCCTCAGCCCCCGCGCGACCTCAAGTGCAAAAAAGTTGCAGACAAAAGGCAGTCGAGTGGGTGCAAAGCAGGCGGACGTCGGTGGGTGTGGCAGTGGTGCAGCGGGTGCGCTTTCAGGGTCTATGCATATCGCATTTTAATTTATTAGCACAAAAAGCGTCTAGACCTTTTTAAGCTGCTGCTACTGCTGCTGTTGCAGTGGCAGCAAGGGCAGCAGCACCAACAACAACTGCCGCTTCATACATTTTAATGCAACAATTTCTTTGGCAACAATTAAAATGCACATAAATTTAAATGAAGCATTACAATGGCAACATTGCGTATACGCCATGTAAAGCACACGACAATACAAACGGCCAGACAATCAAGAGAATCTTTAATTCTATTGTTCCGTTTCAATACTGCGAAATTCAAGTCAATGCGTTGGCAAAACTGTGTACATCAATTGAAAATAAAAACACTTGTCCGACTAGCTAAATACCCTGTTAGCGGCTTGGCTTGGGAGTTTGAGTATATGAAGAAAACGGAACAAAATGACAGCATTAGCTAGGAAATGAACTAGATATGAGGCAGATTGAAACTCGATATTTATCGATTTGAATAAATATTTATCAAATTGAATCTATGTTAATCGATTTTGATATACATGCAATGATTTTAATCGACATTTATTGGATTTCATACATATTTATCGATCAGATTCGACATTTATCGATTTTAATCGATTTTAAGAGCTCGAAAACTAACGTTGATTCATTCGACATTTATCGATTTTAATCGATTTTAAGAGCTCGAAAACTAACGTTGATTCATTCGACATTTATCGATTTTAATCGATTTTAAGAGCTCGAAAACAAACCTTGATTCATTAATTAAATTTGAGTTTGGGATTCCTTAAAGAACATTTTGTTTCCTTCGCACAATTCCAGAGTTTGATTATCGTTATCTTTCCAATTGAAATTGTAATCTGTCGATGTAGATTATATATATAAATGAAATGGTTTTCAAAATCTTCAAATATGTTTGCCTAACAGCAGCATCTACACCTATTCCCATTACGGGGTATACAAATTAGTTATGTCACAATTGTAGCCATCTAATTGGCCGCTTTCAGGATGGCCAACAATTGTTGCCTTGTTTGCAAAAGCATGATTTTCGCAATGTAATCCTCAGCGTGCAGCAGGTGGAAAGTTTTAATGATATTTGATAAATAAATGACTTGGAAATATTTAAGCAACATTTCGATAGCTGCTGCCAGACGACAACGACGACAACAACCTTTGACGGCGAGGACAGCTCACATCTAGTGTGTCTGTGCGGCTGCGAGAGGGAGTTAAAACACGGTTAAAATGTTGACGCGAAAGATGGTAAATTATTTATTTTCACGTAATTTTCCCAGCACAAACAATAAACATTGATGGAGAGTGAGAAAGAGAGACAGACAGAGAAAGCGAGGGAGGCTTAACATAATTGAGCTGGCAATTAAATCGAAAGGCTGCCCGCCTTGAACTCAACTGTGGCGCGAAACAGCCAAGAGCCAACCAAAGCCACTGACACAGTTGATGGCACATAATGAGAAGCAGCAACAGCAGCAGTAGGAGCTGAAGCAGAAGGACAACGAATTTCGTGCGCTGCTATTATCTGTCAGACCAACCAGAGCCACCTGGGCAGCTGAGCCCCCGCTGCGTGGCTACCTTAACAATAAATGAAAACTATTTAATTTAAGCACAACAGACAGACAAAGAGAGAGAGCAAGGACAGTTTGTGCCAGAAAATCGCTGCACAAAATATGAAATTCGCATTAAAAAAACGCATAAAAAGAGATATACGAAAACAGGAAAAGCTCTGCCAAAAATGAGCACAACAAAGACTCAGACCCAGACCCAGGCAGCTCCCACATTTTCTTTTACCTGACTTAATTTATTATGCGAATTTTCTTTTGTGCCCTGCCAACGCTGACGCACAATGGCGGCCAACAGTCAATGTCAAGTTATTAAAGGTAGAAATTTTCCAAAGGATTACGGCTGCACGTTGTTGCTTAATTTGAAGGACACGGAACAGCAAAGGTAAGGACACTCACCTGGCAGCACGCAGCAAGGCAATCGCCGACTCCAATTTAGCGTTGCGCAGCAACTTATTTATGCGCATCATGCAGTCCTCGCTGCAAGCATAAGAAGTATATAAATTGCATTTTAAACAGGATTCTCTATATATATTAATGCTAACTCACCGTTGATCTTCGATGGACTTCTCCAAGGTGGCATCAAAGGGCAGTGGCTGCTGCTCCTCCGACAACTGCAGCTCTGTGGCCAGCAGCAAACTCACCTCCGATGCCATTTCAGCCCATTTGGTGGCGAGTTCCTCCTGTTAAAGTAGGAAAATAAAATTGAAATTTAAGCTTTGCTCATTTGCAGCTTTAAATTGTATAAAAATAAGTTGAAATTGTTAAATCTGTAGAGTTGTCTCTTTATAAAGTTGTGTCTTTTGCAGCTGCCTTGTTGGCTTCAATTCAATTAACTTGAGAAAATATTAGCCAATTGAAATAAAATATAATATGAATGAAAGGATACAGAGGTAGAAGTCTCCAGGTGCTTTTTGACAACAATAATACACGGCATCAGAAAGTTTCACTCTGACTCTGTTTATATATTTCAATAGAATCCAGTCAACATTTTAGTTTTTGCTATGATTTAAAATTATTTAATAAAGGTATTTTTATGATAAATCGTTTTTATTATAAATTATAATTGTAAAGAATGCTGAGTAAAAATTGTTTTATATGAAACAGTTTACAACAGATTTTTTACTTTGCATTTTTGATATTAATAATTGATAACAACAAAGTATCTCATAAAAATATTTATTTATAAATAATTAAATAAATTTATTACAGAGCTCTGTAAATAAAAAACTTTGTTTTATTCCATTGATTTGCTTTTTTAAGCCGCCTCGCGTCATTTCCAAATTATTTTGTATATTTAAGCCCGTTTTAGACAAATTTATATCACAGATAAATACATTTTTTTCATATATTATTTGCTATTAATTATATATTTATTATAGTTGACTTTATCAATGCAAAGCCAAAAATATGCTTATTATTTGTCTCTTTGAATACAAAAGCCAAATGAAATGTGTAAAAAAAAAACCTGTTAAACAGCTGCTGTAAAACACAAAACATTATAGATATTATAAAACAAGTAAGAGTGGTCTAGTCGAGACTGCTCGACTAAGAGATACCCTGAACCCTGCGAAGATGCGATATTCAAATCATTTTACGCTTCTTTTATATATACATACATACAAACAACACATACACACACACACATGCTCACGCACGCACAAGCACTTGCTCTGCTACTGCGCAGTTTACGCAGCGACTGCGCGCGGGCAGCGCTTGGGCTGCAGTATGGGCTATATTTTGGAAACTTATTTGTTGAATAGGTTTGCTTCTAGATGGACTTTCGTAATCAAACTTTTACAGCGTAATAGTGACATTCATATGTATGTTTTTGCCAAAGCACAAGTCTCTAGTATTTGAAATGCGTTTTTTTTTCAAATTTGGGGGGAAGGGGGCGTGGTATCCAAAATCCAAAAATTGCAAAATGTTTGTATTCATTACACGGATACACACAGTAAATCTGAAATCTAAAGCTATAACGGTATTCAAAAACGAAGAAAAGTTATCGATTTTTATCGATAATAAGTAAATGGGATGAGTTATCGAAAAATAAAGATAAACTCGTACTGCGTAGGATATACACGAGTATACATTTCAAATTTCAGATCTCTAGCTTTTGTGGTTTGCGAGATCGCTGCGTTCACACGGATCGACGGACGGGCGGACAGACAGACATGGCTATATCGACTCAGTTTGTCGAGCTGATCAAGAATATATATACTTTATGGGGTCTGCCACGTCTCCTTCTGCCTGTTACATACATTTTCACAAAATCATTATACCCTGATTTCCCATTTTCAATGGGTACAGGGTATAAAAAGAATTCAATTACATTTAAAATGTCATAAATGCAAAGTTTAACTGGTTAAAAACAATGAGCTGAACTGCCAGATATCCTATAAATTTAAGGCAAATTAAGAAAAATGAATATGAAATAGAATATTTTTAAATTAAAGTAGAAATTTCTATATATATAATTATATTTATATAATTTTTTAAGACATTTTTGTTTTGTTTAAAAGAGTATATTCATATTTATATTATAAAATGTTTTAAGTAATATTCACAAAAAATAAATGCATATTTTTTATATAAATAAAAAATTTTTTCTGTTGTCTGCTTGACAATATTTGTAGGCCTGCTTATTCACAGGTTCTTATCGAGCATGTTAACAATGTATGCGCTATCGAAAGCAAGGCTATTCGCATATTTTCAAATTGTAATCCCATTTATATATATATACATATATAATATTTATATATATATGTGTATACAGCATATGTAAATGCGCAAAGCCAACTGAGAGATTTTCATTTATTTTACACACGTTTATTCGCACATAAATGCCATTGTTTTATATATATATAATTTATTATTTTTTTTTCACATGTTTTTCTCTTCTCTTTTTTTTGTGACTTTTTTATGATATTTTAACAACATTTATAGAAAACTGTGCAGACAAAAGCTGTTAAATATTTGTGAATTCGTGCGTTTAACTTGTTTGTTGGTACTTTAACAAATGTCGCGCACACTCACACACATTTCGCAAACTAATTGACGCACAAAATATGCGCGTTTGTGTGTGAGCGTACAACAATTGTTACAAGCCACAAGAAAAAGCTTGCATCGACTGTACAAATAAATATGTCCGAAATTAGCACAATTGATGCTTTTTTTGTTGTATAAAAAAAAAATATAAACTAAAGTCCGTCCACACCGTTCGAACCACACAAAATGGCAGCAACAGAACCGCACAATGTAAGCTATAAGGCAACTGGGAGGCAGGCGGTGGCTAGCTGCATGGGGATTGTAGAAAAACAGCCAAGTGTTGACTCTGGCCGGAAATCACGCTCGACGGCGCTTGCAACGCGTCAAAGTGTTTAAAAAACATTACAAAAAAAAAAAGAAATATAAAAACCATGGCAGCCAGAGAGTTTATTATGCATGCAAGAAAAACAAAATATAAGCAGCAACACATAATAAAAGCTGTTGTTTGGCTAGTTTTTAAAGCACAAATTCTTTGGCTAATTGCGTTGTTCTCTAAGAGTCTTGCGGGCTTTAAATTTAATAACATGTTGTTGATAGTTAAGATTAAATATATGTATGTAAATATAAATATATATAATATAATAAAAAATATATTTATTAAATATTAAATATATTTATATATTGTATATATAAACAACAAATATAATATAATATATAAATAACATAATAAAATATTTAGAATATATTATTGGAATTGCCTGCTTTCTATCTATGTATCTTGGGCACAAATTTTAAAGAAAATAATGTATCAGGATTGGTAAATCGGTTCAGTTTAGACCAACTTCTGAAAGAGTGCAGTAAAGCCTCTATAACTCCAAATTGTTCTAATTCTAATCAACCTAAAGCCACACTTTAATGTTTTTTTTTTTATATTTTTATACATTGATTCCAATATTTATAATCAATCAAAATTAAATTTTAAGATTTCAAAATATGAAAACAAAACAAAACAAAACAATAATCAACTAATCCTCTTAGGTCAAGAAGGATTAGTTGATATTGTCACAATAAATGCAATAAAAATAATCATTTATTTTTAATGTTTAAATATTGAAGACTAAACGTAAGGAAAAATAATAAATAATAAAGTAAATAAATAAAAGTCTATCATAAAACACAGCTCTTAACAATGTTATGCCCACTCTTAGTAAACAACTTTTGCCCTGCAAGCTGAAAAGAGATTTCTAACTTATTTTTAATATACTGTGCAAAAGTTTGTAAACTTTAATTGACTTGGAAATATTTTAGAATCGAATGCATGGAAGATTAATGTCAATTGGCATGTGTATAAAGCACTCGGCGTAATAAATAGTCGAAGTGACTAGAACATAAATAAATAGAGGCGAAGCCAGCAATTAAATGCAACCAGCAGCCGCGTTATCGCAACTTTATTTTATTTCACTTTTAACCATATTTTCAGTCAATTAAATTTCATGATCAAACCTATAAATCTGGCTCGCACTGCCGCCCCCATCTTTATGCTAGACGACAATTGTTTTTTGACCCCGGTCGGGGCTCTTTGTGCTATTTGTTTTAAATTTTATTGGCAATTTAGAGAATATTTTATGGCGCACACACCGGGCCAACCAGCGGCCAGCGACCAGCACCCGCAAGCCAAATAATGTCATTTAATGCAGCAATTTATTTATAAGCATTAAAGAAGAATTCAATTTTCGACTCACCTCCGTTGGCTGTGGCGACGGCTTGGACGACTTGCCGACCGGCTGTTGCTTCTTCTTCTTTTTGCCAGCTGCCCCACGCCGTTTGTCCTGAACAACGACTGCATCCTGACAGAAGCGCTCCATCATTTTAATAAACACATTTGCCGTATCCACAACGTCGCGTAGGAATACCCTGTGGACAAAAGCACAGATTGGTTGGTTACTAAATCAAATTACTGCACATGCATGCATTAATTAAATTAAAAAACTATATAAAATATATTGATATATACATATGTCTGTCTATACACATATATAAATGTATGTATGCATGTATATGTGGCCACACATGTTGGAAATTCAATTAAATGAGCCAATTGCATTTTATATGCACAACAATATTTTATCATGTTTCTATTGCAATACAACAACAACAACAACAAAATGTTGACCTGCCACGAATCAATTTGCAAATAATAAACAATTTAACTTGCCAATGAAGCTTTTGAAAGCAGGAGGTAAGTCAGTCAGTCATGATAAATAAAGAACTGAAAACGCGAGTGTAATTTCTGCTAAAAATACACTCAAGAAAATTATAAATTATACTTTTAAGAACTTAATTAAACGCATCTGATAAAACAAAGCAGCTTAAATTCAAACCAAACCCAAGCGAGGCAAAAATTCTATATACTATACAACAGCAGCATCTCTTCCTCTCCCTCTCTCTCTCCGCCTTTCAATATTTATTGAAAATCATCGAGCACATTAAAACGGCCACGTTTTTGAGCTCCGGCCCAACCTTTTGCCTAACTTAACTAGCCCAACTCAATTCAAAGGATGTCGTTGACTGATGATGTGGCTGAAGTCGTTGCCTTTGGCCCTGTCAATGCCGATGACGCCTCCAATTAGCAAATTAACCTTAAAAGGGAAATTGCGAGGAAGCAGCTGGAAAAAAAATATAAAAAAAACTTGCGAAAGGCAACAAAATGCCAAAATCAGCTGCCGCATAGCCAGCAATGGGCCAAAACTTTAGCATTGTTTTTAGCCAAAACCAAAAATAAAAAAAACAGAAAAAACAAGAAAACAAAAAAAATTACTGAATAAAAAGCCAGCGTCATTGTGCACGTCAATTTGTTAAAATGATTGATTGCCGTTTGAATAATGAAAATCGCGCGCGTCATAGAAAAGGACAATGCAAACAAGGCAAAATGCTGAAGACGTTTGAATGATAGACCATTGAGTGCCCATTTATTTGCATAAAGTTAGAAAAAGAGAGATCATTTCTCATATAGAAGTACTGCAAGAAGTGAAGTTCGAACTATCTAAAGTTATCGATACATATCGATAGTTTAATCAATTGCTACACAATCATATATAATACTCGACAGCATATATTAAATATAATCGACATTAAGAGATAATTGTTTGACAAAAATTTCCAGCATTTTCGATCAATTGTTATCGATAGCAATCTTTAGTATCATTTTTATTACATGAAGCACAACTCTACCCACTTCAAATATGTTAAATATAATCGATTTCTATCGATAGCACAATCGACTGTTTCAATATATGGCTCTTGCCAACAGTAAATAGCATCGACAACATCTTCTAAATCCAGCTTTAATTTTTATTTATTATTATCAAACAAGTTTTATCGATAACATTAATCGAATGCTCATTCAATATCAATTATCATCACCTAAGCAGTATAGATATCGATAGTACTTTTCTAGTAACATTTTCTAGTCTTCAAGATGTCGATAATCTACTCGATGCACCGAGTTGTTCACAGTCTATTAGACTAAACCAATTTATTGCCCCTGCGCTACTCACAAACTCTCAATGCAATTTACTTTAACAACAACATACTAAATAATAAATAAACTAATTCAAGAGTTCTTTCAAGTCAATGCGCTGCAGGGTATTCAAATTGCCAAATTGCCAAACGACATCAAAAAAAGAAATTATCGTATAAATACGTTGAATGCGCGGCTATTGTTGAAATTCTTCTCGAACATGATTTTGCAATATTTGCATATGTGCGGGCATATCCTTGTGCGCAAGGTCCTTTGGCGCGCTCCCTAATTGCTAGACCTGATCGATTCGTGGGGGCCAACTGTACGTACTGTGTACGTAGTCCAAATATACTCTGGACTCCAGACTTAAGAGTTTTTAAATGGGGCAAACTAACTTTTCTTGTATTGATCTGAAACTTTAGCTCTGTAACTTATATATTTATGTATAATACTTAGAGAGATTGCTTGTATTTACCAATCGATGTCTTTTAATTTACAGGGTATCAACAACACGACGCTACATGGTTGCGAAATTTATGCAAATTCATTGCGAATTTAAATAGAGCCCGCTAGAAACTCGCAGAATAATCCAAAATGCGGTCAATATGCCGCAGGACGAGCCTCGCAGCTTCTGTCAAGGGAAATGCATTTGTAATGAAATTGGTTGTCAGCATACACACACACACACACACACACAGGCACACCCTTACACACACAAACACACCCACGCACACACACACGAAGACCACACTTTACCCATAGGTAGCGTTCTGTAAGCAGGAACTCGATGTAAAAGTTAGTGAATATTTAGCCAATTAGCAAAGTCAAATATATCCAAGAACAGCAAATGTACGAGTAAATTAAAACTAATTGAATAATACCCTGTAGAAAAAAAAATATTATTTTATCTGGTACTATGAAGCCGCAAAATGTGAAGCGCAATTTATGCAGTTATCAAACTTTCAGCATTTCACACAGGGTATAGCCCAGTCTAGCAATTCATATTTGTGCACATTTATTTACTTAAAGTTTTCATTCTGTTAACATGATTTCGCTTTTAAATTGAAAACATTCCACTTTTTGGGCATTCCACTTTGGGTCAGAGGTAACGCCTGCAATTTGCTGATAATTTGCTGCCTTTGGCTGTGCCAGATAACGTCGATTTGCGTTGTGCTGCTGTGTTGTACATTAAAACCAATCAATTGCATCGAATGTTCCGTTGATTATAACTCGCATAGAATGCAATCGATCCGCAGCAATTGCTGCGCCTACCACAACACTGTCAATGGCTACCGCAAGTGGCAAGTGGCAAGTGGCAGCAAATGGCAAGTAGAGCATGAAAATGGACACACAGTGTTTGAATGCTGAAATTAATGACATGTTTGTGAAGTTTTGGAACTCATTAAGTGGGCTTTAGCTTACATATGGGTTGTCGATGATTATCAATATATGTATGAGTATTTATCGTTTGGAATAAATAAAAGAAATGAAAAGAAAAGCACTATTTAAGAGAGCATTTCCTTTTTATGGATTTACTTTGGATTTACCAAATAATTTTAAAAAAAATTGAGATAATTTAAAAAAAACAATGAGATAGATTAACTCAAAGGATAGTAGCTTGCATTAAAACTATCGATATTTATCGATATATTTTGACTTATTTTTTTAGAATAACTAAACAAATTATAAATTGAAACATGAAATTTGGCAGTTATTAAGGAACAATTAATGTGCATTTCATTTATCGATAATTATCGATATATTGACATTTATCGTTAATAATAATAAAACGAATTTAAAAAAGAACACGTAAAATTTAACACTCATTTAGAAAAAATGGCTTAAGTTTAAGCTATCGATAATTATCGATACACTTTTATATATTATTATAATTAAATTAAATTTGAAAAGGGAAAACTTTTTGTGGAAAAGTGAAAGTCATCTAGAAATACTCTAAGAAAACACAAATATTATGCATGGCTCAATTTACCATGTGTAGTTTGAAGCCATGACTTAAGGCTAGATTAGTATACCTAGTTTTCTACATTTGTTTATCACAAGGCTACTTAACTTTCTAACTCATATTTGATCATTTTTCCTCTTTTTTATTCCAAAATTATTTACTCTCACTTGTAGATAAGATTTCTATAAAACCTTTACATTTATGGGCTACAAATATATTATTTTCTAGTTTAAGAATCCATATATTTTTGCCTAACAAAATCTGTATCAGTTTTCAGCAATATTATATTCCGCTTTAAGTCATTCTGCTTTCAAGCCCTACGAGCCCAGCTCAATCATAAGCATATTCGTAATTATTAAACTCAAATAATCCTTAGGCATGCTCTATATCAATATATTCACAGTTATCATGCTGATGACACCTGTATAACTGTGCCCCGAGCAGGTTGCAGGTACTGGCTGGGCTGGTGGCACGTGCAACTACAGCTATTTGCAGACCGCAAAGCCAAGCAACCGCAGTTTGTGGAATATGGGTGTACTCTATGCTTGTGTGTGTGTGAGTGAGGGGGTATGTGTGTGTGTAAATATATATATCTATGTGTGTGTAGCTGTATGTGAGGTGACATAACAAATTGCATGCCACACCAAACCATTTTACAGCAGGCAACAAATCGATTTCAACTAAAACGCAGCGATGCGACAATCATGCCACGACAATAACACACACACTCACACACACACACACACACACACACACACACACACACACACACACACAATTGCAGCATAGCTCAAACTCATGTGTTGCCAAATGAGACAAAGATAAATCGTTAATAAATTATTTATAATTAATTTGTTATGCACGCGGCCTGTTGCTGCCACAACTACTGCTGCTGCTGCTGCTGCTGCTGTTGATGCTGCTGCTGCTGCTGCTGCTGCTGTAACTGGCTAAGCTTGATTTGATATTCGCGTTTACGCTGATTAAATGGACAATGGCAACAACAACAACAGCAGCTGACAACAATGTTGGGCAGCGCATAGAATTAATTAGAAGACTTGGGACGCAAACTGTGGTTTGAGTGGGCACTGTGGCAAGCAGGGGGCGTGGCAGTGTTTTGGGTGTGGCTTTGTTCATTGGGGCCAAGTTTGAGCGCATGTTGAATAAATGATAAAATGTAATTGCGCTCAGTCGCAGGGCAAATGGTTAGCGAGCTCACTGCTCCTTGCCATAAGACGTTTATAATGAAAATATTATTAATTATGACAGCAACACAACAACAGCAGCAACAGCAACAACAGCAACAGCAGTAGCAGCAGCAACAACAACAACAAATACTTAACAATGAGTGATGGGCGCTGATTGCAGGCGGGCAAAACTCAAAGGCCGACCCACTTTTGGCTCCCACTTTGTAAATGTGCTTCAGCTCATAAATAATTCATGCGAATGCCGAAAGGCTTCAACTTCCCTCTCAAGCACTCAAATTGCTCTGATTGCAGCACGAAAAGGCAACGCCACTTGCTTTTATCGCTAATTGCAAAGATTAATTGAATGCAATCTCTAAAATAGATTTGCATAATTTGCAACTTAATATTTAATCGATCCATCTAATTTTTGACAGCTGCAACTGCAAAACTGTTTTAAGTGTTAACATTAACGCTTGAGTAATACAACTGAGATTTGTATACGATTATCAGAGACTCTATTATTATCAATTAAATTTAATGATAGTTTGATAGCCAGACTTACTTAGCTGTAATCATATTATGTGCTCCATGCGAGCTCGAGTTTTAACATCAAATTTTAACAAAAATTATTTTTTTCGAAATTTTCAGCCCATTTATTATATTCCATATCTTCTCTACTTATCTCATCTTTTCCATTCTCTTCACTACTCTTATCCATATTTTTTTCCTTTCTTAATCTCTTTTCTATAAGCGGTAGAAGGAGGTAAGACTTCCTCGACAAATCTAACAATTTCCCAAAAATCTATATAAGGCATTTTAGAGATCTTGTTGAAAATACTCGACATTCTTCCCATTTCTCATTAATCGATAATTATCGATTTGAAGTATATGGCACTTGACAACATAACTTACAACCTCTTTCCATACCTTTCACCTATTCCTATTACAATTGCAAAAGCAGTTGCTCGACACAGTTTGTAGAGTATCTTCTCGTTAGGCACTTCCGACTAAAGCAATCTTTCTGCTTACTCATTGAGCAAACCCCTTAAGCAAAGCCCTCTCTTAATGCTATATAAAGTTGACATATTACATATAATTGCTAACAATTTAATTTTATATACTTTAGTAACATTCTTAAATATTTAATGCAATAATTTCCACATTTACAGTCAGCTTTTATATATACATAAATCTTATTTCCTGCCCATCGCAATATACCAGTTCAAACTAAGCCTCACACAGTGCAGTTCGTCCTTGTTGCGATGTGTATTTTGCAACTGCATTTTCTCTATTGCCGCACGCTGTCAATTTCCTGTTTGCGCGCTAAATTAATTTAGTCAGAGCTTTTGAGTATGCCGACTGCATTGCAATCTATCTAATATCTGTCTGTATCTATGTCCAGCTCTTCATCGAGACTGACTCATTGAACCCAAGCCATCATTGACACTAGATTGCCAGCGATTTGTGTGTGCAGAGCGCACAGTGGAATGAATGCAGAAAATGGCGGCTAATTTTTAAGACTTCTGTTCTCTTTGCGTAACTCTTCAAAAAGAAATATATTATTTTTGAATATGTGAATTTGACGCTAAGCAAAGTTTACGAATCGGCAGATAATATAAATCTAATTTCATAGCATAGAAATAAGTTGAAGGCAGTATATAAGGAAGGTTAACCAATGCGAATCTAGTTCGAGATTCGTTATTATAGTTTTCGAGTATTACATTTGAGACCTTCTACTAAGCAGATAAATATATTTTCTAAAAATCCTTACAGCTATTTTTCTAAATCTAAAAATACTACTCTGCCTCTTCAAACCTCCATTTCAAAATTTGTTATCGCATTTAGCTCATTACAGAATCTTCACTACCCTCAATACCTACTGGAACGAGTCATGACTTAAAATCTATTAAATATCCCCAGAACTTTACCTTTGACAATAACATCTTATAATTCTGTTTACCCTTGAGTTCGTTATCTTTCATAGCCTTCAAAAATATATTTAAAAAAATAAAAAAATAATAAAAACCATATCAAAATCTTCTTAAAACTAAAGTCTAATTTCTGGTTAGCAATCTCTGTTGGCCTCTGTTACATTTACCAATCTCAATGTCAGTGTGAAAGACTTACGAATGAGTTATAAATACAAATAAATGTTGAATATTAAATGCTCCAACGAGAGTTAAATCGAGAGCAAACTAATATTAATACCTAATACAGTTGCAACTCACAGGAGAGTTGAAGAAATACTGTTGCGTCGTAGTCTTTCGATTTGCTGTGGAAGTATTGAAATGGTGAGCGGAAGGTTCAATTTGATGAATAACTGCGCTGATTTCCCATGGTAGAGCTTTGCATTTGTTTTAGTTTGATTTGCAGTCGTTGACTGTGTGTGACACAAAAACACACTTTTCAGTCATTTATTGCAGGTGGATCAGATCAGCAGACTGCGCCACAGTGCGCCAGTCTGTTTGACAGACAAATTTGTGCATCCGTTTAGAAATGTGCAAGTGGAAAACGCTTTGCTGAAAACTGACATATGCAGCAGAGGCGAAAAATTGCAATTATCTAAATGGAATGGATTAGTACGGGGGCAAAATAAAAAAAAAAACAAAAAACAACAGCTTGGAGAGTGAAAACTACGAAAATTTCGTCACAACTTAATGGCAATTGAAAGTGCTGGCACGTATTCGGTCTACAGTTAGATGCTGTTAGGTTCTGTTGGGTGCTGCTGTCCTGCCCCGATCCACAGTTGAGTTATTTAGTGAAGTAGCAGACCCAACCAACTGGCAGCGACCGTGTGCCGTGTTAATGAGCGCAGTGAGAGCGCGCTCAGTGCATGCCCACTGCTTGTGTAAGTAGCTATGTAAATCAGTTATGGGGTAGATCCTACCTGCCGTCAGCTATGAACTTGCTAATTGAAATGCAACCCTGGTACGAGCCCCAACCAAAATAGTAGTAAGAATATATACTCTAGAAGATATCCTCTGTAAGATTTGCATGAGATTCAGTATAGTTATCTTATATCATTTTTAGATTGTCTGCACTTTAGATAACATTACTAAACTATTGTTATAAAATCGATATTTATCGAAGAGTGGGAAATTGATACTAAATCGAAATTTATCAGCTTATAATCAGGCATAATCAAATACATTTTTAGAATAGTAGACTTATTTATATAAAGACTTATATGCATACTACCTTTACAACTTTGCACCATAATCGATATTTATCGAGGCTGAACTTATGAACAGGAATCCATAAAATCAGTTCTATATTCAAAGTTTTAAGCTTCAAAACTTAATGTTTTCAGTTATGCTATCTTAAACTAAGCTTAAATATATATTTTAATAATTTATCATATTCGATATTTATCGATATTGATGAAGAAAAAACAGAGCCTTCTTGAAAAGTCAACAAAAAATGTATTTTGTCAGTTACTTGGCCAGTTACTTTGCCAGTTACTTTGCCAGTTACTTAACCTAGAGCACACCCTACTTATTAGTTTACAGGGTATACAAAACATGTGCTGCGTGCCAGAATCTCGCTCGCATCCACCAACCAACCGAACAACGAAGCCACCCACCCACCCAACTGTGTGAGTTGGCAAATTCTATAATTTTAATGCCAGAGCACGCGTGCAGCACATGCTTGTAAAATCAATTAAAGTTTTCGCTGGCTGCCGAAATTCAAAGCGCAACTAGTTCATTTGTTGTTGTAGAGCTGCACACACACACACACACACATACACAGGGACAGACAGCTGCGCAAATAGCCAAACAAACATGCCAGGACTTAAGACAAAGGCATGCCGTCAAGACAAACAATGCCTGATTGTCGATTGGGTCGAAAGGTTTTAGCCAAGCGCCAAGCACTCAGCTTCGAATGCCAGTTAGTAGCTGCATACATATTTTCGGCTTAACAGCAGCTCCACTTGGTAATCCTATTAAGCGTCTGCTATCTCAGTGAGTGCGACTGCGGCTGCGACTGTGTTTGCCTTAGTTATTTGTGACCATCAAGGCAGCTCAATCTCCCATCAAACATGCAGCAGCACTAATCAGAGGCATGGGCAGCTAACGCCTGCCGCTGGCTGGGTGGCTGGCTGGCATGCCTTTCAAGTTATTTCCAATATGTTTTAAGGGCTCATTGATAGTTATGTGCTTGGTTACTCACTTTGTGCTGTGCGCCTCATTGTAGTTCATTAACAAATGCAGTATTGTCTCCCTATACTCCAGCACATAGCACACATTGTTCAATAGCATATCGAACAGTCCACGCGCGTTGCCATCATCCTTCAGCTTCTGCAGTGCCAGCAAGCTCTGCAGCAATTCACGGAATGTCTTTAATTAAGAAGAAAAAAAACAATATATGTGAGAATTATCTATCTATATACATATATATATATATATATATATATATATATATATATATATATATATATTCTTAGAGCATTAATGTGCTTGTCAACCATTTAAGACATTTGGAGCATGCTCACAAGTGTGAAATGCATTTGCAATTAGTTGAGCGCAAATATTTCAATTCAATAAGAAATTTGTAGATAAATGCTGCAAATTATTTATTAACTTATTTATCATTTATGCGTAAATGTTCTAAGCAGAATTTATTGACTGTATATTATATTGCATTTATGCTTTACACCAAATTGCATTTCAATTGGAAAATATTTCTTGAGCTTTAAATCAAAAGAAAATTGATTTATTTTAATTTATAATAATTTCTATTATTATATTAATTATTATAATAATATAGGCTAGATATCATATTTATGTAAAAAGTAGTTAAAACAGGCTTTAAAATTCCAATTAGTATTCAGAAATTATTGTATTCTTAAATCACTTTGGATACATTCTTATGTTTTATCATCATAATTATATGTACTCATGTAGAAGGAAAAGTGTTTTTTGGAATTTAGGCATTTTGCATTTATTTATAGAACTAGCAAACAAAGAAAATATTCCATGTATATATTATAAGGTATAAAACAGAATTGTTGGAAGAGAATTCAATAAAGCCTTAAGATGAACCTGTGCAATGCGGTGCACAAGGTGCTTCACAGTTGTCTATCATATATGAGAAATGTAATTTTGTTTAAACAATTCGTGTTTAGATAGCAATAAATTGGGGCTGTTGGGCTAGTATAATCCAGTAAAACGCCTCTCTTGCCTAGACTGCTCTCCAAACATGTGGACCATGTGGATCGGCCAACGTTTTGTTTTAGACTTTTAAATTTGTTACCATTTTGCGAAATTTTATTTTATGGTAAATTAAACATAAGTTAGAGTCAAGGTAAATACTTCATATATAATATAGATGCCATAAAAACTTTAATTAATAATTAATATTATGTAAAGAAAACTTTGATGTTTTCAAAAAATAAGTTGAACAAGCTTTAAATTAATGAGTAGAAATAAAAAGTAGATCAAAAAACTGTTTTCTCTTTACTCAATTTGGATTGGACTACCTTCCTTATTTCCCTAACAAAACTGTAAGACCACAACAAAATTAGCCGTTTTCATCTTGTGAGATATAGAAACAATCAAATGAATATAAATTCTTCTACAACTCTACTAAATCAGCTTTATTTCTTGCTCTAAAGCATTTAAGCATTGTAAGTTCCTAAATATATTCTTGCCATATTTATTTATTATTTATAGCAATTTATATATATATATATGGAATGGAAATTTTCTCTTGGCAACATTACGTAAGGGGTTAAGCGTGCAATATAATCTGCAGCTTATACAAAATATTGTTAAGATACAAGGATTTCAGCTTCAATTGGCACAACATGGGGCTTACATTGAGGTAGCAGAAGCAGTTGCCAGTTGCCTGTTGCCAGTTGCCAGTTGCCAGTTACCCAGTTGAAGTTGGCTTAAGCTTTAAGCCTTGATTCAAGAGAAGCGTTTCAGATTTTGCAAAGTGCACGCAGAAGTGCACTTACATAAGCAAAGGCAAACAACGACAACCTAACACACACACACACACTCGCACACACTCAACCGAGATTGAAGCTTAGCTTGCATGCATAGCATAGCATTTACTTACCAAAAGGGCCACATGCAGTCGCTTGGCCCAGAGACGCGCCTGCTTCTTGTCGCACAGAATCATGTCCATGTCATGTTGCATGCGCGTCAGTACCCAGTGGAAACATTGCACGCTCAGCGATTCACTGCAAAATGTGGTAGAAATATTATTTAAAAAAAAAAAAAGAACAGAAAGAAGTAAAGTCAAATGCTCTAGTCGAGAGTGACCGACTGGCTGATAGCCTAAGTATTGTAAAGCGCCATATTTAAGCATTCTAGCTTTGTGCATATTTGAGAGAGTTCAAGTTTCTAACAAGATTTGTTTTTAATGGGGGAAAGTAGGGTATAACTGAAATAGGAATAGTACTTGTGAGGAGAATCTATATATTAAATATAAATAAAATAAATAATAATAATTATCAATTTATATTTAAAATGCTTTAAAGCATATCTATTTTAGATATTAACTCTTTGCAGCTTTTGTACTTGCCAAACTCAAAAGACAGACAGACAGACAGACGGGCAGAACCACATGTCTAGCTCAATTCAAATCGTCATCCTTATCTACAAGATCAGGTGAAGTCAGGCAGGCCAAGCTTCGTTCCTCAACTAACTAATATACCCATTTTCATCTTGCTTTTGTATATAAATAAAGTACATGAAAATGGGGGAAAAACAAATATATCTTGTCTTAAAGACTTGCCAACGAATTCGAATTGTGTATTGAAGTGGACAGAGCAGCAGCAGCAGCAGCAGCAGCAGCAACAGCAGCAAGGCTAAACAGGTAAATAGTTTGCCTTGTTGCACGTTGCGAGCTGCCAGTTTCTAGTTTCCAGTTGCCAGTTGCCGGCTTTGCCGGTTGCAAGTTGAAGTACCGTGAAAAACTCATTAACAAAATTAATTTTTAAGTAGCGCAGCAAAATGAGTGGCAGCCCGAGTGGGCGTTGCCACAAGCCGCATAATGTAGTTGTTGTAAATGTTGCGGCTGCATTTGCCTGCAAATTGGCAAAATTAGCAGCGCGACGCGACGCGACGTCTGCTGCGACGGTCATTAAAGTTTGTTCACAATTGCAGAAGACGGGCAAACACTCGAAAAGGCATTAAAATCAAATTAATTACAGTGGGCGACAGCAGCAAACTGCAGCTCAACTCAAACTCAAAGCAAATAAATAAATTATAAAATCAATAAAAGTGCTAAACGAAAAGGAGCAAATGCAGCATGGCTGACACAGCAACAGCTGCTCGTTTCTTTTCCACTATACAAACTGGATCAAAATCAAACTTAATTGCCTAAGCTAATTATACATAGAAAACGCGCAACGCTACAGCCTAAGTTTTCCTGTACTCAGAAATAATTATGCACATTCAATTGCAATCAAATTAGAATCAAGTTTCATGCTGCTATTTAGTTTAGCTAAAGTAAAGTACCAGAAATATATGCAGAGAGCATTAAATAGAAACTAAAGATCAAAGAACTGCTGACAAGACACTTCTAGTACTTTAAAATATGAATGATGAATGAATAATGAATAAATACAGTTGAAGTATCTTACCTTTGTTCTTTTTATAATTTAAATATTTTCAGCAATTAATTTTTGTATCTCTCATTTTAAATGTAAATTAAAGCATTCTTTCGAGTCAGCTTAATTGCATAAAAACCTACTTCATGTTTACTGGGACATTAGAAAACAAAAAATGTCTTAAAAATTAAATAAATATAGTCATATCAATCTATCATAAAACTTATCAACAAACATGAGAGACCTGAACTAATTAAAAACGAGATTTAAGATCTATCCGCGTATCTGGAGCTGGAGCTTTTTAGATTCGTTCAAGTTTCCATCTAATCTGGCTGCCAAAAACAACAGGGGAAGGCAGCAAAAATTACCCCAAGGGTAATCTTTGAACTTCAAATATTGTAGAATAAAATAGAATAAGAAATAAATAAATCTAGATTTCAGATGTATTTGCTGGTTTAAGATGTAAATGCGCTAGAGAGTCTAAGACAATAAGCTGCAGCAAATTGAACTGAATGAATAATATAAAAAAGCTTTTATAGTCTAACAATGATTATGCAGAATATATAAAATATGGAAAGCACAAAAAAATAAAAAACTTTTACAGACAATATAAGGCTGAGCCCGAATAAGTTTTTGAAAAAACAACGAAAAATGGGTTAGCAGAAAATCTAGATTAATATGCCATCTATAATATAAATATTATAATAGATTAAACAAAAATAAAATAATAAATTAAAGAATAATAAAAAAAACTAAAGCCAAAAGATAAGCTATAAACAGAAATATAGAATAAATAATAGGTTGTCAAAAAAGTCTTGCGGTATTTACGCATCGGTTCACGCTAGAGCTTTTTGCATCCACCGTATAGTCCGGATCTCGCACCAAGTCATTTCCACCTATTTCTGTCCATGGCGAACGAGCTTGGTAGTCGGAAGTTGTCCACAAGAGAGTCCTGTGAAAATTGGCTCTCCGAGTTTTTTGACAATAGGGAAGCGAGCTTCTATAAGAGGAGCATTATGAAGTTGGCATCTCGTTGGAAACTCGTCATCGAACAAAACGGCGCATATTTGACATAAATCGCATCATTATAACCAATTTTATGAACAATTGAAAATTCAATAAAAATACCGCAAGACTTTTTTTCCAACCTATTATATACAATATTATCAAATAAATATATGAAAATAAATATAGCTAAAGCTTAAAATATATAAAAATTTATATATTTATAAATTCAATAAATATTTATATAAATTAACTAAATTATTAGATTATATTATCTAAATCATCAGCTAAAAATCTTTTTATAAAAAAAGCCACCAAAACTACAAATCTAAGTTGCTGTCCTACAATAATTTTATGGTTTGTGCTTCGCAAGAGAAAAGTCTTGGCAACAAAGTTTTCAGAAAATGTGAGGTCAACGGCAAAGCCTAAACAAAACTGCAAACTCGATTTCACTTTTTATTCGAAATGCAATTCTTTATATTTTTGTTGTTGTTGCTTTATAGAGACAAAGAGAGAGAGAGAGAGAGAGAGAGAGAGAGAGTACGCACAAGTTTTGGCCACTTTAACGGTCATTCACTAGCTTTATATATACTGAAAAATCAGTAGAAAATGACAGACGATAAAGTAAGTTGAGTAAAGCAGCGGGCAGCGGCAAATTGCATTTGTGGAAATAAACAGAAAGTTTTAGGCGCCGACAAGAACATATAGTATATATATATACAGCTATATATATATGGGGAGTAGAGAACGATAAGGAATGGTAAAAATGAAAAATAGCAGCAGCAAAAACTTTGAATAGTGCGGCAGTACTTTCAGCTTTTCTTCTCTTTTCTTTTTTTTTGGCGGGTTGAGAAAAGTTTGCAGCAACGGAATGACAACATTTTTGCAAAGCTTCATTGTTGTCATTCAGAAACTAATTTGAAAGTAACCAAAACAATTTTAAAGAAATTTCCCACCACACAGCACAACGAGCATTGGCCAAGCGAGCAAGAAAGAGAGAGAGAGAGAGAGAGAGAGTGAGCAGATGACAGCAAAATTTTATTAACAGCAAAGCTGTATAACAATAAAGTGCCCAACAACAATGAACCAAAGCCAAAGCCAGAGCGAGTGACCAACGAAATGCTTCAAATAGTCAAGCGACAATTGGACTAAACACATATATAGTTAAAAATAAAGTATATATACATACATATATATATATATATATATGTATATATATAAATAGAAAGAGGGAGTAGAGAATAGGGGCGGCATTTGTTAGCACCCACGCAGCTGTAAAGTGTGATAGGTCAGCGATTGTCGTCATGATTTTGATTTCTGCTTGTCTCTGTTTGTCCGCCCCTCCCCAAAAGTAATCCAACAGAATGACAGGCAAATTGTCCTGTGGCCAAAGCAATGTCAAATTTTCAACTTCTACTTCTACAAATGCCAAGCAACTGAAACAATTTCGGGTTCGAATCGAAATGTGAAATGCGAATTGCGCCACATGGAAATTGTTTTGGGGCCACAAACTGCAACATGTCAGAAATTCTTTTGACTTTTCGAACAGTGGGTTAGGAAAGTATTTATTAGGTAGTTTATTGGAAGTCGAACCATATTGCTATTTACAGTTTGAGTAATTGAAAAAACGAATTGGTTCGATGAGATGCTAAGCTGAGCTGAGCTGAGCTTGGCAAAATTACAAAAAAGAAAATACAAAATTGAAGGTATGCAGAAATGTTTCAATGCAATATCTGAATGCAACTTTACTACGGAATATCGAGTTGAGTGTAGCTGGGTTAAAATATAGAAACGAGTTGTAATACCTGAAGATTGAGTTTGAGTTTGTTGTTGTCTCTCTCTCTATCTCACTTTCTCTGTATCTCTTTATTTCTCTTTCTTTGTCTGACTCTCTTCCTGACTCTATCTTTCTCCCTCTCACTCTTTCTCCCTCAGTCTTTCTCTCTCACTTTTTCTCTCTCACTCTATTTATTTTTAGATCTTTCTCTCTCTCTCTCTTTCTTGCTCGGTTGGCCAATGGTGTCTTTTTTTCTCTCTCCTTATGTTTTTTTCTCTGTCTCCTTCTCTTTTTCTCTTTCTAATTTTTGTCTCTCTTTCTAATTTTCTCTCTCTTTGTCTTTCTAAATTTCTCTTTCTCTTGCGCTTTCTAATTTTCTCTCTCTTTCTCTTTCTAATTTCTCTCTCTTTCTCTTTCTAATTTCTCTCTCTTTTTTTTTTAAATTTTCTCTCTATTTCTCTTTCTCATTTTCTCTCTCTTTCTCTTTCTCATTTTCTCTCTCTTTTTCTTTCTTACTTCTTTTCTCTCTCATTTTCTCTCTTTCTCCTTTTCTCTCTCATTTTCTCACTTTCTCCTTTTCTCTCTCATTTTCTCTCTCTCCCCTCAATTTCTTATTACCCATATGCTGAGGAGGTCCTTGACTTTGTTCCCCTCGCACAGTCAACTGTACCACTAACAGCAAAGCCAAAACAGCTTCAGTTTATAGTTCAACACTTTCATTGTTGGGCAACTGTGTGAAAATAATAAATTCAGTTGGACCCGGAGCAAATAAAAATTTCAGCTACATATAGGGAAAACTGTGTGTGCAAAGTGATTTGATTAAAAGCCAACCCATAGAAAGTTCATCCAAAAGATTTGCATATTTGCTGACGCGAACGTTTTGAAGTTGACCAGTTGGTTGGGCTTTCATTAGAGAATGGATGCAGCTTGGCTCGTTCATCAAAGTCAGCAGCTACTCTGCTATTAACTATCTCTCTCTACCTCTCTCTCTCTCTCTCTTTCTCTCTCTCTCACTTTAGAATACACAATGTCTATGTGGTTTATGGGCATTATCAAAATCATTGGCAATTAATTTGAACGCTTTAGTCAGGCACAGATTATATGTAACTGAGCTAAGGCAAGATATTTGCAGGCATTTGACATTGGCAAATGTAAGTCGCACACACACGCACACACTTACCTGACTAGCTGCAATTGTAAACCACTCAAACGATTGAACTCCATGAAAAATCGTATGGCCCACAATAGATAAGAGTCATCGTGACTCGACGAGCCGGCGTTGCGTTCCAGGACACGTCGCACCTGCCGCACGAGCGTATTGTAAGCGGAGCGCAGCACCTCAATGCAATATTCGCGCAGGCACAATCTGCAATGGATGGATAACAGAGCGGTGAGAGAGCAGAGAATCAAATGAAAAATGATTATACCACAATAATATTGATTGAATGCCACTGCCAGTGCCACCAATACACATACATATACATACTCGTACATGACTATATATATACTACACGTAACAGCAATTCTTAGCCCGGCTTGGCCCAGTCAATTTAGTTTTCATTTAATTTAAAATCAACTTTTTCATGTTTTCATATTATTATTATCACTGCAGATAATCAATCGGAGCAACTTTTTCCTATCCAATTTCCAGCCAGCATAATGGATTTAACAAAAATTTTAATAAAGCAAAGAGATTTTTCGAAATGAGCTCAAAGCTATTTTTGTAAAAATAATTTATTTCATATGAACTTTTCTCTATGGAAATTTGGCAAATGTTTAAAGAAAATAAATAAAAATATATAATAAATTAAATTGTCTTAAGCTTAGCTATTGTTTTAATTATTAAGTCATTCACTAAATTAAACTATAATTTATATATTTTGTAAAACTTTCTTATTTTTTTTTATTTATTTATATTTTTTTATTCATTATTTCTTAGAAATTATTGAGTTTTTTATATGTATTTAAGTTTCTTGAATTTTTTATATTTGTAACTTTTGATATATTTTATATATTTTTAAACTATTGATTTTTTATATGTTTATATTTTACAAATATTTTTATATTTTTTATATAATTCCATATATTTTTTTTTAAATTTAATTTAAATTATATTATATTATATGCTTTAATTTTGTAATTTTTAATATTTCTAAAAATGACTTTTTTATATTTTATATATTTTTTACAAAATTGGTTTGTTTCTTTTTTTTTTATATTTTAATTTTACGCAGTTTTCAGATTTTTACATATTTTTATAATTCTTCTTTATGAGTTGTAATTTTAAAAATTTTTATATTTTTTATATAGTCATATCTTTACTTAAGAATTTTTAAATTGATCCTATTATTAAGCTTTGCTTATACATTTTTAGCTGTTACTTTACTTAACCACAATATACCAAATATATCAACCTATAAAAAGCTACTATGGACAACATTAAAGTTGCTCTTGAATATCATTCAAGCGTTGCTCACATAAATATTTACACTCCCTTTAAGTTCCAATTTTTGTGCAGTGTCGGCAGTTGACAAGTGATTGTACATAACAAACGGCAATTGGCAGCGTTTATGCAATAAATTTGCGCAGGCCAATTTATTTGAGTAAAGTGGGCCGGATGAGAGGCAGCTCCCAGCAGAAGCATTCATCTCCGAATCTGTGCAGCTCAGGCTCAAGCTCAGGCAGTTGCCAACCGCAGGCCAAAGGCAACGCAGTCGTTGCAGATTAATGCAGGAAAAGAAAAACACAAAAGCAAAAAAAAAACAAGAGAAAAAGGGAAAATGTTGCCGCCTGGCGGCTTATTGCAGCAATACGCGTTGAGTGGCAACAAATTGTTGCATGTCGAGGGTCGACACGTGACATTGATGAACTTTGCCAGTTGCTATGGAGCACGTGCTTTGGCGAGTGCATCAAATGCTATCCAAATGCATGGCCAATCTCTTTGCGGTGGCCAACTTATTGATGGGGCTCTTTTGGCTAGCGAGTTGTCTAATCACAGTCGCCGCCACGCCGACTGAGCGAGCAATTTATGGCTAGCAAGCTGATTTGGATTTGCCAACAACGAGCGGGCCATAAAACAGGCCAGCAAAGAGCAGAAGTCAGCTGCCAACCAGCCAGCCAGCCAGCCAGCCAGTCAGCTAACCAGCTAGGCCAGGCTAACCAGCAAAAGTGTTGGCCCACATTGCGGAAAATGCTTGCACATTTGCAATGGGCAGCAGAGCTCAGAGGTTTACTACGATGGTGTCGTTACCGTGGCGCCACCAAGATTACGCTGCCATTGCTGTATTTTTATCTTAGCTCGGCATTTTATGGTTGCCGGACGACAAATAGCAACAACAACTGCGAACTGCAGTCAACAATAGTCGAAGCGAAGATGCTCTAAGCAATAGAAAAACTATGCTAAGGCAGGTAAAAGAGAAATTAATTAATAATTGCTTTTATTATTGAGTTTCTAATAAAGCGTGGGGAGTAGTTAAAATGCTTTGAGCAGTTTCTTTTTAAGTAATTCTGTGTTTTTCAAATATTTAAATAAGAATTCGTTCGAAAAAGAGATTGCAAAGTACAAGAAGCCTACTGCAAAATAGAGTATAATGGCAAATGCAACTCTGGTTATCCTGGGCAACGTTGGCGCATATCCTTTAAGTAGTTTGTTGGTTCGCAGAAAATCATAAAATAGCTGCACCTGGTGGCCATTAGGGAGTGCGGCGACAGTGAAGATGTTGGCCAACCGGCGCCTCGAAAATGGCCACGTCTTTGTTTCGCTTAGCCCACTCAGCCAGAACCAGAGCCGTGGCAAGCCAACAAGCCAGGCAGCCAGGCAACCAGGCAGCCAAGCAGCCCAGCAGCCAATATCGTTTGGCTGATTCTATAAGGAAAGGCAAGCGAGTGAGGCAGCCATTGGGTGCGAGTTGTCTAAAAGGAAATGCCTTCATTTATTATTGAATATTATTTTATTCGCTCACTCGGCTCCGACTGCAGCGTAAAATCGAAAATCAATGACCGGAATGTGGCCTGCCAGTCGAACCATAACAATTCCGATGCTAATGGCAGACAACATCCAATAGCTGCGCACAATAGGCAACGGCTAAAGTGCAGGAAGCTGCCGCAGACAAATGGAGGCTAGTAAGTGCAAGATATTGTCCAATCTTCATCCAAATACATACACATACACATACATATATATGTATATATAAGACTCTTTTTGCTGACTCAGTGACTGACTGCCTGATTGATTTACTGGGTAAACAAGACACAGGCCAAACATTAAAAGTTAAGATGCTAACTTTTCTTTTTTTTTTGTTTTCAGCTTCCGTTTACAAGTGTGAAAAATGAGTCGAAAACGGGTTGGTCTTATGCTCTCTCTTAACAAAAATGATAGGACTTAGGACTTCAGATTAGTTGATATTTATATTTAATCGAATGTTATGCAAACAGACTAAAATTCCAATTTTTATAGACTAAGAATTTAGTTTTAAATATTTCAAAAATTATAATTTTTTTTAAAATAAACGCTTTTTTCTACTTATATTATATTATATTAATTATTATTTGATGTATTTATTATTGTTTTTCAATGGAAATATATGTATATTTTCACGGGACGAAAGAAATAATAGCACCACTGAGATAAATTTTCTTACAATAAAACATTCATCAAAATTGTAAAAAAAAATTTTAAATTGATTTCTATTAAATACAAAGAAAACGATACAAAAATAATTAAGAATTTCATTTTCTCTTTCCTTTCTTTAAAAAAGATATTTACAGTGCCGAAATAAATAATAGCACCACTAAGAAAAAATGTTCCTTATAATAAAAAATTTCGGGTTCATCAACCATAAATATTTTGTGCAAATTTTATTTAAAACAAAAAAAAACAAATAAAACTGTGAATCAATTTCCTTTTCTTTTCTACTCAAAACATATTTTCAGTACCGAAATAAATAATAGCACTAAGATTAGTTTTTCCTATTATAATAATAATAATAATTATAATAATATTTCGTATTGATCTATGAAAAAACTTAGGTAATACAATTCCTAAGTTTTTTCATACCAAAATTTCAACTAATATAAAGAAAATGCCAAATTAAAATGTAAATTAAATTTTCAATTTCTTTTCTTTTAAATTCATTCAAATTCATGTTTCTAAAGCCTCAAAATTGAACTTAGATGGCTGTGCCAATTGCTTTGGAGTGTGCTGTCAGGTATGTATGCAATATATACTCATATAGATAAATAAGTGAAAGTTATCTTACCTTACAGTAAATGCGCTGCGTCGCGTCACCTGCGCCTCCTCTTTGATGTGACGATGCGAACGCTTCTGCGCCTGCTTCTCACGATCGAAATCCATGGCCGAGACACGCTGCAGCGGCTGATGACAAATGATGTCGCGATCCGAAACAGATTTCATATTACGTATGACATAGGTGCCGCCGAAGCGTGAATGCCGACCGGGCGGCGGTCGTGCCTGTCGTCGAGCATTCTCGCGACGACGAGCAGCGAGCAGCTCCTGTTGATCGCGCTGCTTCTCGCTGAGGCTGCGCTGCAGCGAAGCATCCGCCAGCGACTCGGCGCTCTGCAAATGAAGAGAAGGTTTAGCAAGATCATGCTAGAGCCGATGGCCAAGGCGACTCACCTGCTCGCGATAGAGTAGGCAAATGATTTCGAGTCCGTGCAAATGAAATTGCTCCTCATCCGGCGAGGAGACTATGAAGAGCACCAGGTCGAGCATGCCCGTTTGATGCAACGCCCAAATGACCTGATCATGCAGACTGGCATCGTTATCCGCACGACACTCGGCCTCCGGATTGGCGGGCACTTGGAGCACATTGCGCACCAGGACGAGGATACGTTCAATCAACAAATTCTGCTCCTCGCTGCGTATGGCAAAGGCCTGCAAGAGAGAGAGAGAGAGGGGGGAAGTACATTAAAAGTCAAAATAATAAAGAGAATGTCTTGCGGCAAATCCCAGTGTTAGAATCTAAGCAGCAAATCCCGCGAGTCAACTTAAAATAATCAAATGAAATTAAATTAAATTAAATTGCAAATTTATGTAGCTCGACTGTAAAACGGATGCCCCGAAATAGGGGGTGGGCTCCCGAGATGAGCAGCGGCAGCCGAGTCGAAGAGATGCTACCACAACAAAGTCAAGTTGAAATCAATTTGTGTCGGTCCGGACGACGCACAGGCAGCGGCAGCAGTTACTGCTGCTGGCTTACAAATAAATACAACTAATGCGGCTTTTGTGCCTACAAGCCAGCTGTGACTGCGACTCCTGCTCCTGCTCCTACATGGACACAGCAACCGAAAAGCCCAGACCCAGCGCCTTACACAAAGGCCAAAGTTAATAATGACTTCCGCTTTCGGTTACCCTACGCAACAACAACAGCAGCAGCAGCAGCAACGGCAGCGGCAAGCCCATGGCCACCGCTGTCTCTCTGTCGCCCCTTAGCTGTCCACTTGACTGCCACACCATGCCGCATACATCAAAGCGTGCAAGTCGAAGCCACGCAAATAAGGAAGTAAAGCATAAAAAGTCAGCCCGGGCAACCAACAGCCAACGGCACTCAAATCCAGCTCCAACCCATGCGAACCACCCACACATTCATTATCAACAACAACAACAACAACAACAACAAAACGACGACGGCTACAGAGACAGAAATTCGCTAGCATTTAACCTAAAAAAAAAACGTTTGCTAAAAAATACACCAACAAAAAAATGAGAAAAAAAACTCGAATATAAAAATCTAAAGAAATCCTCTGGCGACTCTGGCGCTGGCTGCGCAGCACCATGAAAATCCTTTGGAATTGCTCCCCGGAGTGTTATGAATGTCGATTCAATCGGCTTTAAATGAATTTATTTCGCTCTGCCAGCACAAGCAGCGCTCAAGGGCAGGGCCAAGGGTGTGTATGTGTGTGTGTGTGTGTGTGTGTGTGTGTGTATGTGTGTGTGTCTATGTGTGTGTGTGTGTGTTTGTTGCCATGCTGCAACTACGATTATACAGCATCAGCAACATTTCTCTGCAGTTACTAAAAATTGAGCCCCATCAATGCCCGATAATTGCCAATGGAACTCGCTAAGAGACCAGCGGCAAAAATTTTTACATTTGATATAAATGTTTTTTAAAGTGCCCAAGATATGACATTTATAGCAATTGCTCTATTGCTGACCAATTGGCTCGCAGCAATAAGCTTTATATGTGAATTATCAAATTATATTTCTATAGTAAAGTAGCTAAAGCAGTGTTTGATATATGTAGGTATATAGATATCTAGATATGCTTGACAGCATAGAGAAAGTTTTCATACGAAGACAACTTTAATCAACAATTCTGATTAGAGAAGTATATAATTTCATATAACTATATAATATACATAAGTATATATAATATATACATATATATATATATATAAATACAGTCGAGTCTCGATAATTTGTACCCCGCTAAATCGATAATCGCGATAAATCGAAACAAAATCTATCCCCTTGAAAAAAATTCGTTACAGTCGAGTCTCGATAATTTGAATTTCCGTCTAATTCGTAAAAAACCTGATCCCCATGCCATTTCGAATTATCGAGACTCGACTGTATATTCTAAAATTCTGATAAAATGTTTTTCTATAAGTTTTTAAAGTTATTTTAAAAAACAAACATCTTCTTTTAACTAGAATCATCTTTTGGCGGACTTAACGAAAATTCCCTTAAAAAAAATACAAATTAATAAAAAATTTGTCTTCAAAATTTAAGTTAATAAAACAAAATAAAAATTTTTTAAAAAAATTTGTCTTCAAAATTTAAGTTAATAATATATGAATGAATTTATATTAATTTTATATTTTATATTTTATTTATATTAAAATCATATATGCAAGAAATTGCATATAGCAAGAAGTTTGGCTCATCAATTGAGCTGTTAAGAAGCTAATTTGAAGCACATGGATTCAACACTAAATAAATTTTTAGAAAAAGAAAAATTTGTATTAAAGTTTTGTCACATCCACAAAATAATTAATGATAATAATAATGCTAATGTGCTAATATGTAATATAAATATAATTGAGTAAAATATATGTACGCAGGTATGTAAATGTTTTTAGCCCATGCGTCGATTCGCAGAAAATTCATTTCAAATTCTAAATCATTTAAATTGATTTAAAATGAATTTTTGTTCAGGCATTTAAGGGTTTAACAAAATTTTTACTATTAAACAGATTACTTGTAGAAGAGCTATATATGTATATCATACATCGCATATAGTATTTCCATTTTTTTTATTTCTACAGAAATACTAATGCAACATACATGAAATATGTATGCATAGCTAAATTCTATTAATATAAAAAGTTCTTGGACTGCAAAAGTTTTTCTCTTCTGTTATTCGACACTAAAGATGCAAGTCAAATGATTTTTCTATTTCCTTCTTTCTTTTTTTTGTTTGTTCGTACACAAAAGTCTTAAACGCAATCTTCCATCTGCTGGGTCTACTTAAGGCCCAGCCGCTGGCTAAATTGTGTGGGAGTTTTTCATTTGCTGATTCCTATTTTTCTTGCTTTTCTATTTTTTTCCTTGGTAAATTCATTGTGTATTCATTTCTTTTTCTTCTTTTTTTTTTTGGCAACAATTTAGCAATTGAAAACATTTCATGCTCAGACATATTCATCCACACAAAATACTACAAATTGTAAACAGAAATTTTGCAGTTGTTGTTGTTGGTGTTGGTGTTTGGGAGTTTGTGGTTAGCACCCACTGTGACAGTGAGCATGTAGATGACGCCTAGAAAAACCACAGATTTCCTTGCGTTTGATTTGAAGGTGCCTTCTGGCACTTTGCCTCACGCATTTCCCTTTTCACTTATTTTCATCTTTTTTTGTTGTTGTTATTTTCATCTCTTACCCGTGGACTGTTTATTAAACTCGACTTGTTGCGGTTGTGCCTTGGCGTCAGGCGCAAAAGTTTTGGGCGTCGATTTGATTTCGTATGATTTTTCAACGAAATTAAATTTCATTTTTAACATTTTCGTATTTTTATCACGTTTTGTCGCGCCAACTTCAAAGGACAGCAAAATTTAAAAGCTTGCTTTGTTGCATATCAAGGGTTACGAGAGAGATAGAAAAAGAGAGAGAGAGAGACAGATAAAAAAAATATCTCAGCTGAATGACTTTTAGCCATAGATGAAAAAAAAACAGATAGTAAATGAAGTTCAAATTAGTTATGAAACACACAAAGAAAGCCCAGGGTAAGAAGTCCAGAAGTCAGCCTCAGAGTGCCAGAAACACAAGCCAAACACAAAAAGTGAAGCGAGCCGAATATGAAATGCACTTACAGCTAGTAATTATTATAAACTATATACAATTTGAACTATTTATTTAAATACTTCTATAGTGAGATTTTAATATCCTAAACTATATAAGATCTAAATGTTTCATTTGTCAAAGCTTTCGTTCAAAAGACTTTACCATTGTCAGGCTTAAGCATGTTTTCAACAAGTCTACCCAATTTAGAGCTTATATAGGCTTATATTTAGCTAAGGAAAGAGTTTTTCATATATGATCTAAAAATGTAATTTCCATATAAGATCTAAATATTAACAAGCTTGCCCAATGAAAAATAACTGTTTATATAAGATCTAAAGATATAAGTTTCATATAAGATCTTAATATTAATAAGCTTGTCCAGTTCTGAGCTTACGCATGGGTCATTGAAATAACTTTTCATATAAGATCTAAAAATGGCATTTTCACACAAGATCTAAATATTAATAAGCTTGAACAATTTTGAGCTTAGGCATGGGTTCAGAAAATAACTTATCATATAAAATGTAAAAATTCAATTTGCACATTAGATATAATTATTAATAGGCTTGCGCTAGTAAAAAAACTTTTTGTAAAAGATGTAAAAATGTAATTTTCACATAAGATCTAAATATCAACAAGCTTCTCAATTTTGAGCCTTTGTATAGGTCCATAACTTTTCGTATAGGATCTAAGACTGTCATTTTCATAAGATCTAAAATTAACCTTATTATTCTAATGTAGGGGACAAGGGAAGAACTTCTCATGTAAGAACTAAAAATTGTATTTTCATATGAGATCTAAAATCCGCTAAGGATTTAGTATAAGACTAAATACAAGTATTTAGTATATATATATTAAATTTGTATATTATTAGAAAATTAGTTTATTATCTAAAAAATTGCTAACAAGCCTTTTCAGTTCCAATCTTAAGCATTACAAAACTATCGTAATGTTTAAGCTTGGAATAAATTAATAAATTAGTTAATAAAAGAATTTTTCATATAAGATCTAAAAGTGTAGTTTTCATATTCACACAAGCTCTAAATATTTGTAGGTAAATATATTGCTATATATTTAAGCTTAAGCAAATTATTGACTAGCTAATCAATAAAAACAATTTTACATACAAGATCTAAATATTTCATTAGCCAAATATTTAGATCTACCAAGCAGAAATGCTTTGAATGATGGTATATTCTATAGACAGAGATTCAGAAAACACAGTTTAATTTACGAATTCCCAAGTTTGATAACAAGAAAGTTACATACATAGAAACTATACCATATAGATGACCCATTCCGCGAACTTCTATATAAATATTCCTATTCAGAATCATCAATAAAGTTGATAAAGTCACATGAAACCTTTCAACTATAGAGAAGCAACTGCTCAAGGCAGCACTTCACCTAGATTTACTAACGGCTTCACAAATTGTGACTACCCCAAGCAGCGGGCATTGGCAAAATATTCTCTAACTTCAGCCGTTGCAGGCAGCTGCACGAGAGCCATTAAAAAAGTTTTAGCGCAGAGCGCGCTGAGCTATATCAAGGCTCGTCGTCGTCGTAAGGGTCTATAAAAGATAACAGCGAAATAGTTGTGCAAATGCCAGCAAACGTTAATTGCCTGAGCCACATTTAACTGGCATAATTAACAACGCGCAGCAGCGACATATCAAATGCAACAACAACAACAAGAACAACAACAACAACAACAAGTTCATAAGGAGCACATTCTATTTGAGTAACAATCGCAACTAGATAAATATAAAGGGCCAGAAAGCTGTTGAATGTTCGTATTAGTGTAGTCCGTCAGAATCCAGTAGCACGATATACATATAAAAGATTACGATCAGGATTAGAAGGCGCTGATAGATGGGTGAGATGACAAAGGTGCGTCGTATTTGACACTTGGATACATCGCGCAACAGTTGCTCCGGCAGTGGCTTGATGCGCGGCATCAGCTCCGGTGGACGTTCAATGTAAGCGGCCGTATACATAGATGTGTCCGGCACCGTGGCGTACAGGGCAATAGCCTCGGCAAAGTGACGATGCTGTGCAATCGCTTTGCAGCGTGGAAAACGTCCGTATTCATGGTGTCCGTTCCGGCCATAGCTCACAGTGATCAAAGTGTTGCTGCCGACACGCGACTGGCAGTACGGGCACTTGGCATAACTGCCCTGCCAGGTGATCCACTTGCCAATGCAGTCGGTGCAGAAGACATGGCCGCAAAAGGTGACGCGTGGCAGGCGAGCCGTGCGCATGCACACCAAGCACGTGTAGAATCTATTATCGAAGGCATCGTCTTCCTCTGTGTCGCTGCCGCTGCGGGAGCCATCGCTCGAGTTGGTTGCGCTCGGGTTCATAGTTGTTGCTGGTTGTTTTTTTTATTTTTCGTTAGTACTGGTTCTTTAGCTTATTTATACATACAGATTTCAAGACAGATTAGTAAATCAAAACTCACAAGTTCATTAACTTACAATTTCCAATGCCTGTTTGAGCTTCTCAAACAATGACGTCCATATTTTGTCCTTAGCAAAGGCTACTTTATACCCTTGTAGTATGTCAATTAGTTCTAGGAACACTTTTCTGCCATGATTATCAGTAGGCGGGCCATCCCTGTACAGCAACAATGTCGGATTTGTCAGTATGACCAACAGACGTATCAAGAGATCCGACAGCTCCTCGTCCTGGACATAGTCGGGCAGCATATAAACGAGATCCGTCTGCAGCACCTTGGCACGTCCCAAATGGCGACGGTACTCGTGATTGTCCAGATCTCGACGCAATATCCAAATCAAGTGCTAAAACAATGTGCGTCCATTTGCTTCTCATTTCCTTCAGCTCATTTAAAATTCATTTACCTTTAAACCCTCCGCTGCGTCTGGCTCCGCTTGGTAGCGTTTGCCGTCGCTTACGCCCAGCGCTGCGCAGGTGGCATCTATGTCTGCCAATAGCACGGACATGACTTAAGCACACACACACACTTAATTACACTTATTAAAATTCAATTTAAAAGAAAATAAACAATTGTTTATTTCACACACGCGCAGAGCAAAACCAATTTGCCGAAATTCGCGCGCAAAACTAAGACCGCACAAACAGCTGTTCGATCGTGTGGCAGCTCTGCTCACGATAACTGCGCACTGATATCGATAGTAACGCAAATTTGCTCGCTCTGCGTTAAGTGGTTTGTGTCTTGACTAAAAATTTTATATTTTGCTGAAAGATTAAAAACAAACGATATTTTAAAAATAAATAGACAAGTGGTATATAACATAACTTATCTTTATGCTGCTGCCAAAGTGTTAATAATTTCCTGTTGAACGTTATACTGACTTTAAGAGTCACAGTTGGTACAAGTGTGTCAATGTGTTGTGGTACGATTGTACCTATCGGTACATTTATCATCAATATCAATATACAGTGTTGCCAATTTCGCTATTTTCCCGTCAGTTCTGGCGTTTTATAGACACAGAATGCGGGAAAAATGATCAAATGATAGCGGCTGGTGGGAATTAAGGCACTTTGAGTTTTTAAATGGCTTCTTTTTAGTCGTGAAGGAAATGTTGGAAAATTTCAGAATTGAATGTTTTATAAGGAATGGAGTTAGCAACATTGATCGTATATTGTTTTGCTTGAGTTTTTGAATGAAATTAAGCTGTGTCAGCTTATCAAGCACTTAAGTATCGATATTTTACGATTTTTATCGTTAACCAAATTTGGTTATTGTTGCATCCCTAATAAAATCTCATATCAATCAAAATTCAAATTTGTGTGAGCAAAAATATATAAAATATCATATTAATCGATTTCGATATACTGAGAATTTGCTTTATCATAAGCCAGCTGCTGCAAATGCAATAGATAAATATATTTTTTTTTTTCAAATGTTTTTTGTTTGTGTAAGTTGTATGCCCATATTATATATATTGGATTTGTTTTTTAGAAATGCAAATAGTGATACCTATCGATATATAACAAAAAAAAAAAGTTTTTTAAACCCTTTAAATTTTTTTTATATAACGTATTTGTTTTGAGATATGCAAGTAGTGATAGCTATCGATATATATCGGAAGTGTTCGACCTTTAAAGGCGAGCACAGCATTTTGCTGAAGCAATTTTCAATTCGATTCAATTGCAAATTATATACAAACACACAGACATGCATACAAACTTACATACACACACACACACACACACACTCAGAGCTTGAGTGCATCTCAAGTAAAGCTTCCATTTGAGAGTTGAATGCAATTTAACGGGTCCAGCATGTGGAGCTGGAGTTGATTTGCGCAAATAGGTGCCAAACAACTGAGGGAAGATTTTAAATCTCTTGCAAGGATTTTCATTAAGCATTGAAGCAGCAAATTACACAAGTTCCAGCCAGCTGAATTATGCAATGGGAGTTGAAAGCTGCTGCTGATGCTGCAGCCAAACAGCATGAGAAAAATCCAGATTAAATGCAAACAGAATTTGGCAATTGAACTATTTAACTACGATATGAAGAAATACGTTGTGCAAACAGCATATGCCGAGAACACATCCTGTAGCTGCTGTTCCAATGGAATTTAATTAACTAAGTAAATGAACAGACACAAGTGGAAGGCCGAACTGCTTAGCAGCTTCTGTCTGGAGCTGTCCAGCAGCAACTTCAACTTCGATGACCAAATAAGCAAAAGTTCAAGTTTTGATGTTTGCATCTATGCAGATCTCACCCACCCACCTTAACACCCACCCACCTCAGAGCCAGCTCATGCTGTAAATTAAGGAAGTCTGTTGGAACCTGATTAGGGAGTGTCAAATTCATTATGGACTGCTAGAATCTTGCGACGAGTTTATTTAAATTGCTTCGCATTAAATTAATATAGGCGATACTTCATTAGCTGGTGGAGTGACGTCGGATACAGGACTCCAGACTCTACCATTCATTATGAAATTGAATGGATACTTTTCATAATTCGTTAAGATGTCGGGCACATCTGGATGATCCGGATATACCCAGAAACAGCAATAGCTATCCCACTTGGCTTTAGTATCAATTTTAATTTTCTGGCTCCCAGAAGCAGCAGCCTTTTCCGTGGACTGCTCACTCTCGATGACAAGTCCGCACAGCACAAAGACTGCAAAGATCAAAATTGTAGTTGAGCTAAATAAGAGAAAAGTTTTCATTTTCAAGAATTATTTTTACCAAATAATATTAGAGAGCTTTTCATAGCGTCATCCGCTTCGTATAATGGAAATATAACCAGATTAAACCTAGGAATAATATATAGTTCAATCGACACACCTCTAATCTACCTTGTCATTGGAATTTCTCATGTTTTTATTTATTATTTATACTCACTCTATTTACAAAGTGAAGCGGGGTATATTATTGTATTAGTATCAATAGTTTGCATAATTTATTTACAATTACGAAGAATCAAATAATTACAATGGGGCTACAATATATTATGACAATGGCAATGACAATGATAATGACAAATGACAATGACAATGACAATGACAATGACAATAACAATGATAATAACTATGACAACGATATGACAATGACAATGACAATGACAAGGACAACGACAATGAATATGTTAATGATAATGTCAATGAATATGACAATGACAATGACTATGTCAACGATATCGACAATGTCATAATAATGACAATGACTAGTCAACTGTAATGACAATGACAACGACAACGACAATGACTATGTCAATGATAATGACAACGACAATAACAACAACAATGACAATGCCTATGACAATGATAATGACTCGACAACTATAATGACAATGACTATGATAATGATGAATACAATGACAACGACAATTATAAAGACAATGACGATGACAATAACAATGCCTATGACAATGACAATGACTATGACTATGACTATGACAATGACAATGACAATGATAATGACAATTACTATGAAAAAGACAATGACTAAACAGCGATAATGATAACACCAATGACAATGGCTATGATAATGATAAAAATAATGATAATGACAAAGATAAAGACAATGACCATGACAATGACAATGACTAGGCAACGATAATGATATATAATATAATAAAATAATATAATAAATAATATAATAATAATCATAAGAATAATGACAATCATAATGAAGCCATTTATTGAAACATAAAACATTATAAGATTTACGCTTTGCAATTGACTTAAGCCTCAAATTGATTCCTAAGTATTATATTATATTGTTAATCACATCAAAGAGCTTTGCGCACAATCAAAATCAATCAAGCTGAAACAAAGGATTTTTGCCAAATTTCCAGCTTGCAGTGAAACGTTTTTACGGCTCGGTCAATTATTTCGACAGCTAAAATGACGATGGAGCTGCTCTCGCTTAGGGATCTGACAGTTGCCAGGGCAATGCAGGGCAATTCCGTTCGCTTTTAGCCAACAAAAACAGGCTGCACAAAGCCAACAAGCACACCTAAAAGTGTAATCCAACAACAGCAGCAGCAACAACAACAGCTGACGTCTGTTATGCAACGCATTTGTTGGCTTTGCAGCTTGCGGCCGCCATTTTGTCAACGAGGGTCGCCATTGTTTGAGAAGCGCAGCCTTCATCTTGCATTCTGATTGCGTGGCTTAATTGCACAGTGGTCTGCCTTGCCCTGCGCCAGATTTCAGTTTTTCTGTTTTGAAATACCCTAAATATGGTAAATGGGGTATGATAGTTTCATACCAATGTATGTAACAGATCTTAAAGTAGATATATTCATGATCAGGAATCGATGTAGATATGTCTGTCTGTTCGTCCGTTTGTCTATTCGTTTATATGAACTCATCGATCAGGCAGAGCTTAAGGGCTACAGACTTGACTCTACCTCCGATCAAATTTTGTTGCAAATTATCGATAACTTTTTTCCAAAAACCGACTACAATCGATATAGAATTTCAAATTATAATGGCGAATTTTAATCATCTCCAAATTCATAGATTCCTAGCTTGTTCTTCTATACACAGATAGGAAATATTACACTTTTTTAACACCTTCCCTTGCTCAGCACGAAATTCCAAGTATCTGCTAGTTAGGCACTTACTTCTACTGCACTCTTTTTCCTTTTTATTTTTTTCTGTGTTTTTTGAAAGTGAAAGCCGAGCACACTTCTATGAACCGCAGTCGAATTAGAGTCCAGGCAACGTTATAAATGGCAGGCCTGGCTGTTGTTGTTGGGCACGAAAGGCGAACAACAAAAAAAAACATAAAACAATTTCTGAACAAATAAAACTCACACCTGAGACTCGAAATGGGCTGCTCCAGTTTAGCAGCTGCTTGCAAAATGAATCGTTGTAAATCAATTTGTACGAATTGGCGAACAACATGAATACAACAATTACGACGGCTCTGCGTGGAGCGAAGCGTGAAGGCAACAGCAACAAGCTGAACAACGGCGCGCATACCCTGTAAGTTTTTAATAAAATAGTCAAAATCAAAAAAATATTTATATATTTATGATGAGCATTTCTTATGTATAATGAACTTAATACTATTCAAGTAACGAGTGATAAAGTGACGAGTAACATGGAAGAAGCATAAGAAGTAAAAAAAATAACGAATTAACAAATGACGAGTAAGCAACTAACGAGTAAAGAACTAACGAGTAAAAAGTAACGAGTAAAATAATCACGCATTAACAAGTAACGAATAAAAAAGGAAGAAGTAAGAAAGTAACGAATTAAAAAGTAATGAGTAAAAAAGTAACAAGTAAGAAACTAACGAATTAACAACTAACGAACGCAATTAACGGGCATAGAACTAACGAATAAAGGACTACCGAGTAAAGAACTAACGAGTAAAAAATACTTACATTAAATTAACACTCAAAAATACAGCTCGCAATCAATAAAAAAGGTCTTAAGTAACAGTTGAAGGAGTAGCGAGTAATATAATGTTTCCTTCTGTAAGAATAAGCCAAACAAAGTAACGAGTATGTAAACACTTAAGTTAGCTTCATAGTTCAATGATTCTTGTAATGATTAAAATTTGAATAATTCGTGGGCATAACACTAAAAAAAGGGTCAACCTCAAGCGGCATACCCCACACACACTCACAACTCGGACAACAGTTGCAAGTTAGGCAAGCGCTTGCAGCGAGTAAAGTTTGTTGTTCGCAAGTTTAAAGCCAAAATAAACTTTAAAGCTATATCAAATTAATTTGGTTTTTACTTATTTTTGGAACAGCTCACACGCTTCATTTGCTGGAGTAACGAGTAATCAAGTAACGAGTAAGATCTATAAATATAGCTTGGGGCTCAAGTCTGGAGTGAAAGATGAAAGCGAAACCGAAGGCTAGCAACAGGCAACACAGCAAATAAAAAAAAAAGAAGAATAAAAAACAATTCAACCTTTCGCTCGCTCCCCTATGCCAACGCCTAGCTGAGGTTGTCCCCCTTTTTCGATTTTTCGAAACAAATCAAAGAGAAATTGCAAACGACAAGTTAATCTCACTTCAAGCATAACCGGAAGCCATTTTATGACCCAATGGACAATGTACAATGTACAATACATTGTATTGAAGGGCAACAGCTTCTGCTACAACTCCTCCTGCTGCTGCTGCTGCTGCTGTTCCTGCTTTGCCAGCTGCTTACGCGTATTTACAATAAAAAGGCGGAAGCGCGGACATCGGCTGCATCCGCAGCCACATTCAACATCGCAATCGCACAAAGTAGCAACTTAAGTAAAAAGAATTTATGCGCCACATTTCGACTGTTGCTGCTGCTGCTGCTGCTGCTGCTGCTGCCGCTGCACAATGAATTAAAGTTCAATAAAATAGCCCACGAATACGAAATGTGTGGCGAAAACTTTTCTATAGCTCGCTGCTGCACAGTGGTTTGAAATTATGCGAAAAGTTGCTAGACTAAATTAAGTTACTAATTTAAGATTAATGTATCAAATAATATTCTAAGGTCACTCAAATATATATATATAAAATATATAGATATATATAATTATATATTTACGAGATGTGATCAAAAAGTGCCACAAATTTTGATGATTGATTTCATTTTCTAGATTATTGTCGCCTTATACTTTATATGTACTTCACTTATGCCAACCAGTTCGGACAGCTTGAAATTTCGATTCATTTCTGACAACTTTTTTATTTAGACGTGCTTCGCCTCGTCTTCGTTTTTTCCCCATTCCAATAAATGGGTGCTAAAAACCTATATCAAATTTTTGGCCAAAAACAACCTCATATTTCTCAGATCTGGCGAAACTGTGCTTTTTTCTTATTAGTAAAACTGAAGAAGCCCTTGATAATGATGCCATCGAAGAAGGAGCTGAATAAGATAAACTAGTTTCAAAATAAAAATAAAGAGATTTTCGGGGTTTGAATAAAAGCGGATATGCTGGAATTTACTTAGAAGAAAATCAAAAAAATATTATATTTTAAAAAATTAAAAAAATAAATAAAAATAAAATGCATTTTTGATACTACTTGAACCCATCTAGTACAATATATAGTAGTATATTTAAAAATATTTATTAAAATACACAAATTATATAATTAATTAAGAGTTAAAGCTATTTTTGTAATGCCTTGTATACAGAGCTGTTAAAAATTCCATTTGAATGGAAATTCAAAATGGGTTTTTGTTTTGAAAACCCATTTTGAATTTCCATTCAAATGGAATTTTTAACAGCTCTGCTTGTATACATTAAAAATGGATGAATAAATATGTATAGCATATATTTTCTAGATATGCAAATCCTCTTTATTTACTTTTTGAGTGCTCTACGGATAGCATACTCCATTTCAATCATTTTATATTTATACTTTCATAAACAAGTTTCTCAAGTTAAGTTAGTAAATTTCATAATATCGATTTAAGTAATGTAAAATTTATTTAATTAATATATAATATTTAAAGACTGAGTCAAAGTTAAAAAATCAGATTTTCATATTATAGCAATATATATTAAAATATAGTAGGAATATTTTATATTTTATTTATATTTATTCAAAATAAATAAAAGTCTCTGCGTCTTTCGTATAAAACATGATATACGAGCTGCATGGATACAGCTGAAAAATTCGGATCGCAAAACTTGTACTGTAAAAAAAAATTATAAAATTGTATTCACTTTATGGCTTAAAATCGTAGTTTTAAATAGCTAAAACGAGAATCAATACCTTTTTCCAGTCATTGAAAGAGTTTTATTCTAAGTGCATAACATGTGCTGTCTATGCACACATGTTTAAATCTGAATACTTGTATTATGCTAAAAACATTCTTAGCATTATTTATAGGTTAGATACAATCTAAAGATTATGTAAAACTAAGACATTTCACAACATTGTTTAGGTATAAAAAGAATTTTTATTGAAGGAATTGATATGCCAGTCATATGGTGTATTTTTAATTTCTTTCAATAAACATGTTTGTGACGTAATGAAATAAAACAAAACAAAATTATCACTCTAAGCGGTCAGTTTATTTAGTTTTTTATATTTAAAAAATAATTTTATTTTTCCTTCTCTGTTCACTTTGAGTATTAGTAAATATTCATATCATATCTGAAGACACAATCTTCAGAAACTATCCAAAATATATTCAATCACACACAGCTCTTTAACTCTAAATAGCGAGGCCCAATGCTCTAACCATAGTAGCTAACACCAAAGTCTATATTTCCCATGCCATTAAGACTGTAATCCCAAGGCTCTCGCCTTAATAAACTGCTCAATTGAAGCTCTACTTGAACTATGAACGATTATTAGACATTAGCTAAAAACTTTGCGTACACCAAAATCACTTAACTAAAATTTACAAAAATTCCTAAAAAATTCTCCAAAATTCTCAAATATCAATGAGCCTCAACTTAGCTAAATAAACTTTGTAATTGGCCTAATTGAAAGTCTATTAAGTGATTTTCAACCACTGTGCAGCTTGTACATATGGCCTTTGTCTTTGGGCTTTGTTGCTTCTTGTTTTTTTTTTTGTTGTTTTTTTTTTGGGATTTTTCTTATTCTTCTTTTTTTCATGATGTTTGCACATTTGCTCCTTGTTGCTGCTTGTCGATTTTGAGTTACAAAGCCAAAATCTCAGCCGCAGCAAGCGATAGAGGCAGCGAGATAGAGAGTGGGAGTGAGAGTGAGAGATGAGGGGCAGATAGAGAAACGCGCTACGAAAACAGAAATACCTTTTGCATGCTTCATTGGCGTTGCCTTTCTGCTGAGTGAACATCAAATGGGATTTGTCCAGCCGACGGGGCGGCGAGGCAGCCAAGGGGCCAATGCTGGACACACATATGTTGTTGTTGCGTAACAGTTCAATGGCGTGTTAAGCACAACCCACACACACACACACACGCACACCCACGCACACCCACATTTGACCAGTTTATGTGGCAACAACATTATCCAATAACATCGAACATCGTTTTAGTATCTGAAATATGTGCGAACTTCTTTGCTGCAGCTGTGAAAGACTGCACTTATCCAAATTAAGATTGTGCCAAAGATTATTTTCGGACTCAAACATCAAAAAAAAAAGAAAGAAGAAGGACAAGAAATAGCCTTTGATGCTGCAAACAGAGCTCACATCACATTTCATTTGACCTCAACACTTGACAGCTATTTCCACATTAGCAAATGTGTTGAAGACTTCGCTTTCATAACGCTGTCAAAAACTGAAATGATTTTTCCACAGATGCAAATCTAAGTTTGTTGTTTAGCTGATTGACATGGCAATCAAATTGATTTCAAGTTAAAGTATTTCTTCTCTTTGGCAGAACAAGAAAAATTGTTTTTGATAACAAGATTTTATTTTCCATTTATATTTGACATATATTATATCATCTTTAATCTATAATTTATAATATATATCTATATTTTCCATAGCGACACTTAAATCATATTTTATAAAAATTATTTCTAAGCCATTTCTAAAATAAATTTAAAGTTTTGAGTAAAAAATCAAATGAATTATAAATAAATTAAATTGTTTTAAAATCTTAAAATGTTTTAAATCTCTACAAAAGCCTTTCCCTATTAAATTTTCTTAAAATAAAAGAATTAAAATTAAATTTTTTAAAGTTTTCAAGACTCTTAAGTTATTTTATCGATAAATTTAATCGATAACAATTTATAGCCTTTGTTTAACAAGTCTATAAATATTCTTAAACTTCAGAGTTTTAATTATGCCACGAAAATAATTTACCCTCTCATGTTGCGCAGTGTGAAGTTTTTGTTTATGCATATACATATGTGTGTGTGTGTGTCATGTGTGTGTGTGTGTGTGTGTGTATTCATGTGTGTGTGCATGTGGTTATCCCGCCTGCGGCACATGTATCTTTGTGGCATCTTTATATAACTTTGCGTATGCCTGTATGTTTCGTTTTTCTCTGTCATTTATTTGTGTTTTATGCTTTTTGAGCGTCTGCCAGGCGCATAACTCAAAGTGCTTGAGCATTCGATGCTGTGCAGATAATGATGCCAAAAGTGTCGCCTCGACTGGGGTTGGGGCTGGGGCTGGGTGCTGGGTGCTGGGTTCTGGGTAAATCAAGGTAAACCAATGCCACACAAACATACACGTGCGCGCAGTCAAATAACATATCGAAAAATGATTTTCATTGAATGCGCAAACAGCGCTGGTAGCTGCTGGAGCTGGGATGGGGGTTGAGCTTGGTGGGGGATGTAACGCAAAATAAGCGTCAGCGAAATCTGTTTCAATAGCTTCACTCGATAGGGGCTGCGGCAGCGCTGTCAAAGTCATAAAATCGCGAGAAAGCGGCACAACATAAAGCAAAACAACAACAATGAGAACAACAACAATAAGCGAGGAGGAATAGCGCTGCCGGCAGCTATAATGATGTAAAATATATCGCTGAGATTTAGCCGACTTGCGTCTGAAGCCATAGCATAAACCCTTACCAAAACACAAGGTCTGTGCGTGTGCTGATAAAAAGGCAGCGCACAAAAAATGCAAATAATAAGCAGCAGAGCATCAAAATAAAAAACCAAAAATAGAAAAGTTATCTTTAAGTTGACACAGATTGAATACCCTTCGAAGTGGCTACAGATTTTATGGATCTATACGAAAATTCTATTTACTGAAACATTTTTTTGGATTTTTGCTTTTGATTGGAAAAAATAACAGAGTAAAGGATTTATAATTGGGTGTGCTTAAAGGTGAATATAAGAAATATGTGTATTAGTAGAAAATAAATATTAATAATATAAATATAAATAATAAATATTATTATATTATATTAATATATACAGCTGTGTTCATAAAAATAGTAGTGCGACTAAAATGTTGGACAGCAAAATTGGGTAATAAACAAAATATATATATACATATATATAATAATTAGTCTTAACACTCATCTTAAATTGTTTTATAAATATTATGCTTATCACAACATTTTGCTGTCCAACGAAATGTTGTTCATCAAAATAGTAGTGCGTATGATAAGTCGCACTACTATTTTTATGAACACAACTATATGTATTAACTATATTTATTTTCTACTAATATATATATTTCTTATATTCACCCTTAAGCACTCCTGATTATAAATCCCTTACTCCGTTCTTTTCCTGTGTTCATTAAAATAGTAGTAAATATAAATATATATATATATAGATATATATGTTAATCTTAATACTCGTCTCAAATTGCTTACAAAATATTATATTTATCACAAACTATTTATCACTACTATTTTTATGAACACAGCTGTATACAAAGCTAAAAATATAAGAGCTCAGAGCAAATAGCTTTAGCCATATTCATAGAGTCAGCTGACCTAACTAAAAATTTTGCTTAAGCAAAGTAGATGTTGATTAGATGAAATTTTTCATTTATGAGAATTTTTAGTATTTTAGCCAGAAAGGATTTTACTCCCATTTAAATCAAATTGAATTTGGCAAACGAAATTTTTAACAAGCAACGAAAGAATTTTATGCCATGACTCGATTAGTTCTGATGTCAGCTATAATTGATCGAACTGCCCTGCTAACTGCTGACATATGAGCTGCCTACAACAGCAAGAGAAACTTAAAGCTAAGATATTCTTTTGCAACAAGAAACAGCCAGACGAACAATTGAATTGGTCTACATAGACGCAAGTGCTGTTAAAATATATATACTAAAACATTTTACAAGATATCTACAGCTACTCACACACGCAGACATAGTCCGACACTCTGCTTGACAAAATGTTATTACCCTTAGTCAAAGTGAAATCAAAGTGAAAAAGTGTTGCCTACTTATTTGCGCGCACTTCAAAGCCAAGTTAAACAAATGCATTAGATAGCAGCGCAGACATAAATATGAGTATGCGTGTGTGTGTGTGTGTGTGTGTGCTATCACGCCTTTACTCACACACAGATACACGCCTCAAATATTATTCAATTTGCTGTAATAGGAACGCTTAAGTTTCGTGCTGGCGCACATGGCGTATGCGCAACATTTAGCACCCGACTGTTGCCTGTCGCTCGCGTAGCTCGCGTGGCTCGAGTCTTCACACTTAATGGCTGAAGTATATTGATGATGTCGACGCAGTTGCCGCCGCAGCCTACTTACCCCATGCCACGCAAATCTGAATCGACGCATTTGAACTTCAATGACGCGCAATTTTATGCGTAAATCTTTTACATAAATTTTGCAAAACGTTTACGTCTGCACGAAAGGATTTGCGAAGCCAAGAAGCCATGGCTTCTCGGCTGCTCGGCTGCTTTGCCGCTTTGCTGCTTTGCTGCTGCTTTACTGGCTTTCAAAGCACTTTCAAGCCCCTTTCAAATGAATGGCAAAGTGAAGTGCGTAAAAAACGTTAATATGGGCTTTAGCATCCTTTTTTATGACATTCACTGCTACAATTTAGCGAAAAGCCAAACACGCTCTCCCCACTCCCCCTCTCCCTTTCTCTTTCTCTGTCTCATGCAGATCAATGCGAACTCAATAAAAAAGAAAACACCAAATATTCTTCAATCTACTCGTAACGCATCATAAATCTGCTGCGTAACAATATTCACATGGATCAAAATCAAAATCAATTCGATTTTATAACCAAAACTTTTTCTTACGAACTGCAATAATATTTGAAGAAGTAAAAATTTTGATGGAGCCCAAACGACTTTTTCATAGCGAGCAAACAGTTTTTTAAATATTTTGTGGACATGATTTGGCTGTCAACTTGATGGAATGCAAATAAATTTGGAAATTTTTTAAATTTAGAAATGTTTTGTCTTTAACTTGTCTATTGTATTTATATATGAAAAAATTACTGAAAAAATATTTTGTAGTTTTAAAACTTATAAATTTAGATACTCATTGTTTAGAATTCATTGTTGCAGCTTATTGTCTAAGACTCTATAGCGCAATTATCTCTAAACCTTAACTAATGAGTGGGCCAGTATGCCAAAGGGTGTAGTCTTTTTAGTCTTCGCCTGTTATTGTTGTTGGCTAGATTAGCTGCTAGTTGATTTGGATGCGCAGCAAGTCTTTCCGCGTATCTAGAACTGTGTCTCCCAATCAATTCTGCGATTGTAGGAATTTCAAGATCCCTGTGTAGCACTGAGTTTCTCACAAACCAATTTGGATTTTGTTTACAGATGTCCGTGCTGCAGATCCCCATAAAGGCATTCCATATAGAAAGGTAGGCTCTACTATAGCTTTGTAGATGATGGCTTTGCTGTTATACTAAGATAAAAAAAGATTAAACTTGACAAAACTAAAGGAATGAAGGCAAATTTTCATATGAAGGCAAAAATTCATATTGCATTACGGCTAAGGATATAGTTATACAATATATAAGCAAAAATAAATAAATAATCAAGAATTTTTCATAAAGCCATTTAAAAGTTATGCTCAAAAATACATTTTATTTTGTCAAAATATATATGCCAACCAGTGTATATATTGAATTAATAAAAGTAAAAAATGATTTTCTAAATGTTAAAAGTTGTGTATCTTATTATTTCTATTAAATAAATATTTGTTGGATTTATTAATCTTATTATTTATATAAAAAAAAAATAAATTTCAGATAAATAATAAGACACACAAAATTTAACATTTAAAAATTACAAAATATTTTTTACTTTTATTAAGTCAATATATATAAATATAATAGATGAAATATTGCAATTCATAAATGTTTCATTTATTCTCAACTCATCTATTATAATTACTTATTTTATATATAAATATATATTTTAGTATATAAAACATTTCAAAAAATTTCAATTATTTTTTGCTATTAGACCTTGTCTTCAGGGCGATCTAAAATTACTTTACTCACACTACAAATTACCTAAAATTAATCACTTATTCAACTCCATTCTGACTTAATATACAACAAAATTCGTTTGATGTTAAAAAAAAAAAACAGTTGCAAATAGGGACAAAAAACCTTAAATTTAATACTGTTAAATGCTAAAATATTAAGAAATTTTAAAACTTAGAAATGTTTTAAATAACCTCATCTACTCTATTATACTGTAGTAACTTCTATCTGTTTTATATAAGAGTTAACTTATTAAAATTCAAGTCAACTCCACATAACTCACAGACGAGTCAATGTTCGATTCAATTGCTTCAGCTCCATAAATATCAATGTTTTGGTTGCTATATTTGGCACATAAACAACTTATACAAACTTTTATTTAGACAGCTTTAATTTAGCCAAGCCGCAAATCACATAGTCCATGTAAAGATAGACAGATATAGATATATATATATACTATATATATATGATATATATATTTATACATGTGTGTATATTTGTACACATAGCATAACCATTCCAATTACAATAAGAAATATAAGGAAAAGTAACCTAAGAATGGGTAAAGAAAATTTATTAAGTGATAAATTTTGGGCAATGCGCAAAATGTCAGAAAAGGTCAATTGAAAAGTGAAAGCTCAAGAAAAGGATGCTAAGCGCCTTTTGGCACCCACCCACACACACACACACACACGCACACTCAATCAGCGTAGGTTGTGCTGCTAGCGAATGTCCGTCGTCATCCTTTGTCAATGTCCTTTCGTTTGGCTACACCCAAAAAGGACGCACAAAACAAAAGCCGCTCAGAACAAATTACCAGAGTTGTCTTTTCTGCAAGTTTTGTGGCTCCATTTTTTGCTGTTTTTTTTTTCTTGTTCTCCTTTTCTTTGGCTGAAACTATTTCTAGCATTTGCCAATTGCACTTTTCAACTGGCCCCATTTCGCTTGAGATGCTGACCAGCCAGCCAGCCAGCCAACTACACATACTTAGATCCCTGCCCAGGCACTTTAATATAACCGTTAGTCGCCTATGGTGTCCTCCCTTGTGTGTACAGCTGCGTGCAATGAACTGGGGAATAGGACAGACCCTTGGACACATCTCGAACAGCGTCTGTCCGTCTGTCCGACTGTGCGTGTGTTAGTTGCAAGCAATACAGTTTGGCTGCCAACTATTTGCCCACTTAAACATTTATGTAATAGGCTTGAAATTTTCCATTTGGCAGCCACAAAAGCTGGCCAAATGTGTGCCATGCTCCAGGCATATCCTGCCCAGCTGCAGCACCTGCTGCAACCTAGCGAGCATTAAAAATTTAAATCGCTTACCATTTCCGTGCCCAACCGCAATGATGCTTGAGCAGCTTTGCCCAGGACTCTCGGCCTTGGTCATTGCGGTCCGCTTAGAGATGGAAGCTGGCAAATTTTAAAGGCAACTGAGCTAAGTCTTATACATATACTTAACATAAATATATATATGCATACCTACTGTATTAGTAATAATGTATAAATAATATATGAATATATTGAATATATAAATATATATGTAATTTTAGCTGAAATGTAGAAAGAAATTCTAATAATTCTAATACAATTTTTACTTCAATTTATGCTTAAAAATTTATTATTTTTAAAAATGTTTAATATTTAAAATAAAATATATTTTTGAGATTCATTTTTCTTCGAAAAAAGTTTAAATAATTTACTATAAAAAAGGTTTTAGTACAGAAATATGTATATATATATATATATTTAGTACCAACTCATTTAACAGAATTTAAAATTTTGTTGTTTCAAATCAAAATCAAAACATTAAAAATCTCATTTTAAACAATGTTTTCGACACCCAACGCATATTTTTATTACCATTTTTGCAGTTTTAGTACAGCTTTAGAGCTTTACTTAATCATTTTTAGCATATGTACTAAAAATGAAATTTGCGCTCACCCAGTTAACAGTTGTTGTTATTGGGCTGCTCGTAAAAATCAACAAACTGTTTGTAAAAACGCGTTTGGATTGAAGCAAAATAAAAGCCAAAAAGCGGGCCAAGCGTTTAGCTGGCTTTTTTGTTTTCCTTTCCATTCCGTTTTTTATGTTAACAGAAAACGATGCGTCATAACAAACGAAATTGTTGGCGTTAGAAATGAATTGGGAAGGAAAAGAAAACAAGCACAGCGTTGCCAGCTCGTTAACAGTTTTTAGAGTTTTTAGAGCAAATATGCAGTTTGGACGTTTTGCAACACAGGCGAGCAGCCACATCTAACTCCCATTTGGCCGAGGCGAAAATAAACTTATAAAATGTTTAATGACGATTTTAGTATGGGTAATTCGTGTTGAGGCGTGTTGGGTAACGCGTGCATGTGCCATATCTAAGGCCAGTTTGTCGTATTTAATTGAAGTCGAGCACTTTTTTGGGACCAGCTGCTGCATTTATTTAAAATGCGTCGCTCGTCGGGCAGCCGACCGGCCGGCCGGCCGGCCGTGCACGTAGAGTCTGACACGAATTTTAAATTAAAATACTTTGCACTTGCACTTGCGTTTAAGACCAAAATTAGGTTTTTGCATTTCTGAAATTGTGTGCACTCGAAATGCTACTCAAAATGGCGCAACTTTCGTTATTAAAGTGCATCTCGGTTTCCACTGCTGTCCGGCGATGCCAGAAGGCCAAAACAGAAATGAGCAAAAAAAGGCACAGCACACACACACACACACACACACACACACAGGCGTACACTGGGACAGCGGAGTAGCGTTGCCAGAGCTGCAACAACTCCCACATCTATTTTTAGAACACTTCTAGCGTTTTGTTTTTGCATTCATTTATTTCTTCTTATTTTTTAAATTTTTTTTTTTTAATATGACTTTGTTGCCCCGAAGCTGTGCTGGGGCGAAAGTCTGCAAGTTGCGGTTTGGTTGCACTTAAATTATTGCATTAAGGCAAAGTCCTTGAGCAATGGCAGCAGCAGCAAAGTTTTTTTTTGTGGGGGGTTGCGTTGGGCGGCATTGCAATTAAATAATTTGCGGTCTATGCGAGTAAAAGTTTTAGCGAAATGCTAACAGAAATAAGTTAGCAATAAGTCAAAGTGAGGCACAAATTGCAGCAAGTCGCCTTTTGTGCTCGCTGGCAATTGAAAAACGACAATTAGCCTCTACCAAAAAGAGGTCAGTCAGCCCTTTTATCTGCAGATATCATATCTCTCTGCCCTCCCTCTCTCTCTGGCCCACAAATAGCCAGCAATAAATCAATGACACTCACACAGGGCAGCATAGACAGCAGGCAATACGCACAGGACGGACACAGGACACGTACATGGGCTAAAATGTTTGTTTTGCATGGCCAAAATGGCCAAACAAAAGCAAACAAACAAAATTAACTAAACATGAAGTTTGACTTCAGCTGGTGCACTAAATTAAAATTTCAATAATTTAGAATTACTTAACAAACAAATGAGGCATACGCAGCAGGCGCATAAACGTGCCAGAGCTTTAAATTAAATATATAATTTAAGACACCAAAATTTCATTAAAAATAAATGTGAATCAGCAGTTGGCCATTTGTGGCGCCATCTATGTGTTATATTAACAGCCAAGTTGCCAGATGGTTGGAAATAAGTCGTATGGCACAAGATTTTTTGAAGGATGTGTCAAACAGCCAGATGTGAATTGTCAATGTGGCGCCATCTGTGCGTCATTTTTGAACTGCCAGGCTGCCAGACTGGCAATTTAGTGCAGACTGCACTAAAAGCTTGACACAAATAAACTCAAAAAAAAACGGTTAGCAAATATTTGAAAATTCAAATATAAATAAATTATATACCATTATATTCCATTTTATAGCTTACCAAAAAAAATGTATTTCTCTGTAAAATACATAAATAACTTGTTGCTCTTTTTATTGTTCACCCACATAATAATTTGTTTATTCAAATTAGAAAATTTTACGTTTACAATTAATGTTACATTTACAATTATTTACGCGACTTATGAAGATCATCATCAGCATAACAGATATTTATGTAAATGAAGAACGCTGCTTGCTTTATTTACACATTAACGCATATTTATATATATACATGAATATACATATATATAAATAATTGTTATTATAGTATATATATATTTATATATGTATATGGTAAGTACATAAGTTAATTTGTATGAACAGCTTATAGCTAAGAGCTTATAATTACAATTTCTGTTTTATATATTTATATATAATTTGTATTTGCATTTGTTAACAATGGTTTTTTTTTTTCTTTCTTTTTAGTTTCAAACAAATGTGTCGGCAGATTAATAATATTTAATAAATAGATTTTTGCAGTTGAAATTATGCTGAAGATAGAGAGAAAAACAAAGGCTTTTGCAGCGTGGCTCAGCCACACAAGGCAAAAGCTTCGAGCTGAACTAAAACGCAGAGATGCATTAGAAATAGGCGATATATCGATGAGTTCGATATATCGATAACATTGCAACAACAAACAAACAGAAAACAACAACTGCGGCGGCTAATGCACAAAATCATTTGGTATATAATGCTGCGGCTCAACGATGACGCTCGTATAATGGGGCGTGGCAGCAATTGTTGCTGCTGCTGCATTGACGCTCTTAAAGCTTTCAGCAAAGTCGCTAACCACTCGCTGTTGTTGCTGCTGCTGCTGTTGCTGATGCAAGCCATATTGCTGCGGTTGGTATTGCTGCTGTTGTGTAAGTTGCTGCTGTGTGAGTTGCTGCTGCGTAAGTTGCTGCTGCGGAATCTGTTGCTGTTGTACATGCAATCGCTGTTGCTGCTGCAAATGTTGGTGCTCCATCAAATGTTGCTGCTGCTGCTGTTGCTGCTGCGAGCTGTTGTCGGAGAAGTAGCTCAGCTCGAAATTGTGACTCAGATCGCTGTACGTCGTCTGCGAGGGTGAGGTGCCGTTCACAATGGACGCATTGCCCGTGGACAGCTGGCGATCGCTCTCCGAGCTGCTCGAGCAGCTGTTCGAGTTCGCCGAGAAGGGACGCATCATGGACGTGGCCACGTCTACCGTCGCATCATAGTCATAGTAATAATGATTGTTGTTGTTGTTGTAGTAGGAGAGGCTGCCCGTTGTCGTATCCGGATATTGCATTTCCGTAGAGTAAACGCCGGATGACGAAGCCGATGCACTGGACCCGCTGCCGCCAGCACTCGAAGCGGTGCCACCACCCGCACTGCTGCTAGAGCTAACCACCAGGTCGTTCAGTGGCGGATAGAGCTGCGTGTAGCTAAGGCTATCGTGATCCATGCTGCCCGCCTGCTGATGCAGCTGGGCATGTTGCTGATGCCACACGCTGTTGCTGTTGCCATTGTTGTTGTTGCTGTTGCTGTTGGCGTTGCTGCTGTTGTTGGTGTTAACGGGCGTGACGGCATTGGGCGGCTGCGGCTGCACCACCAGCGGCAGCTCCGGCTCAAAGTACGGATCCAGCTTGGGACTCACACTCAACGTGGGCGTGCTCGAAGCGGGATGTTGCTGCTGCTGCGGCTGCGGCTGTTGCTGCTGCTGCTGCTGTGGTGCAACACAAACATTGACAGCCGCTGCCGAGGCGCTGGCTGCTGCAGCGGCCACAGCCGCCGCCTGGGCAGCCGGCGAGATGGGCTCACGTTTGATGACGCCCGTCTGGATCTCGTTGAGCACCAAGTCTTTGACCTCTCTCTCGCTGAGCACGTAGTTGACGCTGACGATGAAGACCTCGCGGGAGGAGCGCGAGTTGTGCACCAATGTGGCATACGATTGCACCCACACCCAGCCGCCGCCTTTGGTCAGGAAGCGATAATATTTGGTGGTAACTTGTCCTTTGTACAGCACTAAAGAGTGTGAGAGGGAGAGAGAGAGAGAGAGAGAGGTGTCGTACCGTTAGTTAGCTTAGTGCATAAGGCTTCGCTGTTATTGTTTTCTTACGGATTTGATGGGAGCAGCGCATGGCCATGATATCCGCCGCATGGATGTACTGATAGAGCGTCTTCTCGATAAGGTCCTGCGGCTCGTAGCCGGTTAGCTGCGATACGCTGCAAGTAAATAAATAATAAAAACAATTGAAAAAATATACCTAAGTTGAGGTTATGCACACAGGCAGCGTTCAGGTTATGTACTCAACGGATTTTTATTTTTATTTTTATTTTTACACGCTTTGCTGAGAGTGTGAGCAGGTTTAGAAGCAAACTGTGCGGCATTGCAAGGAATTTCGGCTATTCTTAAAGGTAAAATAACTATATTATATTATTTGGTATGTATTTTGCCAGTCAGTCTTAGGATAAGAAAATTTTAAAAATTTACGAATGATTAAAATTTGTTTTTTTATTTTTAAACAGATTAAAATTAATTTCCGAAAAGTTTTAATACTTTTAAAATATTAAAAAAAATAAAATAAATTACGTCACAAAAAAATATTAAATTTAAAAAACTTTAAATTAATTCACGAAAAACTTAAACTTAAAACTTTTGAAATATTTACAAAAAATAAACATCAAAATAGCTTACAAGAAAAATGTAAATATTTAAAAAAATTTTAAATCAATTTGCAACAAATTTAAATATCTTTTTTAATATTTAAACATCATTTAATTAATTTATGATAAATTTAAATATTTTTTAAATATTAAAAAAAAATTAAATTAGCTTACAAAAAACGTAAATATGTTTTGAAATATTAAAAAAAATTTAATTAACTTGAAATTAAATATTTATAAAAATGTAGAATAAGTAAAATATATAAAATATTTTATAATATAAAAAAAAATTGATTATTTTACGAAAAATATAAATATTTATCAAAATATTTTTCTATGTGCATTTATATTATATATATTTTACTGAAAGATACTAAAAAAACATGCATATATGCATATTACGTTTTGTGTTTTTTTTTTAATTATTTATTTATTCATTCTTACATTAATATCAATTTTAAAAAAATTTTTTTTTTTTTTTATTAATCCCAATTTTAAAAGTGAAGCATATTTAAAATTTTATATAGAAATAACAATCGATATGCCTGTGTAGGGTATTCAAATGTCGTCATATTGTTTGTAGACATTTTTTTATTTAAACAAATGTTGTTGTTGCTGTTGTTGTTGTTGCTGTTGCTGTTGCTGTTGTGTGTTGGTCGGTTTACTTTTGTCAACTTCAATTCAATTATGCAGCAAAAACAACAGCTAGCTTACACAGAGCGAAAAAAAGGGCTGTTTCACACTTGGGGGTTGCACCACATCCTGCTACCGGCCATATGACAGAGCGAGATGGCGCGAGAGACAGAGCATTGCTGCCGCGCCTCATGGCAACATCATGAGGGTAATTGAGTGACAATAATGTCAGACAAAGTGGTCTGGTTGGAGGGCAGCTGGTTTTGCTGGTTGCGCCGTATAGGCAAAGGCACTTAAAGGCAACCGCCTTCAGCTTGCGCTGCCCCGCCCCCTTCCATTTTTTTTTTTTGGAGCAGCGCACACAAAGCAAAATCAAGCTCAAGAGGGAAATGATTTGTTTTCCTTTTTTGCCGAAGCGGGGGATTCTTGCGTCTTGCGTTTCGTCATTTCTTTTTGTTATATTTCTTTCTTTTTTTTTTGTCGTTATCTTTTTGGGGAGGTTGTGTTGTTTTTTATATACATATATTTAACAGATTCCTTTTCTTCTCTTCTATTTTTTTTGTGTTTATTGCGACCCGTTTAAATATTTGTCTAGTGTTCCTTGTGCTCTAAGCGAAATTGAGCCTTTTTTATGGCGACGGCAACGGCAACGGCAACGGCAACGGCAACGGCAACGGCAACGAAGAGCGCGCGAGCTTTACTTTGGTAAAGTCCCTTTTCCATTGTTTACGATCGGGTTTCGTTTTTCACAGAAAATGTTTCATCTGTCTGACTAACAAATTTTCACATCATATTAAAATTAATGAAGTATACGATCTGTATCAACAGAAGTTTCTGATATGGTCACCCTAATCATTATTTCAGATATTCAATGGAAAAAAATTATACAACGTGTATTATTACCACATTTAATGCAGTTATATGAGATGGTTCCTCAGTTAAAAAGCACTTGTGTTTATATGGTCACCCTAATTATTATTACAAATATAAAAATATGAACTATTGAAGCACTTAAGTGACATAGATACTCAGTTTTAATAGGATTGCCTCATTAAGAAGTTCTTATGCTATGGTCACCATAATTCGCCCTAATTTTATGAAATATAAGAAAATTTTAACTCTTTGAGCATTCCACTAATATATATAGTCGGTTACAATGGGATTACCTCATCAAGAAGTTATTCTTCTGAAATGGTCACCCTAATTATTATGCAAGATATGAAAATACAAACTATTAAAGCTTTCTACTAATACTGATAATCTCTTATAATAGGATTACTTCATTAAAAAGTTATTTTGCTGATATGGTCACCCCAATTATTATGTAAGATATGAATATTGGAGATATTGGAGCCTTCTATTGATATAGATAGTTCGTTATAGCCGGATTACCTCAATGAGCTAGTTGATGGTATGGTCACCCTAATTATAATGTAAGATATAAAAATATGAAGTATTGGAGACTTCTACTAATAAGGATATTTGGTTATAGCAAGGATCACCTCATTAAGAAGTTATTTTGCTGATATGGTCACTCTAACTTTGACTTAACGTAATTCTAAATAGATTTCAAATTCTTAAAGTACTTCTAGCTATCTTTCGAGAGTTCAACTTACCGTGCATCGAAAAAGATGAGCTTCATATCAAGTTTGGCACGGAACATGAACATATTCTGATGCAGTTTGATCTCCGTGATGGCAGATGAAGGCAGCGAGTGACCGACGGCAACCAGGCCCAGATTCTGTATCAGACTGCCCTGGCCATCGCCGCAGTCCGGATAAATGCGCGCCTTCAAATAGCCGGAACAGTGTATCACCTGCAGAAGCCGATATACCCCAGAATAAGCAAAGATTGAAAGTGGTATAAACTAAGGGTAACACACCTTAAAGCCGGAGGTTGTGAGGCCCGCATTGCGCTTGGCCAAAACACATTTCATGCGCAGGAAGAAGGTCTTCTCGATCTCGATCGTATGCGAGCCACGATCATGGCCATATGCCGAGGGATGCTGCACGCCATTCGGGCTGCCGATGGGCGTGTGCGTCTGGGCGAGCTGTAGAGAGTTGAGACATGAGTAAACCGTAACAGAAACAGAGATAGACATAGAGACAGAGATAGAGAGAGAGAGAGAGAGAAGGCGAGAGAATCTACTCACTGGATGCTGATGCATGTGCGGGTGCAAGGACAATATGGCATTCATCTCATCCTGATCGTAGCTATGTATATACTCAAATATGGAGTTGCCCGTCAGCTCGACCTGATGGAAGAGGAAATTAAAACTGAAATTAATGCCAGTTGCTCGCTTGCTGAGTGCCAATTAGTGAGCAGAGAATATGCAAATTCCGCCGCCATTTGATGCCTGCCCCTTGACTTGCAAATGGCAAATGCAAGTGGCGCAGAAAGGCGCCCAGAAAGGGCCATTCGCCAGCTAAATTTATGCGCATAAATCAGGCAAATGATGCCCAAACACCCACCTGACTGAGACCCAAATGCACCGAGGCCGTCTCTGAGATGTACATGATTTTGCCATCAGGTGCCACCACAAAGATGAAACCATCCAGCGTCTGTAGCAGATGCGAGCCCAGCTCCTTGATGGTTGCGCCACGCTGCATTGCAGGCGAAGAGCCCCAAGCTTCACCGAGTCCTGCAAAACAAAATAAACAAACAAAAATTGTTGTATAAGACATACAATATAAGACATGTAGTACATATATGTATATATAAGACATGTAGTATAAGACATTTAGTAAATGTGGCTTAGGACATGTAGTAGAAGACCCTTAGTATAAGACATATAGAATAAACATGTTTAAAACATGTTGTATAAGACAAGTAGTATAAGACAAGGAATATAAAATTAGAAGTATAAGATTTGTAGTATAAAACAAGGAGTATGAGACAAGGAGTATAAGACAAGAAGTATAAGACAAGGTGTATAAGACAAGGAGTATAAGACAATGAGCATAAAATTAGAAGTGTAAGACTTGTTGTATAAGACAAGGAGTATAAGAGAAGGAGTAAGGAGTGTACGACATGATGCTTATATATGTAGTATAAGACAAGGATTACAAGACTAGGAGTATAAGACAAGAAGTGTAACACAAAACTACTTATCTTATACAAAGCATGTTGTATAAAATAAGTAGTATAAGACATGTAGTATAAGAAATGTAGTATAAGACATGTAGAACAACTCATGTAGTATAAGACAAGGAGTATAAGACAAAGAGTATAAGACAAGGAGTATAAGACAAGGAGTATAAGATAAGAAGTATAAGAAAAGGAGTATAAGACATAGAGTATAAAACAAGGAGTATAAGACAACGAGTATAATATAAGAAGTATAAGATAAGGAGTGTACGACATGAAGCTTATATATGTATGTAGTATAAGACTAGGAGTATAAGACATGAAGTATATGACATGTAGTACAACACATGTTGTATAAGACATGTAGTATAAAATATGTAATATAAAACATGTAGTATAAGACATGTAGTATAAGACAAGGAATATAAGACATATTCTTATACAAAGACATATATTGTAGTATAAGACATATTGTATATGTGTAAATATAAGTATTTATGTATAAGAGTCCAAGTCTTATACTCAGACAGTTTTATACCACAATCAATATACTCCTCATCCTTCGGCTAACAGTGTATACAAATTAAAATCTCTGAGAAATTACAATTTATTGTAAATATAATAAAATCCCCGTCTAAGAACCGATTTAAATTTACAACCAGGCTGTAAACTTGCCATGTACCTTTCCAGCCGAACATAAATTAAATTCTCACAATGCCAAACTTTTGGCAGCTCAGTCAGTTTACTGCACTAAATTGTGTTGCCTGTGCCAACTTTCCCATGGCCTCTTTTGAGGTCTTTAGAGACTGTCAACTAAATCAGCAGCCGACACACGCCCAGACAACGGCCCCACTCCCACTGCCAGCCAGCTTTCGGCTAACCTGCCCACACAGTTGACGTCTAAATATTATTCCCAATTAAAGTCATCAGCGCCGTAGGTGGCCCATTCACAGCCCACACGAACTGACGCCCCGAATGGGATATGCGATATGCATTGCATTCTCATGTCATCTACTCCTTGTTCGTTGTTGTTGTTGTTGTCCTGGTCTCATTGTGCGCGCACTTCCTTGCGCGTTGTTTGTTGCCTATTATTAAAATAATTATTTCAATAAAGCAGAGCATAAAAAAAAAACAGAAAAGCACAAAACGCTGTGCACAATGGAACAACAGAAGCAACAACAGCAACAACAACAACAAACGCCCTTAGCTTGAGCCTGTTGTGCAACCCTCGTAGTCAGCACAAAATCTCACACACACAAAAACCCACACAGTGATAGCTGCCACCCAGCGCCAACCACTGGGCATCCACTTCCAGTGAACGTCTCGTCGCTCTCTCGTTGCTGGCTGCTCGCTGCTCTTTGAGTGGAAACAACAGGCCGCCATTGTGTTTTTCCGACTTCCCCCCCAACACCCACCCAACCCCACTCAGCCGCCCTGCCCCTCCTCCACCTGCTTGTTTATTGTCTGCGCATTGTTCGAGTGGTTTTTCCTTTAAGCATATGCTTTAAGCAAACAACGCCTTTTAAACTTGAAAATTTGTCGTCGTTGTTAAATTAACAAAGGCCGTATCCTGCTGTGTCCTGTCTAACTGTGCGTGTGTGTGTGTGCCAGCTTAATGAGCGTGTCGGCCGCGTGGCTGTCACCAGGATTCCTTATGCCTCATTTGACGTAATTCACACACGGCGAACACAAGATGAAAAGCCAAAACGAATTCAACTGAGAACCAATTGGCATTTGGTGGTGCGCATTTTGGCAATTGCCAACTTGTTGGCCCACTTACCATCGGGAAAAACTTGGCGCATTTTCAAATAGGATGTGGTCAAACGTATGACGGAAGCTTTGTCCAGCTGCGATGTTATCGCCGCCGGCAACGGCAATAATTTGGCCAATTCACAAAATTCCGTATTCTCCTTTTCACGACGCGTGCGTGCAGCATTTTTGCTTTTCTCCTTCATGGCACACGTTTTGGCTATATCTGCAAAAAGAAAATTGTGACAAATTATTTAGTTTATCGATTTTATGGCATTGGTCATTAAAATGAAGTCAAAGTTCTTAATGAAGCTAAGCATAACTGCCTGATAGCAGTAGAAGATGCCGCTGAAGCAACATAGAAAATTTCTTTGAAAATTTCAGCTTATAATTATATTTTTTAATAAAATAAATAAATAATATAAATAAATTTTGCAAATAAATCAAATAAAATTAATACAAACAATTTTATTTTATTTATTTTTAATAAAATAAATAATAATAAAAATAAAATTTTAAAATAAAGAAACTTAAATTAGTACAAATAATTTTATTTGATTATTTAAAATTTTTATTTATATTATTTGTTTGTTTAAATTAATACAAATATTTTTATTTTATTTATTTTCAATAAAAATAAATAAAGAATATAAATAAAAACATTAAACAAAGAAAATTAAATTTATTCAAATAATTTTATTTTAGTTTTTTAATACTCGTTCAGTCTTCAATATCATGTTCCAATTGGCGAATCACATAACTCTTATATACTTAGTCTAGCTGTAGTGGAACTTCACAGTAATCCAGCTTTAAAACTACTTCATACTTGCTCTAAAATAAGTATAGTCTGCTTACATCATTTACCAAGAAGCCCATAGAGAGCATAGTAAATTATTATTACCATATATTATAAGCAGACTTTCTTTTAGAGCAAGTATGAAGTAGCTTTATAGATGGAGTATTATAGTATAAAATCCAATTTGTAAGTCTTTCCTTCAACAGACTTAACTGACTTCTAACACTCAAACCAAATCTCATTTTCAAGAACTTAAAGAAGTTTAATATATGCGAGCCAAACTCAACTATAAGAAGGTTTACCTTTATAAGACATTTTGAGCCTCAAGTAACTCTAAAGCTATAAGAAATCAGTTTGATATACCCACAATTTACCACATCTACAAAGGTGTTCTCTATTCCTATAAACCAACTATTCCTACATATTATAATGAAACTAAAATATTTTCAATAAAATCTAATATATATTTAATATTATATATATTATATAATTATATATTAATATTACATATATTATATAATTATTTATTAATATTTTATATATTATTTAATTATATATTAATATAATACATAAATATATTTATGCAACATCTACAATATTCCTATAGTTTTTCTCATTAAATGCCCCGTCACACAAACCATGTAATCTGCTCTCATAGCAGTCCTTGCGCACACGACGATGGTTCGTCATTATATGTTATAAAAGTTACTTTTTTCGTTCACACAAAATACTGGAATATCCTTATTACAACAGAATTAGTTTACTTCGAGCACTTGCTCATAACACGAGGATCACCTGTTTGCAACTGAGCGCACTTCGTCCTGTGCAGTCAGTTTTAAGTTGGAAATTGTCTACCTGAGCTGTGGCTGCTCTAAACTGTAGCAGCCATTGGTCAGCTGGAGGAAACAAAAACAGGTAATAGCCATATAGGCTCGGCTCACAGACCAATTGACTTTTTGGCCATGTTACCAATTTTCCATTGATCCTCAATGGCAAACGGAAGTTGTGCCCAAGTATGTGTGTGTGTCTGGGTATGCAACAGGTTGACAGCATTTTTGACTTTTATACATAATGTACAAAAACCTATTTTTGCCAATACCCAAACAGCCCTTAGCCAGCTCTGTCTGTGTGTGTGTTTGTGAGGAGTTTTATTTTTTTGGCCGAAATTTTGTACGCTGCCTTCTTTGCCATTGATAAAATAGTTTGGAACGTGATTTTGGCGCAGTTTTTGGCAAATATGCAGCGCATAGCTCCTGCTGCTTTACGCATACATAGATGCATAAATATATAGATGCTTATATATTGGCTATTTAGCAGCAGGAATTGCAAGAATTCGCACGTAATTACAAGTTTATTGACATAGGTCACGTAGCAAAAACCTAACCTGAATGAAACATATATATATATATATATATATCTTTCTGTTTGAATGTCTGCTGTAAGTCTGGCATGATAAACAACTTTGGCTTATGGCAAATCAATTTTGTGCCATGCTAAGAGTAACTTTAATGTGAACAGAACAAAACACAGCAGTAAAGACTCCAAGTAAATGGAACATTTGTCAAAAGTCGCTCAGTCGCTGGGTGTGAGTTCGGTTGCTGTTCCGGAGCCTGTGCATCCGCCACGCTCACGCGAGGTATATTGTAGCTACGGGAGCAACAGATTTGCTAAATGATCATAATCCTAAAGAGCTACGCGCCGCTAATCCGCAACTCAAATGTGACAACATGCGCGTCTGAAGTGCCGCCGAGGTCGTTCATATCCGGCGTGGTGCTGCTGCGCTTCCTCTGAATTGCCATTGTATAGTGGCTAGCAGTTAGCTAATGATAGTTTATGTACCCTAAGTGGGTCACAATGGCAAAGGATATGCAGACAGCTCATAGATTCCATATGGAATCTAGAATCGAGAATATGCACATAAAAACGAACGGAAATTAGACAAATTCCCATAAAGCATAGCATTAAGCAGCTTTGAAAATTAATAAACATACATATGTGACAGTCGGAGCACATTAAATATGCACAATAATATGAATTGATTGGAAGATTGAGAGTAGAACTTCTTGTCCACGACACTTATCAAAAGATACTCTCATTAATTATTTCATTCAACTCAAATATCTTATGAGAAGTAACAAAGAAATCAGAATAAAGATGAAAGTTAGGTAAAAAAAAATGATTTAATAAGCTTAAATATTTATAAATAAAATAAATCAAAGCAAAAGAGTGCAAAGCAAAGTTTTTATAAATAAAATAAATATTTTCCACAATTAATAAAAAGGAAAATTATTTCAAAAGCACGTTTACAGAATTTTTGTAAGTATTTAAAATTGAAATGCAAATAATAGAAATAAAAATAAATATTTTAAATAATTTTGTAGCATGTGTTAATTAATATATATTGAGAAAAAAAAAAATTGTTGTTTAGCATATAAAAAAAAGCTTAAATAAATTTTCTCTAGCTAATATGTCTCTGAGATTTGATTCTGCTCACTTCCTCATAATCTAAAGTCTAGAAACTGAGTTATTAAGTACATTAATTATGAAGTATTATCATAATATATAAATTATTGTTAAAATAAAAAAAATAGAAAGCTAAATATTTTTTGCAATATTTTAATTTGATATTTGTAATCCAATTAGCAGAAGTTTTCGAAAAAAAAACTAAACAATTTGGAAAAATATGTATAGATGTTTATAAAAAAAAGTGAACAGAATTTTTAAAAAAATATGAAAGTTTAAATAAATGATTAAAAGAAACAAAAAATATATAAAATATAAAAATTTTTATATATATTTTATTTTGTTATAAAATGTAAAAATTATAAACATTAATTAATACAAATAAAAAATAAAAAAAAACGTAAATCACAAAAAATATAATATCCTAAGAACTTGTTATAATCTAAAAAAAAATAAAAAATGTAATAAAATAAATACAAAATGTAGCTAAAAATATAGTTAATAAAGTAAGTTTTAATAAAATAATTATTTAAAAAAAATAAATAATATTAAAAATATTTTTTTTAATATAATTATTTTATTTATTTTTATATTTTTTTAATAAATAACAACAAAATTTTTTAAATAATTATTTTATTAATTCATATTATACTAATTATATTTTTAGCTATATTTTGGATTTATTTTATTAAATTTTTATTTTTTAAAAATTTGCTTCAATTAAAAAAAAAATATGATTTCAAAATTATTTTGACAAATTTATTTAAATCTTCAGACATTCAATTTAATGCCTATTTTTCCAGTACTTTCCACAGTCATAAGACACTCTCTGCAGCCTCTACAGCATAGCTGCCTGCACTTTACTACCAAGTTATGGCACTCTTTAACAGGAAAGAGCATAAAACTAACAAACAGAGATACGCGGAGTTGCGGAGCTGCTGCTTAGCCATAGCTTGACCTTAATCTGGTTAAAGGCAAATGCCTGAGGCCAAAATAAATAGAAAAGTTTTAAAAATAAATCGAACAAAAATGTGCACACTGAACTTGAAAAGGCAAATGGGGAAATAGAGAAAGAGCTAGTGAGAGTTAGAGAAAGAGAGGGAGAGGGAAAGAGTGAGAAAGGGAAACAGAGAGAGAGAGAGAGAGAGTAGCGTAGGTAAAAACAAAGCAAAAACTGATTGACAAAGATTCCCACGCTGCCAAAAAATCACAATATATATATATATATAGACTATATAGATATATATGTTTATGTATGTATATGCTATGTATGTGTGTGTAGTAAAAGCAGCCATAAAGCAATTAACGGCACATTGAATACTGCTGCGCCGAGCCGCTGCTAATGTGGGTGTTGCGGCTGCGCACTGCATGCGGCATGCGACAGGTAATGTGCCACGACGAACCTATGTATATACTATTTATATAGAGAGAGAGATATTTGCTAAATAAGTGTATGAAGTCCAAGCAATTCCCACGCTCATGTCTGACGGGTATTTCCAATGGACCAATTGATAAAGCGGGAAAAAACGCGCAGCACATGCAAAGGGCATTGCCCATTAAGTGTGAGAAACTCAGCGACTGATAGACTTTTCAGGTAGGGTATATGCACAGATTCCCACACAGCAGCAGCAGCAGCAGCAGCAGCAGGTCCTGCATATCCTGCGCTATCAGGTGATGGAAAATTCAACATACGCTTTAAATGTGCGTAACATATGACATTGCCATAAAGGATAACGGATAAGACATACGTACATATATACAGTGCCTGCTGCCAGTGTTTGCCATTGCCAAACTGAATCAACCCCAAGCCCAACAAGCAACTTCCCTCTACCAACCCACCCCACCCCCCTGTCCTGCTCCCCCACACACTTGCGTTTTTCTGTTGTTTTTTCCAACGCACATGAAGTTTTATCTTGAAACAACAGCCAACATCCCATTTTTGTCAGCAGCCGGGGGAGGTGGGCGCGTGTGAGCTGCGCAAAAATTTTAATGCTCGGGCCGCGCTTAATTTTCGGATTATAACCCGTAAAGTAAACAGCGAACGCATTGTCCTTAGCCAGACCAGCAGCCAGGACGACTGCACATTAACCCAATTTCAATATGCTTTTTGATTTGTTTGCCCGCCACTTTAACATTATCAAACAGCGGTTTATGCTGGGCGCGGGGGCGTGCCAGCAGGGTGTGTGCGTTTTAATTGCCAGCAATAACAAGAAACGACGGCCATAAGCAAAAACAACAACAGCAACAACAACAAAAACAACAACATCGAGGCGTTTGCATTTGGTTTAAGTTTGCCCAAATCCCAAATTCAAATCCGCTAATTGCATCGAGTTTTTGTTGTAGTTTGGGTTTAGGGCATTTCAGTTAGCCTATAAGAATGGCATATTGATGCGCATAATTTTATCATGTATATATACTTTGTATATATGTATATGTATATATATATATTTGATATATAAGAAGTTGTTAGTTTCATAAGACACACAAAGCAGACATAGAGAGCTTTAAAGGGGTTTCAGTGCTTTGTTTTGTAATTATTTCTCATACATATTTATTGTGAATATTATAAAGTTGTAGTTCGTATTAGAAGAACCTTAAGCTTAGCATTTTGAGTGATTTTTCCTATTTGGGCTATATAACTGAGTGATTTTTCCTATGTAGGCTATATAACTGATAACATCTTAGACTGACTGAGTTAGTTCTTATGCATTAAGTTTATATAATTATGGGACATTAAAATATTCTTTTTCAAATCAAAAGCTGTAAGAGATTGTTGTAGAACTTTGTCGTAATTGATAAAAAAATATAAAATATTTAATAACTGTTAAATTAAAATAAAAAGAAAATGTTCTTAGAAGCAATAAGTCAATATGGTAAAGAAAGATAACAGTAAGAATCGTTACAATCGGACGTAATAATACTTTCTAATAATAAAAATACTGCAAATATAGCTACATGATTTCAGATAATAATATGATTGATTTGTCAAAGAGTTAAAGAAAACCACTTTCCAAATATTTATTATTAATTGATATTATTAAATATTTAAAGACCAACTTTTCTTCAATATGTCACGTGCCCAGAAAGTGACTGCAAATAAAAATCTTGTGTGGTCTATCTTCAAAAGAGGTCAACTAAAACATTTTTGATATGTTTTTCAATATTTTGCCAATTTTCAATGGATGAAGCATATCATTTATAAATCTATTGTAACTTTAGAAAGGGTCAACAAAAGCCAAGACTTAAAATGTGAAAGATTTTTTTCATATATATGTATATGTACATATAAATACTTATATATGTATATGAATGTTTGATAGAATTGTCGAGCAGCTGGACCGTCAATCACTTGCTTAATTAGTAAATTTTAGCAATTAAACTTCGTGAATATTTTTTTTTCTGATTTGCCACGTCTTCAGTATGCGGAGCTATATAACCTTCATAACTTTTTTTTTACCACGCTTTCAGTATGCGCAGCTATATAACCTTCTTAACCTTCCATAATAAGCAGATAGACAAATATATATTTGAAATGCCAGGCTTCCAGCTTCAATACAAAGAGATGGCAACAGCTATACAAATACTATCCAAAACTAATATACTAACTTCACTCCCTGAAATATATATTATATAAATATATTATTCATTCTCATACATATTCAAATCACTTCACTCTAAACCAAATAACTCCAATTGTTTTCATCAGACAACCCCTCCAAAAAATCCTTTCAATTGAATATAAATTCAATTTAAAACAACAACAAACAATTTAAAATAGCATTAAAGATTTGCAAACCACACATAGCCATCATGAAAAGCGCAGCTTTATTTTGCCATCAAAATATTTGAATTAATGCAAGTAAATAATGCGCCCAAAACACAAACAAAACTGCCTAAATGCGTGCATTTGGCAATGGGAATAGCTGAGCGAAGAAGCTTAAATGCATTAAATATGTTAACAAACAGCACAAATATCATGTTGCAGCAAACGAGTCTCTAAAAACATAAATAATACATTTTATTGTCTAACTCCAGCATGGCAAATGCCATAACAATTAGAGCGAAAGAGATAGCAAGCGAAGTATTATGTGTGCCAGAATAACTACGAGCTATGCATATTGAAATGTAACGATAACACAGGCCAACCAAATTTGGTTAGTATTTTGAAATCGAAGAATTACAGTAGATTATGATTTTGTGAAAGATTTCAAACTGAAACTGATCAGACGAGAGCGGGTGAGTGGAAGCGAGAGAGGAGGAGTTGATATGCTCTATAGAGCATCTCTGCAGTCTGCATTCAACAAAGAAATTCTCAGTAACTTAAAAAGATTTTTTTTTATTTTAAAAAGATTTTTAAGGTAAGAAATCAGATTGACATTTTTGTAATATTTAAATTTTAATTTTTTATATATCTAAAAATTACAAAACGTCAAATTTGCCTAAAAATAATTTTCTTCTTTTAATTTTTATACTCATTTACGAAAGGGAAATGAGTATATTGGTTTTGTGCAATGTCCGTCTTGCTGTCCGACCGTCTGTCCGTATGAACGCAAACCATTTCGACGCTATTGAAGCTAGAGACTTGAAATTTGGAGCATATACTCGTGTATACCCTCGAATCATAAAGAGTCAAGATTTTCCCGATACGCTCACTAGGGGCGTGACAAATCGGAAAATGCAGTTTCAGGTATGTAAGAAATCATGTTAGTTGAAGTGTTAGAGAGTTGAAATTTGGAACGTTTACTCGCGTTGACCACCCAAGATCAAAAAGATATGGCGAATATATCTACGCCCATAGGCGAACTCTTAAAATGCGAAATATACACAGTTTTGCCAGTTACAGTGCTGCTCCATGCAGTTGAGTTTGACTTTTTCTTTAAATTGAATTTAAATTTGTTTACAAATTTTTAACTCTACAACGAAAACTTCGATTTGAATGAAATAAATTTTGTTATATAAAAAAATTAAGCAGTTTTGACCAAAAAAATATTTTCATTACGTTTCGCGACATTCTATACCATTTTAGTTCACTTGATCGACTAGCTGAAAATAAAAACCATTTGCTAAATATTATGAACTAAAAAGCAATAGAAGACAAAGTTTTCTTCTATGTTAGTTTCAGTTTCCTATTCAGTAAATCTAAAAAAAAACATTAAACCTGTTGCCTAGTGTAATCAGGCAGCACAGCAACAATATTTTATGCATTACAATATTTTTGAAAATAGCAACAACAACAAAAGGGAAAAAATAATTATGCATGTATTTGTATATTATTTGTATTTGTATTTGTATTTGTTGAGCAAACATGCAGCTCACTGAGGCGTTCCAAATGCGAAAGTAAACTTTCAAATGAAATAAAAAACAACAACAACAACAACAGCAACATCAACAACAATAACAACAATGGCAATGGGCAACAAATACGGCAGCAAAATGTGTACCAGGGAGCAGCAGCCCAGCCGTCTAACAGTCCAGCAGTCCAGCCGACCGGCAGTCCGGCAGCCCAGCTATAAATACGGAAAATCTCGAAAATATCACGTAAAATCGATCAACAATACAAACTTGCAAACCAAATGGCCATTGGGTAGCAACCAGTCTTAGTTGCCCGACAGTCCGACAGAGCCCCAGCCATACGAGCCCGGCAAATCAAACAAGTCAAGCGCTGGGCGCAAAGGGGCGTCCGTCCGTCCGCCAAGGGTCAAATCGATAACCATAATTTTATAGCATTGCTCTGGGCATACAGCCAAAGGCTGCTGTGCATTCAGAATCCCCTCTGACCCATCTCTATCTCTCTCTCTCTCTCTACTTGCTCTACTCATGTCTGTTAACACTCGCTGTCTGTCCCTTTCTCGCTGTGTGCTATGTCCGGCCTCACCTACGCGTAAATAACCAAACACCTCCATTATCACTTACAGCGCGGCAGACGCATTGTTCGTTTGTTGTTTTTGTTGTCAGTACGTGATGTTCCCTATAAATTTGAATTTGATTTTGAATTTGCTCTAAAACAGCAGCAGCAACACAAATAACAAAAATAACAACAATAATAACAAAAGTGTTGCGTGTTGGGGTATGCACGACTAGCAGTTGAGCTGTAACTGAAATGGCTGAGCTGGCTTAAATGAGATTCTAGCTAAATCTTATATACATTATATGCAATTGAACACTGAGATAAAAGCAATCGAAGAGACAGTTAGTTGTGTTTCTTCTTCTTCTTCTTGCACCACAAACCCATCAAGTATACAAATTGAATTCGTAAGCAATTTCACAATATATCTACTATAATTCTTTATGTTATTTGACTTCTCGCTATACAGAAAACATAGCTAACTTCATACCAAAGCGCAAAAATATAATCTTTGAGACTAAGTATTTTTTTCGATTTTTTAAATAATTTTTGGAGTTATATAAAAAAGGAAATATCTATTAATGCATAAGAGTCATAAGACTCTGCATACAAAATTCTATATCAATTTCTTTAATACTATTTGAGTTAAGTTAAGAAAACATTAAACAAAAAAGCCAAAAACTCTCAGTTATCAATAATATATTCATATATTGATAAACATTTTCTTACATATTTATCCCAATAAATAACATTTCAAATTGCAAAGATTTAGCTCTAGACTGAGACTCAGATACTTATGAAGACAGACAAATATATCTAGGATCGACTCTGCCTATAGATGCAGAGCCAGAAGAGAGATAGTTCTATAATATATGAGAGCATACACCTTCTACTGAGGCGGTCAGTCACACACACCTCAACAGTCTCAGAATACCCTCTGGCTAAGCACTTTCAAATAATAATACAGGGTATAAAATAATAATAATAATACAATCAAGCGTGTTTGGTGTGACTCGACTACCGCACTGATGGCGAACACTGTACAAATAGGAGAAATTCAAGAGTGGAAAACAGGTAAATAGGTAAACATGGAGACCAGCAACAGCATCAAAGTGTAAACATGCTACACATTGAGTTGGTAAATATTATCACAAATATGTATAACTCACAGCAAAGCTCTGGATATTAAAATGGAACTTAAGACCCCAAAATCTGTTTAGCAGGCAATTCAAGTTTATTTTGTGACAAATATTACTCAATTTGAGCAGTTTGAGAAATGATCTAAGCACTAGCTCAGATGTATATGGTATATGTTGTATATATGTATATAATAATGCTTGAATTGTAGTTATTATGTTTTAATAGTCTTAAGATATAGTATAAATAAAATTAATTTTAATTTATCATGCAAAATATTTTATAAAATTAAATTTAAATAACTTCTATTAACATTTGTGTGAAGCTTGTGTATTTGGCTGAAAATGTTAAGATCTGGAGATCTAATCAATATAATATATGTGAACATCAAACACCTTGTAAAACCTCTTTTATTATACACTTTGAGAACGAAGTGTTTTTACTTATTAAGGTTATATAGTTATATGATATGATGGTTATATGATATATAACTCTTAATCAATGAATTAATATATTATATTATATAATTTTAATTTTAATTTTTTCTTCTTCATTTTTCCAAGTCTAAAGACTAAAAAAAGAGAAAATTGGCTTATTGTATTTCCATCTTAACTCGCAATAGGTCTTCCGAATGTTATAACGTATTTAGTTGATGTTGCTTTCAATATTATCAGTTTTTTTAAGTTTGTATTTTATTTTAGAATTTCTTAAAAGTTGTATTAAATATAACTAATTTAGTAGGTTTTAGTAAGCTTGTATTTTATTTTAGAATTTCTTACAAATTTTAATTTAATTTTAAATTAATTTTAAAAATTTACCAATTATTTTGTAGCATAGGCAAAAGCGCTAAATTTTTATAAAATTTATTCAAAATTGTTAAAAAATTCTAGAACAAATTACAAATTTACTAAATTGATTGTATTTAATAAAACTTCAAATAAATTTTAATAATATCTGAATTGAGACTTGAACTTGAGAGATATATGTATATATGAAGATCTACCGAGCCAGATCTTCTTTCTGTTTACTAAAATATGCAGAGCTGTTAAAAATTCCATTTGAATGGAAATTCAAAATGGGTTTTCAGAACAAAAACCCATTTTGAATTTCCATTCAAATGGAATTCTTAACAGCTCTGAAAATATGCACTTAATTTCTCATTAAACTCAAGAATGTGTAAAAACATTTGAGCTTATAGAATATGTGTGATTAAACATTTAATTTAATTTTAATAAAATTTTATTTACTTCTAAAACAAATCAAATTTCAGTTCGAAAAAGATTTCCAAACTGTGCGCATTAATTGCGTCTTACAATTCATTTTATGATATGGGCAACTGCAACAGCCGTTGCAGCAGTGAATGTGCAACAGAACAGCAAACCGAATGCAACAACAAAAACAGACACAACAACAGCTACAACAACCAAAACAACAACAACAACAACAACAATAGCAACTTGAACTCAGTCGTAGAATGAAACAAAAATATGGTTGAAAAAAATCAATACAAAGTCACGTTTAAGAGAAAATCACGTTTCATTAGATACCTACATACAGTATATACTATATATAAACGAATATATATATATATATACATAAGTGTACCTTGCACATGCCCTCACACACACACACACACACACACACCCGCAATACACTTAAATTCCATTTGTTGCTACAATTTCGTTTTATGTAAGCGAAAACTATTTCAGTAAAAATAAAAGCAAGAGCAGACGCCATTTTGAATAGCTCCAGTTCGATACAGCAATCCCTATATATTGTATATATAGTACTTTTATAACTACATATATCGTTGCATGTTTACCTTGAAATTTACGACAAGGCTGACATTTTGTGGGGCGGATCTAAATCCAAATATAGAAGACACCGCAACTGCGGTGTTTAAAGATAATTTGGGTAATGATGGAGGATTTTTGTTTCCCCTCCATAATATAAGATCACTTAATGCTGAGCAATAAGTTTGCTTCTCCAAAATGGTGTTGACAATCTGAGTATATTTTTGGCTTAAGCAAGAGATTAGTGCAGGTTTTCATGGGCTTGCCTGGCTATAAAGCGAGTCTTAGACATAGAAACTCTAGCTTAGCATATGATTTATGAAACATTATTAATGTGTTGAGTTATAGAAGGGGTAAATTTTTAAACAACTAAGGAAACTATAAAGGTTGTAAGAGCTGTTATTCAACAAAAAATACAAAATATGTCTTAAGATCTGTTTTCTATTAAAGATTTGGAATAGAAAAATTATTAATTTAATATTATAAATGAAAAACAAAAAGGAAAAACATCCCTATATATGAAATTTTAAAAAGATTTAATGGCAAAGTTTGAGCAGATTTGAAAGCAAACTTCAATCAGGCAAAATAGCCGCATAAGAGTTCTCTTGTAGGCACTGCCCGACTAGTAGATACCTCGAACCCTGTATAATGAAGTACTAGATATTTATGTTAACTCTAGAAATATCCATATAATAAACTATTTTACAGAAACTCTCAAAACTTAGCAGAGTTACTCAAATAATATCAATTTAATTTCGACTTTAGCCAATTTCATGTAAATGGAAAAGTTGTCAATTATTTGAAGCAAATTTGTTTAGCGAATGCTTTATAACTAAACAACATGAACTACATATGAGACTTCGCGTCGAGCTCTTATACTTAACGAAATTGATGCTACAGACGGTCGCACGGACAGGCACACAGTGGGGTCTTTGGGCACAAAGCGTGGCAAAATAAATCAAATTTTGATGGCAGCAATGGCCAAATGCATAAAACCTAATAAAGAATTCAGCTGAGAGATAGAAACCAAATACTTTTTGAAGCATGAAAGTAAAGGTGATAGAGACTTTTAAAATTGTAAAGAAAGTTGCAATGGCCCAACTGCCGAACAGGCGAATAAATAGATATGGTCTTGGACCCTTATGAAGAATACTTGTATATAGACTTTATGGAATTCTACCATGAATTTATATGCTTATGACATATAATTAAGTAATTTTAAAAGTTTTTAAATAAGTAAATAGAATAAAATATAAAAATTTATTAATTTTAAATGAAGAGTTTAGAGTTTATTTTATTTTTATAAAATAATATAACAAATAAAACTATATAAATAAATAGAAAAAAATGTATAAAAATTTTCAAATTTTCATATTACACATAAATTATTAATTTTAAATAAAGAAACAAATTGGTTTAATTTTATAAAATAATTAACACATTAGTATAAAAAATAACACTATATAAATAAATAGAATAAAATATAAAAATTTACAAACTTTCATATTATACATAAATTATTCATTTTAAATGAAGAGACGATTTTTTTTAATTTTTTAAAATAATTAACAAATAACATAATATAAACATTAAAATAAATAGAATTGCTAATTCAAGCTTTAATTTAGTTTAATCAGAGCTGTGCTGCTCTTCTCTTACAAGCCAACCAAAATAACTATGCCACGTAAATTAAGAAACAACAAGAAGAACTGATCTAAAAAGCAATTAGGTTGCAAATATAGCATGCATGTAAAAGCAAGTCACGAAGTCCTACTCGAGTTTATAGTTTAGAAAATGTTAAAACCAAAAAAAAAAACCATATAAATACGTATGTATGCATGCGTATATCCTATATATGCCATGGCGAACAGCAAAATTACAGCATTAAGCGGATTTCGTCACAAGAAGTCAAACACGCACACTAACGTGCAACTCACACACACACACACACACACACACACACATTCAATCCCCCCAGACGAATCTCAGTTGATATATCCAAAATGTGGGAGATAAAAGTTAAAAGCATAAATTCTAGCAGTCGAAAAAAAAACAACACAACGAGCACAGGAAGCAGCAGCAGCAGCAGAGTCAACAACAACAACAGCAGCAGCAAGCACCATAAGCTATACAACAACAAAAGACAACAAGGGAAAGAACAAAAAAAAACAAAACAACAAAAAAAGAAAATGGTGTCTCAGCCAGGTAACATTAGAAAGATATTAGGGCCGCCGTACGGTTCATTCACCGACCATTGCAATACGGCTGCGCCGCTGCCGCTGCCACTGCTGCTGCTGTAACAGGAAAAAAAACTGGTTTTCAAATACAAACGCAAATATACACACACACACACACGTGCCACCCTCTGTGCAGGCAGAGTAACAACAACAGCTGCGAGCGCACAGTGCGTGCGAGCGAGAGCGGGCGAGTGCAAAGCATTACACAAATACGAGCAAACTGGCAACAACATCTCATTGGCTGTCTCGGCGTGTTTAATGCCCCCACGAGCATACAAACAACACACACAAACATAGCGCGAGACCTGGAACGACAAACTGGAACTGGAAATGCTGTGTGCGTGTGTGTGTGTGTGTGTGTGTGTGTGTGTGTGCGTATGTATTGTATCTCGCGGGCTAGCTTGTGTATTTGTATCGCGTCTGTTGTCGTTGCCACCGCTCCGCCCACACACACAGGCGCATAATTGTTGTGTGCACGTCTGGCAACGCCTTAATAATTGTTATTTGAGTTTCATTTTGTTGCCGCGGCTGCTCTCTGCATGTGTGTGTGTGTGTGTGTGTGTGTGCGTATGTATTTTACACTCCATTAGCAAAGCATTTCGTGCATTGGAGTAGTTTAGCTTTCTCTTTCAGCCCTTTTTGGCCAAAAAGATTCTCAGTTGATGATTGATGTGTGCGTGTGTGTTTTTGGGGGCGTGTGGCAACTCTTCCGGCCGCGTGCGCTTCTCAAAATTCAATGTCAGTTCCACGTGCATATGTATTGGCATGCGTATGTGCTTGAATGTCTTCTTCTATACGCTTGGCCGCCATTTTTTGTAATATTATTTTTATTATTTGCAATTTACGCACTCGTAAAGTTTATGATTATTTCATTTTTGACTCTTTTAACTGGTTTTGTGTGACTGTTTTTTTATGTCCAACATAAAAAAATGTTAATGAATTTCTTGTAAAATTGAAATATGTTTGACTGTAAAATTTAATTAAATAATTTTTTTGAGTTACAGTTGCAAAAAAAACTGAAAAGGAATTGCCAACAAATTCGTTTGCTCTACAAAAAAAGAAAAGAATTTAATGTATTCAAGGTCACGCACTAAATTTGAATGTCCTTGCCGATAGTTCGATAGTTTCTGACAGCTGAACTGTTTATGCCCCACTTTGAAGCACGCCAACAATTTGTTCACAACTCTCTAAGCTCGCTGCATGCCTTATTTTCGTAATTCAATATTTCGCAATTAAAATCACACTTTGCAGCAGCAAAAGCTGACGACAGGCGCATGTCCAGAACGAGCTCTGTGGCCGCAGCCAGTGGCAGGCAGCAACAGCCTCGTGCCCCAAGCGCTTGGTCGTGTGGCCAGACAAAACAAATCACAATTCTACGGAGGAGTGTCAGCAGAAAGAATAATACAAAATAAAAAAAAGAAGTATTAACCAGAAAACACACCACACAGAGAGAGTGTCTGCCGCGACACTGCAAAAACAAACAGTTGCAGCTGCAAGCTTTTGGCTGCCTGCCTTTTAGTTAGGGTATGCACAAGGGTTAATTACTTTTTGGATCCATCTCAGAGGCCAAATGATGGGGCTGCAGGCTGCATTGCGCGCTCTGCGGCGCGTTCAATTTGAAAGTATTAATTTTTTTTGCTTTATTTTTTTGTTTTTTTTTTTTTTTTGTTTTAGTGTATCACGTTAAAGGCGCGCGCGCACACACACACTGGCACTGCTCACTGGAACCGAACCGCACGAACGAACCGAACGAACTCTCGCGCCCTCTGCTGCGACTGCTTCGTTCTAAACTAAACTAAACTAAGCTAAGCGACGCGCGCTGCACTTGCCGCTGCAATTTCGGAGCTGAGCTCAACTCAGCTGAACTGAGCTAAACTGAGCTGAGCTTTGACGTCGCTGCCGCTGCTCCGCTTTTGATTGGCTTTCGAGCGTTTTCAATGTCGCCGCCAACAATGTCAACTGCACTGCGAGTGCGCGGGGGCTGGCGGCGCTCTGCTAGGTAAATAAACAATACTTTCGACGCGACCGTGACTTGTGCGCAGCTTGCAAAAAAAAAAAAAGAAGAAATAAATAAAATGAAATGAGAAGAAAAGTGAGAAAAACGCTTGACATTTCACTGGAAACTGCTGCGCTTTCTTCTTACGTCAACTTCGACTTTCTTTTGCCGCTGTGCTGATCTAGGCAGAACAGAAGGCGAAACTCAAAGTTATTTAAGACATTGCAAGTTGACCCCTGAAACAGACACACAAAAAAAAAACCCAACCCAACAGATAAGCTACAAAAACAAAAACAATAATAAACTTATACTTGAATCAGCTTTTTGAAGCCATTGCACATGGTTGGAAGCATAGGGTATATTCAATTTGTGTTTAAGCCAGGCAAAGGACTTCTCCTGCAACTTCAAATTCTAAAGTTTTGTTTTTCTGTAGTAACAATTTCACTCTAATTTCCCTAAGCTTTGATCTAATATGCACTTACATACATCATTAGAGTCAATCATAGTAAGAAATAGAAGTACTCGAACGCTTACAGTCTGTGCTATGCATTGATCATCAGTCACTCAATCAGTCATTAACTTAGTCCAACAGCACTCACTTGGTCAGCCAATCAATCACTCAATCACTGACTCAGTCAGTCATGTGGTCACACTACATCAATCAATCGATCAGTCACTCAATCATTAAGTAAATTTAGTCACTCAATCATTCAGTAATTGATCAGTCATTCAATCAATCAGTCAATTATTTGACTAGTCAAACAGTCAGTCTATATTTTAGTCAGTCAATCAATGATTCGACAATCAGTCAATCAGTCAGTCAAAATCTTAGCCAATCAATCAATGATTCGACAATCAGTCAATCAATGATTCCACAATCAGTCAATCAGTCAGTCGTTAGTCAGTAAAAATCTTAGTCAGTCAATCAATGATTTGACAGTCAATCAATGATTTGACAGTCAATCAATGATTTGACAGTCAATCAATCAGTCAGTCGTCAGTCAGTCAAAATCTTAGCCAGTCAATCAATGATTCGAAGATTGTCGATTAGTCAATCAGTCAGTCGTCAGTCAATCAAAATCTTAGTCAGTCAATCAATGAATCAATCAGTCAGTCGTCAGTCAATCAAAATCTTAGTCAGTCAATCAATGAATCAATCAGTCAGTCGTCAGTCAGTTATTTAAGCTATTCAGACAACCATTCAATCAGTCTCTCAGTGACTATCATCAATCTCACAGTGGGTCAAACACTTCATTCAATCAGTCACTCAATCATGTTGCAGTCACTTGATCAATCATTCAGTTAGTCAGTCAATGTTTTGATAAATTAGTGAGTCAATCAATGCTAGCCTCTCAATCCTTCATCAATCATTCATTCAGTCAGTCAAGTAGTCTCTTGAACTTGTCATTCTATCAGTCAGTACATAAATTATTGAATAAATCATTCCAAACGGCATCTCAATCAGTTACTAAATGACCAAATCAATCAACCAAACAGTAGTGAGCCAAGTCAATCATTTAATCAATCATTCTAAAATCACTTGCTCATTGATTTGCTTGATCAATTCAGAGAAACTTCGCAGTCAGTCAGTATTTACATCAAACAGTCAATCAATCAATCATTAATCAGTCATAAAAAATATTCAAAATTATTTTGAAACATATTTTATATATTTATAAGATAGAACAACAACTAGCCTAAGTACAGGGTATCCGGCTAGTCGCACATTGCTTCATTAGCTCAACTCTGTGGTTTATTGTTAGGCTCAAAGCACTTGCTGCTGCTGCTGCTGTTGTTGTTGTTGTTGCTATTATTATTGTTGGTGCTGCTGTTGTTGTTGTTGTTGTTATTTTTTTTAAACACTTTGTACTCGCTTGGCGCGTTATCGTTTTCATTCATTGATCAGACTTATGGCCGATCACGCGTACATATGTTTGAGCACCTGTGCACCGTGTGCCGGAGCTGTGGCACGTGTTCTCGATATGCGCAAAGCTTTGTTGCTGCTGCTGTTGTTGTTATGATTATTATTGTTGTTGCTGATTTTGACTTTTTTTCGTGGCTTGTTTTTTTTCTGTGGGTGTTACAATGTTTTCGTTCAGCTGTTGTTGTTGTTGTTGACGTCGATGAGCTAATCGCTCGCCGCTGGTGACGTTCAAAATTTCTTGCACGCGCTGCACAATTTGCTCGCGCTCAACTCAACTCAGCTCAGCTCAGCTGTCGGCATTGTTGTTGTAATGCTGTTGTTGTTTCTCCTTCTTCAACTTCTTCTTGTTTTATCAACACATAACGTGCAAAAATGTAAAAGAACTTTATATATACCTTTACTATTTACTTATGTATGCACCTATGTGTGAGCATAGCCACTGATAGGCCAAACTGAATCATCGTGGCGCCATTTTAGGCTCGATAATGCATTGAATGAATAGATTATACAATAGTACAATATTATATGAGCTGAGATATTTGTTTTTTGCTTGATAAATAAATTAATACACAAATTTTGAATGCCCCCAAGTCTGCTCGGAATAGCACAGAAAACAGTTGAGACAAAGCCCAAAACAAAACAAATTTTGATAAGGTTGGTCTATAAGACAAAAGAGTTGAGAGATAGCAAGCTCATTAGATTGGTTTATAATACAAAAGTTTGGAGAAAGAACTAGCGATGCATATAATAAAAAGGAGTGCTCTAGTCGGGAGTATGCGACTAGGATATACCATGCCATGCTGTGAGCATTAAATATGAACTAAAGAGGAAGAAGGATATGTATAGCTATATATATATATATATTATATAAATATGAATCTATTTACCAAATTTGTTAGTTTTTATGATAAGCGAGCTACCCTCAAATAACTAAAATATTAAATCGATTTTAATTAACTTTCTGAAAATTAAAAACTTTTCGATGGTTTGAAATAAATTTGATCTGAGCGAACTATAGAGCAACCTTTTTACTTTGTATGATTTAAGCTCTTATACTTTCTGGCTTCGAAGCGTAACAAATAGACAGTGCTAGATTGGCTCGACTGCTGATCCTGATTAAAAATATGTACATTTACTTATACTGCCTCTGCCATGCGTCTATCTCTGTCGGAATTTCAATATTCAATGAGTTCCAAATGAATTGTAGTTAACAACAAGTAAGAAAACTGTTCGGTGGTGCCCAACTAGGAGATCCCCTGAACCCCGTGCGATATACTATACTCAATCATGTATTTATTAAAGCAGAAAAAATATAATTAAATTATGAAAAAAGCAACTTTTTTTTTGCTGGTGTTCAAAATAAAACAAAAATCAAAATTGTACAAAATATAAATGAATCTAAATACAAAATTTAGAGACTATAGTTCCAAAGATGTACGAAATATAATTTAATAACTGCATTTCGACAATTTTTGACCTACAAAATTAAAGTCTCTAGCTCTTATAGGTTCTGAGATCGACGCGTTCATACGGACAGACGGACAGACGGACGGGCGGACGGACGGACGGACGGACGGACAGGGCTAAATCGACTCAGTTCGTCTCCCTGATCAAGAAAATATATACTTTATGGGGTCTGTCACGTCTACTTCTGCCTGTTACATACATTTGACATTTTCACAAAAACATTACACCCTGATTTCCCATTTTCCATGGGTTCAGGGTATAAAAAACTTGAATAATAATAATTCTTTAAAAATATAAATTTTTAAAATTATGCATTAAATAATAAAGAATATATTTTAAGAGAGATTTGGAAATTTGAAGTAAATATGAAATACAATAAAATATCAAAACAAATTAACATATTGTATTTTATGTTCTATTTGAATAAACAAATATTTTTCAAATATTAAAAAATAATTATTTATTACAATATGAAATTTTAATAATAAATCAAAATGTAAATTATTCATTAATAATTAAAAAAACAAATTTATATTTCAGACTTAACCAACTGAATTTCTTATGAACAATGAAAACCATCTACAAAGAGCATATTCAAGCCGATCAATTGATATTATTTCTAGATTTTTTGTTTTTCATTTACAATAATTTAAAAAAAATTCGAATTTAAATACCACAAAAACCAAAAACCTTATGCATACCACACAGTGTAAAGGGGTCAGCAGCGTATATTCATAATTTTCCCATGCCTATATGGCCAGAGATCGATATCGGACAACATACGATCACACATAGGCAACGAATAATCCCATATTTTCCATACAAAATGCTTGAACCCTTGTTTACCAAACACAAAAAACTTACAAGTTCGTATAAGATTCAGGCGATGGCAAAATATGAAACGTGAATGCGGGCGCTGTTATCCGATAGCGGAATAGAAGGATGCGCACAAAGGACATGGGAGACAGTGGCAGCTCCGCAGCTCCTCAGCTCCTTAGTTGCTGCTGCTGCTCACTTGGCAACATAGTTGCGTCTGCTTCAGCTACAGCTACAGCTTCTGCTTCAGCTTCTGCTTTTTCTACTCGCGCAGATCGAACAAATTCGATATCGACGCTCGCTACGTGATCCAAACAATGAACGCAACAGGACAACAAGCGAAAGGACAAGCTGGGAAAAACTGGGAAATTCCAGCAACGTGTTCGAGCATAAATTAGGCCATCAACAAATAGCTGTTAATAATGCATATAGAAAATAGTGCTCAGATCTACAATGTACATATATATTTTATAGTTAGTTATTTTTAGAGTCAGCTTTGCTGCGCCGGCTGCGCTGCATGCCCCATTGGCTGCCAGCGGAAGCCGGCCTGTTGTTTTTCCGCAGCCGGAAAAGTCGGTGTGAAAACGTTTTTGGGACTTTGCGGGCAGACAACGCGACGGCTGTGCGGCTCAATTACATTCTCGATTGGGCGTAAAATTGTAATGCCTGATTTGATTTCACGTGACAAGGCGACACACACACACACACACACACACACACATACACACAACAGCTGTGTGTGTGTGTGTGTGTGTCGCGTCTGTGGCTCGTTTTCCAATTGGACACAGCTGCTAATTTGCTTGGCGCGCGACACCTTTGGCCGGCTTCGCGTGGAGCTCGTCATGGTCAGTTCATAGCGCTGGACAACGCATCCCTCACACCACCCTCAACCCCTTCCCCGCCCCCTTCTGCTGTACATCCTTTGTGATCGTTGTCGGCTCTGCTTGTGTTTTTTCTTTTTTTTTTTTTGCCTTCTTGGAAGTATTATTGTAAATTTCTCGCATATCTTCAAGCGTCGTTGTCGCGTCGCGTCGCCTCTTGCCAGATTATTAGTTAATACTTTTTCTCCTCTTTTGCGTTTCATTGCTGTTGTCATAAATGCAAATTTGCTATGCGCAATTTGCATATTCAACATTAAATACACACAGCTCGAAAAGTATATATATTTCAAAAGATTTATATATTTGTATATAATGTGAACAAAGGTTTGCTTAAGCATGGATGGCACCAAAAATATATGTATGTATATCTGCAGAAGATGTCTTGAGAGATCGCATCTTTAAAGTGGGCTACAATAAGATCTATATATATACGTATGCATATATATAAATATATATATATAGTATGTTTATAATATATATTTGTAACATTGCAATGCAATTGCAATGCATCTCAATGCATTGAGACAAAATTCTCTCAGTATAAAAGTATGAAATAAGTTAGATGTTCAATTTATGTAGGATTCTTAAAAATTATATTCAATGCTCAAGTTCTGTAAGTGTGTTCTGTAGTTCGACTAATCAAATAACAGGCTATCAAAAAAAAAATGTAATTAAATAAATATAGAATAAATCATTTATTCTGCAGCAAGATAATGCACCATGCCCCATCCCAAGCCCGGATGATAACCAATTTTTTGAAGGATTTTGGTGTTGCCACTTTGAACTGGGCCGCTCATAGTCCGCACTTCAATATAATAGAAAACGTCTAGTCTCTTTTGAAACGCAATAGAACAGTTTCGTTCAACAAAAGAGAGGAGAGAATTTCTGAGGTCACTTTGCTTTGGAAAGAGCTATCTTCAGAGATACTCAAAAAGTTTGTGGATTCAGTTCCGAGACGGCTCCAAAAAGTTATTGAAGGCAAAGCAGGTTATACATTTTATTAAACGTTTCCTCATTTCTTTACTTTTGTTAAGTTTCAACTTTGTTTTTTTTTTTTTAGTATTAAGCAAAAGTATTAATCGTCAAAATACTTATGCCATACCCCAAAAACTGTTAATTAATTAATATCTTTTTAAGATTCTATTAAAAAAAAGATTTGTTTGCATATTTTTAAGTCTCTATTACTTATGTATGTATATATAAAATGGAAAAAATAAACAATAATTCTCTCTTAAGACATATAAAAATTAAATTGAAAAGTACAATATTTTAATACTTATGCTGACTAGTGTATATAAAACTAAGAACTATAAAACATTATAAAAATAAGAATTTAAAAAAAGAAACCTGCTATTTGAAAACTTTGAAACTTACAAACTTAGAAAACTACGAAAATATACTATAATAATATTTTCAGCTTTTAAGTCAAATTTTTAGATCAAGAGTTGTAACTAAGCTATATATTTTTAGCATAAAGGATCAATTCAATTTATGTATTTTCGACTAAATTGAATCCAAAATTTAGCTTAGCCAACGCACTATCACTATCTTTTTAGCAAGAGAATCAAATCTTAAACTGAATACGGACTGAAGCTCAGAATTCCATATTTCTTAAAGAGCAAACCAAATCAGTTCTAGTATATTTTATAAATAAAACAAATTTAATTTATAGAAATTATATTGAATTATTCTACAATTTGGTGAATACAAGAGACCAAAAGATGATCAGCAAAAACTATATAAATTGAAACAAAATATTAAGAAGCCTCAAACTTTGCTATTTGAATAATCCATAATTATTATAATTAGGATTAAAATTTAAATTTTGTAAAACGATTTGAAAGCAGATTTTCTATGGATTTTTTTTATTATTTTATTTTATTTATTTTTCTTTATTAAACTAGAAAAATAAATAATATTACAATAAATAAATCAATAGATTTTTTTGTTCATATTTAATTCATTGTTGCAGCTTATTGTAGATTTATATAGCTAAATGAAATATGAGAGATTGAAGAGGTGAAAACTTAATGCTTGAGCTGACTAATATATCTAATAAGATCTAATCTAACTCAAATCTTTCAATCAAAGAATATGAAACTGAATGACAAACATGAAAGATTGCGATTGGAAAACTTATGATATCCACAACATAAGACTATGAGACCTTATAGATAATATAATACAATAATACAAATAATAAAACATTATCTTTTCAAGATCATCTACAAATAGACCTTATGGAATATCGAAAGAACTTCATAGAATGCAATACAATTTTGACTACATATTCCATTCTCAAGATCGTCTACCAAAACAAGGTCTATAGAATGATGTTCATTAACAAAGATCAAATTGTACAAAAGTGTCGTTGACTCATGTACATATCTAAAAAACATATATAATACTATATATACATGTATGTATATAACATATATATGCATATTGTATTTATATACATGTCATATATGTGCATGATTTTATGGGGCTGCCAACGGTTTCCGTAGAAAATTAGCCTGATGACCGACATGGTCCGTGCAGGCTGCGTCTGAGTCTTGAGTCGCAGTTGGCGTTGCAGTCGGAGTTGGAGTACACGAGTCGAAGACGAAACGAAAGCGGAGGTTGAGGCTGAAGCTAAGGCTGAGGTGGTAGGGGGCGAGGGCGTGGGCGGGGGCCTTGTCGTCTTTGGGAGTCTCTTGACTGCAATTCGATTTGCTGTTTTTCCCTTTTGGTTATTATAAAACGTTTTGTTGTTGTTTTTAATATTTGCATTTGGCAGTCGCGCGTTGCGCTTTATGGTGTTCAGTTGTTCTGTTGTTTTTTTTTTTTTCATTTCATTTCATTTTCCTTTTTTTTCGGGGGTAGGACGAGGCATTTTATTGTTGCTAAACAATAATTTCTGATTCTTGGTCTTTTAACGGCGTCGTCACCAAACGCCAACGCAGCTAAAGGAATCCGATTACAGAACTGAGCAGAGGGAGCAGACTCCCTGATGATGATGATGTCAATGGCTCTAGGTTCGTTCTTTCTGTGTTTCCAAGCGCAAGTACAAATGTTTTTCAAATGCGCCCTATGTGTTCGCCTACAACAATTCGCATTGAATTACACTTGTTCACATTTGCACACGCTCAAGTTGTGCTAAGAAGAGTATATTGGCTTGGTGCGACATATGCCCATAAGACTTGACAACTGAGATTTGAAATTTAATTTATAAACTCGCGTTTAGCTTTGGGTGATATGGAGTTTTTGCTTGGCAAATTGGGAATGTTTATAACATTTACTTTTTATAAAAAATAATGGATTTAAAAATAAACTAGACTAAAAAATATGTGTAAAACATAATAAATGAAGTTAGACTAGTGTTAAATCACATATGTATATCATGTGAACTGAAAGTAGATAGTATATAGGAGCTGCATGAATCGAATAAACTGCATTTTCTATAATATGACAGCTCAAACTCAAAGGAATTGACTTACTCTTAGATTGACCAGAAAAAAAGGATATGCAGCTGTGTTCATGAAAATAGTAGTGCGACTGATATGCTGGACAGCCAAATTTTATGCTAAACCTAATATTTTGCAAGCAATTTGAATAAAAATACAAATATATATGTTAGTTTTAAAAATCGTTTCAAATTGTGTTTTGAAATATTATGTTTTATGCTGTGTTCATAAAAATAGTAGTGCGACTGATATGCTGGACAGCCAAATTTTGTGCTAAACATAATATTTTGCAAACAATTTGAATATTTATAAAAATATATATGTTAATTTTAATAATCGTTTCAAATTATTTTTTAAAAATATTATATTTTGCTATTCAAAATTGCAGTCGCACTACTATTTTTATGAACAGCGCTGTATGTAAAACAACAATCAGAAAGCAACTATAACTGCAGAGCTTTGACAGCTATAGTTGCTGCTTGATTTGCCAAGCTCCAATAGGTGTATGTAGCTAAATATCCATAGGCTTATATAGATATAGTTCTATAAACTATATGATCTCTGAATATCCCATATTTAACTAAATTTATTACTGATATTTGACTGCGAGCGAGTATTAGGCAGTTGAGTAGAACTTCTTTTCTTTTCTTCTTGTAAAAGAAAGCAAGGCTGTATTGAATAGAGTTTTGAGTCATTCAATGCCGACGGCAAATTGATATGAAAGGGTAACAGTTCATTATGTTCTTATCACTATGCAAATGTTGTCTATGCTGACGCTTTCTCACCTTGGGGCAGCTATCCGTTTTGCCGCTGGGTAATTTTTATAAAATGGCCGCCGTTGTTAATCCAAAAAAAAGAACCAAAACTGAGCAGTTAAATATATACTATATAATCTATATATTGTATATATATAATGCTAGCCCAATAGAATGTTAATTGTTGTTGCTGTTGTTGTTGTTGTTGTTAGCACATTTTCGCTTAGTTATGGCGAAAATTAACGAAATTGCGTTACGGCCGAGCGAGTTTTATGCTTAACACAAATTATGAAGAAACAAAAAAACTTTTTTATGAGCGCGAAACTTTTTTTGCCCGTTTTTATTATTTATTATTATTTATTTTTATTTATTTTTATTTATTTTTTATTTATATTTGTTGTATTTTATGGCACTTGAGCAGTTGGCAACATCTTGTGTTACATGCCAAATAGTTGTAAATAGTTTTATTTTAAATATTTTTTAACTGTTGTGTGTTTATGTGTGTGTGTGTATGTGTGTGTGTGTAGGTGTGTGTATGTGGATGCTTGTGTAAATCACGAACAAGCGGCCAGGACGCTTGTGACAACGACAACGACTACGACGGGCGCTTGAGCGCAGCTGAACCAGCGAGCAGGCGGCGAACGAATGAGTGACTACTCAAATGGACCGAGAGCTCAGCTGCAGTAACCAGGGGGAGACAGCAGCCGACGCAGCAGCAGTCGCTGCGAGCAGCGCAGCAAGCAGCGCAGGCAGGCAGCAGGCGCTGCCAAAGCGTGTGGAGGCGCATCGAGTGCGCACACGCATACAAGCACAAACAACACTCAAACATACACACACACACACACACACACACACACGCATATGTAAAAACAACTGTTTGGCTGCGGGCGTTGGAAATTGGTGGTGGATGCAGCATTCCAGTGGCTGGCCGTATGTATAAATATATGTGTATGTGTATGTGCATGTGTGTGTGTGTGTGTGTGTTTGTGTGCGTGTATTAATGAATGAAACGCCAATGCCGCCGCCAGTCGCACCGCGCTACCCCTTATACAACTGATTATAGCTCACGTTTGTGAGCCGCACGTGAGCAATGAACAGAGCAGCGCTTGCCTGTTCCGGAACTGAACACATGCACATGTGCATGGCTGTAGGTATGTGTGTGTGTGTATGTGAGTTGTGCCGTGTTTTGATTGGAAGTGCGTAAACTGTGTGAACACGCTGCGCAATCGCAGCTTATCACAAGTGCTACATACATATATAAAAATCCCAATACTGAACCGAACCGGTTCAGTTCGAAAGCTCAATCAATAAATGATGAACAGCAGCTGAACGCATTCATTTGAGCTGAACCGAACCATAATATAATATTTTATTTGTCTTGCATTATTGATAATATTTATGCAAAATCATCATATAGACATCTATACATATATAAGTTTATGCCACATTATTTAAATTATTTAAATACTAGAATCATTGGCCAACTGTGCACCAGTTTGATTATATATTCAAAAGCCAATTCTCTTAGTTAATTATTTCTTCATAACTTTTGAGATTCACATATATCCATGTATTTAAATTAAAATCGATTAAAATAAATCATTATAATACAAAATAACTCTCATTTAAGTCAATTTCAAGTGTTGAAATCAGCAAAAAAAAAAAAAAAGAAACATTTTCGGCTTACCGAAAAACTTTATACACCCTTGCAGAAATATGGTAAATGTGAGCTATATTCCAATAACTATAACTACAATGTTAAACAGATTTTGGTAATATGCAAAAGGATCACTTGAGTGAAAGATAAGTTATCTAAGTGTACAGACGTGTTTAGGAACTTTACTACATAACACTGCAATAGTATATTTTTAGTCATTCATTTATATGTACTATATATAGAGAGATTCAGCCAAAATAGTTATCATAATTTTTGACAAACAATTTAATTAAATTTAAAGTTAAGCACTTTATTCAAATAACGCAACTTTAAAAGCTCGTCAAAAACCATAATTATATTTGTTTTTGTTTTTGTTTATGTTTTTGTTTATGTTTTTGCTTCTGCTTTTGCTATATAATGAATGTTAAACAGTATTGAACTGTTAGTTTACAGATTACAGATATCAAATTCTGTTAATAGACAATTGAGAGATTTGTATTGAATGGGGGGCACGGGGATACATGGTATCGAAAACAAACAGTTTCATCAATCGCCAATAATTATATGAATTAAATACAGCACAATCTATGCTTCAATGCATGCGTGTCAAATCCTCCACAATCTTGATGACATCCTCCACATCCGCACCTTTGCGTTCGCCATTCAGCGTCAGCTGAAATAAGCAAAATAATAAGAATTAAATATATATTTATATATATTTTTATAGGGCAATTTCTACACACCTCTAGGCCATTGACAGCTTCGCGCATTTTGTCTCGGTTCAAGTCCAAGAAGCTCTCAATTAGATCACCATCGATAAAGCCCTCGCTGGGCTCCACCTTGGTATTGATTTGGTAATTCCGATAATAGGTGTGATCGATTTTGCCCACCGACTTGATGATCTTCTTCAGCCGCTCCTCGAGACCATGCAGGAAATCGTAGAAGTCCTGCGGTATTTGAGTGACAATGCCAATGGCACCATTGCAGGTGCCATAGAGTACGCAGCCATTGATGGGCGTGGTACGCTCACCAACATTCTGCATGACCAACGAGCCATGCCTAAATACATTAATCGTATCGCCCAGATGGAAGCGTGCCAACTCCGGCAGCAACTGACGCTCCTCATCCGTTGTAGCAGCGCTTCAAATACAAAGCAAATGTCTTTAAAAAAAATCTGTATTAATTAAGTATCAATCCAGCTCACCTGTCCTTTTGGCACACAAACAAATTGTCGTGTGTCTCGCAGCCAAGGAAGGTGTCATCGTCCAGGATCTCGACGGCACGCATCCACTTCGGCTCGCAATCGCGTGCTATCTCCACAAAGATGCCCTCCATTTGCTTGTGCTGCAACAGCGTAATGGAGCGCATTAGATCTCCGACTAGAATGAAGTCACCCTTGGCCTTCAAGAACAGTGCCGCAATCATGTTCTGTATGTTGCACTCCATGCGCAACTCCTTCTCATTTGTCCACTCGTACAGGCGCACAAAGCTGCCAATGCCGGCCAACACTTTGCCATTGAACTCCACCAGGGCATAGCAGGTGCCATCAACTTTTGTTTCGGCCACTTGAATCAGCTTGCCCTCATGATAATGGAAAATAATGATGCGTCCCACCTTCGGTTCCGGCTCGTCGGGAAAGACGAGAGACGTGGCCACCACATAGTATGTGTTCGGATCATCGCCCAGCTTGGCGGACATCAATGCCGAGATCGTCTCCGGCGGCACAAACTGATGTGAGTGCAATACCTCGAACGTATTCTGATCAATAACCAGCAAATTGTGCACATCAATCTCTTGGCCAACCTCAGCATTGGCCGCCGTTGAATTGCCGCCACCCGGCTTGGGCAACATATTGGAGCTGCAGCTCATATTCTGAGCCTGCGTAGAAGCGCTGTTGCGTAACGGCTTTGCGCCGCCACGTCCGTGCACATCGATGCGCAATGTGGACACGGCAAAGGTCTGCGAAGCCTCCTGGTAGGCAATGCGACGCGGTCCCTCACCCAGCGGCACAGTGCGAATGTGCAACTTCTGAATTTCATCAATGGTGCCCAGTATGACGGAGTTTTTGGTGGCCAGCGCCAAGCTATCCGGATAGGCTTGAGCATTGAGCGAGCACATATGATTCACCTCCTTCAGATTGACATTGGAGAACACGAGCTTGTGATTGGATGAGTAAATCACAGTCGGACGATCCGAACAGGCAAACACATTCGTGGTCGCAAACGAGCGGAACGTGCGCAATGTGGTTGGCTGTGTGCCAAGCGTTACTTTCTTCTTGTCGGTCAGAATGCCAGTGGCCCGGTCCAGAATGAAATAATACATGGATCCGTCGCCCAGAGCACACAATAGATAGTGTATGTCCTCGAAGGTGGTCATCAATATCGAGCGTGGTATTATCTCTAAAGTAAACAAAAAAGTTAAATTAAACATAGTTAGGAAAACTCAATGTAATTAGATAAATTACCGCCGCTTAGCTTTTCGGTATAAATTGTCTCCAGCTCGGGCAGCGACAATATAACTGCAGAGATGTCTGTCCACAGACCCACAGCTACCAATTCGGACTTAGTTTGCTTCTCATCCAACGGGGTGACATCCAAGCAGGCCACCTCATAGGCCAAGGTCTTGCGACACTTCTCCACAAGGCTGCCATCCTCAATGGCAATGTAGAATATCTCACGCGCCGAAGCGGCAACGATCTGCGTGGTGTTGCAGGAGACGACGCCAATGGTGCGATCACCCTCTGGCTTCCATTCACCGACCAGCGCTTTGCTGGAGCTCTTGACCAAACGCACACTCTCCGCAGTCACTTGAATGAGCTGTCAGAGACACAACAAAAATTAGATTAATTTATTTATTTAATATATAATTATTTTCCCACCTGATCGTAATCCACGTTGGCGCAGAGAAACGACTGCAAATCGCTCGCAAAACCGGGTATCTCTGTCTCCTCGACCTCCTCGCCGGACAGAGTTAGAATGCGTGTGTGCCCCACGAAGGCCAACACGAGCGTGTTCTCATAGACACTATCATCGATGCCCACTTTCAGCGACCACATGCCCTTGATGCCGGGCAAATCGATGCAGGCATGCTCCTGTATGCCAATGCCAATGCGTATAATGCGAAGCGAGCCATCTTTGAAGCTGCCGGAGCAGGTAATTATCTGACCCTGTCCCTGACGATCCAAATCCACGACAGCTATGTCCAGAATGGGTGCCAGATTCGTAAAGTTCTCAACGGGTATGACATAGGAGCCATCGATCGATTCCGAGCTAAGTCGCACCAGCTGCGAGTCGCCATGGCGACTGCCAATGTACAAGAATCCATTGTCCAGATAAGTGATGCACTCTGGTATCGAAATCTCGCCGAGCTGCTCCACTTTAATGTCCTTGACGGTGGTGCCCTTGCTGTTTTCGGTTGTGCCCAGGAACAGCATGTAGAGCTGTCCGTCCATGTTGCCCAGCAGATAGCGCAATCCCTTGCTGTCCACACGTGCATAGCAATTGATGGTGCTTTGGCGGAAGGTGAGCGGCGCCACGGCATGATAATTGCTGCCATCGTGATAGACAATGGATTCACGCCCAATGACAATGACCCCACCGATGGGTGAGGGCACTGGTATCAGCATGGTAGCCTCTGTTTCCACATTGTCCTGCTTCCAGGCGAGCTTCATGAATTCCTTGTCTCGCAAATTAATCTCATGTGATTTCACATGGCGGCCATCGTTATCCTTGTGTATGACAATGACAGTGGGATTTAGGCAGCCGTGCAAAAACTCCACATCATAAACGATTAGCTCATCCATGCTGTCAAATATTTGGAAAGCGCCAAATCAGCTAAAAATCCTATCAAGGATTTCAGATCAACTTACCGCAAGCTTGTCGCCTTCAGCTCGCTGGCATCCTTGTCCAAGGGTATAATCGTGAATAGACCCTGATAGAGGCACATGCCAATAACGCGTGCTTTGGGATCAATGGCGGCAATGAAGCCACCTTCAGACAGAATGCCCACGGAATCCGAGACATTGCCGTTGGCCTTTGTTACCACGGTTATGGTATCGCCCACCATGCGTGCCTCGAGTATCATGACATTGAAGCGTCGCGTCAATATGAATAGCAAATCCTTGTTGCTATCCGGCGGACGGAAATGTCGCATTACCGTAATTTTGCCATTAATGTTGATTTCCTTCAGCGGGCGCAAACCCTCAGGAGTAACCAAATCAATTTCCACCTGATTATTGCGGGCAATAACCAAATTCAAGTCTGTCGGCGATGTGAAATTGCCTGAGAAATATATCAAACATAGACAGAACATGCGATTTAACAAAATTCTACGAAAATGTTATACTTATAATGCCGGTTACAAGTTAGCTACAATATGCATGCTGCAATTTCATTTCGCCATCGCTGACTTACCCGTGAGGCAGGCAACAACCGCTGTAGGTTTTTGTGCAGTCACCACATAGTGATGCGACATCTTGTCACAGTATGTTAATGCAAGACCAGATTAAACAGCAAACTAAAAAGCACGCGTTGTTATACGGAAATTACTCAAAACGCAACAAACGCAACTTTGCAACCAGGCAAAAACGAGCAACAAAACGCGCTAAAAAAAACTCATTTTGTTGAGAGTCGGACTGAGTTTTATGGAGGTCTGGCAACGCCAAAACACAGGGTTGCACTGGTGTCTCTGTGCTGCAAAAATATCAAATGTCTGTCTCGTTACGCAACACTATTTATTAATGGCGACCGGACGACTTGCTGAACCCTACATACGTGTTTGAAATCATAGAAAAATCATTTTTCAAGTAGATTTACGTTGTAAAGAACACAATATTATTGTGTAATATATTATTGAAAATACGCTTCAAACATTGTGCTCTGTTTTGTTGCTACAAAGTGTGTCGAAAAAGTGCCTGAAACTGCCATCGTTTGTCTTGGAAAGAACATGGCGAGACTAACTAAAGTCTATAATACTGATGATGATGATTCTGGTTATGTGGGCAGAAGGCATTTACCCTTGGTGGCAGGCGATAAGCTAATGGTAAGTGACAAAGTTGCGAAGCATCAAATTACTATCATGTAAATTAACTACTTGCTGTTGTTAAATGTCATAAAAGTTAACAATTTGATGACCCCCCCTCACACATACCGCACACCTATGCATTTTTGTATATGCGAGTGTGTGTGTATGCGTGTGTGTAATGATGTTTTCTTTGTATGTGTGCACATTGTCAAACTTTCATAACACGTACGCGTGCATCTGTATGCCTATGTGCGTAGTAAACACATACGAGTACCTAAACATACATACATATTCGTATGTATGTATGTATGCTCATTGACTGCACCCATAAATGAAAAACGTTGTTTAATTTAACTTCATATTTAGAGATTTCTGTTTGGTTATTGGAAGTCGCTGCAATAATAAACAGCCGCTTAGAAACAGTTCGGCAATGCTCGGCACCTGCCCGACTCCCCGCTGCACCTTACATAGGGTCGCCATGTTGCTGAAGTGGCAACACCGACAAAAAAAAAAAGAAAAGAAAAATGAAAGAAAAAAAAATAACAAAAACAGGTTTAAAATGCATTTTTCTTGCTCTTTGTGTGCGTGTGGCTTATTTTTATTTATTTTTGTTCTCTTACTCGCTTTAACTGATCTGCATTTGAATCATTATCATTCTCTTTGTACGTGATCACTAGATGCTAATGGACCTGAACAGCAAAGGACTTGTCATCGACAGCCCACAGATACGGGGTCGCGAACTCGAGGAATTCTCACGTAAATTTCACCTGCTCACAGCGACGGAACGCAAGCAATCGCTTGTGATTGATAGCACCGGCTTCATATCGGTGCTCAATCAGTGCGTTCAGTGTGTGGGCTGTCGGCGCCGGGTGGAGCGTTTATTTTACCAGCTAGCTGAGTCCGGACATCGAACGGTTGATCCGCTTGAGCTGCGCGACAATTGCACCCTGGGCATAACGGAGGAAAAATTGAAAACACCCCAAGCACTGGGCACACTGCTCTATCGCCATCACGAGGTGCTCAACAATCTGCTCGATAATAAGCTGCGCAACAAGACGCGCTGTGTGCTGCACTCGTTGGACACGTTCCGTGCGAAACCATTTTCGGAGACGTGGCGCGAAGTGTGGTCCGCCATGAAGAGTAATTGTCGCACAGAGGTGACCATAATTGAGACGAAGGAATTGCACGAAGTGCTCGACAAGTATCTGAAGAAGCACAAGTTCTGTGCCGGCTGTCGCACAAAGGTAAGCTCAATTGGCTTCAATAAACATTCAGTTTTTGGGTAATTTCGATTGCTCTGCTTGCAGATCGAGCGTGCCTATAAAATACTCATTGGCGAGGTATCCACCAAGGAGAAGGGCTATGCAGCGCAGCTGTATGCGCACATCCGCAAATGTGTGCCGGACGAGCACATACATGTGAGCACGAATAAAATTGAGTTCCTTGATGCGCTAATAAAGCGTGCCGAGCCTGAGGTAAATGGTAGCTACTCGAAGCTGCGCGAACGCCATGCGAAAACGTTGGAAATCGCCCAGGAGGAGGTGCTCACATGCGTTGGCATGATCATGTATGAGCGCTTGCGTCGCATTTATGTTAGTCTGCGTGAGGAGGAGCGCGCCTGCCAAGTGCTGGCCGCGGTGGGTGTACATGCGCTCTGTCGCAGCTTTCATGAGCGTGTGGAGCAGAAACAGGGCATTAGCAATTTGGAGCTGCTCTACCAGGAGATCAGTCGCGCTGAGAAGGCCAAGGAACTGAAGCGTGAGCAGAAGAAGCTCAAGAAGAAGAAGAAGAAGGATGAAAAAAAGAATATGCATCGTCTGTGTGAAAGCGAGAACAATGCGAACGATGCTGCCGAAACGGACTACGAGGAAGAAGAGGTGGATGGCGTAAACGATGAGGCTGAAGCAGACACTGAACCAACTGTCGACGATGCCGTCGATGATGGCATTGTTATACTCTGTGCAGATGCTGACGCTGATGCTGACGCTGATGCTGATGCTGATGCAGATGCAGCACCGGAGCCAAAGCCGCCGACGCCAACAAGTGACAAACCAACGAAATCGAAATCGAAGAAGCAACCGAAGAAAAAGAAGCAAAAATCTGTCAGCAAAAAGGCTAAAAAGTCGTTGTGCGTTGATGAGCACCTGGACGTTGTGTCCAAGGCTACAAAATGCAACGACTGCTTAGCACCCATGCCCAATTGTCCCTGCGAGCAGGATGTGCGCGACTCTGGCTATGGCAGCGATCCACACGCATCGCATGCCAATTCGCGCATCTCCAGTGCCGTCTCGTCGCTGGAAGGCTCCGAAGTCTCATGCTCGGACGGACTGTGTAATCATCATCATTACGACATAATGGTGGGCGAGGTGGAGGAGGAGGACACCGTTGATGATGTTGCGGCAACCAACAGTTATGTCTCCGATTCGGTCTATGGTCAGCAGACGCAATCGGACGATAAGTTCTCATTGCTGCAGATGTGGGTTAGTAGCAACTGATGATCATAGCATTCACTCTAGCAAATCTTTGTCATATTCATATTCATATTCCCAATTGCAGGACGTTTTTGAGGATAAGGACGATGAGAACTGTTGTTACATTCCCCAAGAGGTGGTGCTGGCCTATCAATACCAGCGCGAGCAAGTGCAGCGCAAACGCGAACAGCTGCGCGCCACATTGCGCCAGAACTTTGAGCGCATGTGCCGGCAGCATGGTGTGCCCATAGGAGTACCCAACAATGCCACCTCAACTGGCCATTAGAAACCTGCATTAAACCGTTGTAGTTATTCAGTCGCGCGACGCGGCGCTTGCATTCAAAATACATACATATAATTTTTTTTGTTTTTTGAAATAAATGAAGTATAAAAGTTATGCTTATCAATATGTTATATAAATATATACATACATATATATATATGTCTATGTATATGTATTTGTGTTTGTTTTTTGTTTAGCTATTGCGACAATCCTCGTGGAACGGTTCGAGCGTGCGCAAGTCGCGCCACGTGGGTGGCAAACCGTTTGCTATGTATTTGCCGCAGCGCTTGCAGGGCTCCAGGAAGAGCTTGATGTGACTGTTGAGCCAAGTGACATAGCTCTTCACCGCCAGATCGGGCAGTGTGGGCGAGAAGAAGTGCAGCATGGCCGAGTGGGCGTGCTCCTGCACCTTGCGAAACACCTCATAGCGCGACTCCGCCCACAGATCATCGTGCTCCAGTGCCTCGTCGTAGCCCTTGATGGTCACCCATTCGATGAGCACGCCCTTGAAGACAATAGCCGCCTTGAGCACATTGCTGATGCTGACAATGGCCACAGCATTGGAGCCAAACGGATGGAATACTTTATATGATGTGTGCGGCGGATGGTTGATATCGCTCAGCAGCTTATCAATGTGTCTGGCGCAATAAATGGAATTAAATGTAAATTTAGTTCAATTTCTATTCACAACAGACAACTCACTCCGGATCGCTGCTGTAGGAGGAGAAGGGCAGACGCTGTCGCTTCTGTGAGCAATAGTTGTAGGAGCGACGCAGCGTATTCTGATTGAGATTGTTGAACGCAAGCAAGCTATGATCGTGAACCTTATCAATCCACTTGTAGCTGTTCACCAGCTGCGGATATAGCGCTTGTCGCTCCTGCGACGTTTCCTGGGCCAGAAATGTGGTGTTGCCCAAGTGGTAGGCCGTCTGCGGCACCTGTAGCCCATTGATAAGCTGCTCTACTTCACTGAAAAGCATCATGGGCGATAAACTAAGCATGGAATAATTATATTTTTTTTATGCTCACCGCAATTGCGAGTTGATGGCTCCAAATCTCTCCTGAAAATCGTGCACAAATTTATTTCGGCTTTCGTCGATGCCTTCGCCGTCGGTGCCATCGGCCAGGTGCTCAAAGCACTGGCGCACATTTGAGCGCAAGTTCTTAACAGCTGTTAAAGTCTGATTTAATTTATCCATTTGCATTCGTACGCCCAAAAACAATTGTTATCTTTTGCAAAAAAAAAAATTGTTTATTCGCCAAACAAATATTGTTTAATGACTATCGGCATGCCGCCACCTTCAGAAATACCCGAATTGCAGCTGGCAATGCTGCAGTCTGTATATTTAAGCATTCTAGTACTTTCCAAACTCGGCCACACTATAGACCATTCAATTCAGTAGAAATTTTGTGTTTGTGTCGCTCTCATTGGTTTAAATAAGCCATCAATAATGGGCAATAAATCTTCGCTCTTTCTGCGACACGAGGAAATTGCACAGATACAAAATGAGACTGGCTGTAAGTAGAGAATAACACAGCAATAGACCCATCAAATTAGCGTAACCTTGGACTTGATAACCCAGCTGTAAATTGCCAAAAAAAAATAATTTCAAAACAAATACGCATTTGCTAAAAGCTTTACATTGTGCTCAGAAATCTTGCACTTAAGTGGCAAAACTAATTATAGATTTGCCTAGTTGCTACAATTATATGCCATAGTCCAAAATCAATTAGCATATGCAGCTGGGCGAGAGACAGAGAGAGAGTGAGAGAGAGCAAACGACTTGAGTGTGAATGAACGTGTATAACTGTTCTTCCTGAATGCACTCAAAATGGTGCATTCATTTATGTAAGAAGGTATCATAAATTGAATTTATGACGTCACTCACTCAACTCGACCCGTAGGAGCAAAGGCTGCCTTTTGATGTTTCCCTACAAGCAAACGTGTCTATGTGTATTTGTGTGTGTGTTTATCAGTTGTTCGAGTAGCTGTAATTTGTGTGTGATAAGGCGCTCAGTTATAACTATATCCAATGTGTGTTCATATCTGATAATAGCGCTTGTCACTATATTTCTTATCAGCAATTGATTGGACTCCAACCTCTCACACGGTTTCTCTTTTGCAGTTACACCCAATCAAATCGAGCGCCTGTACTCGCGTTTCACCTCGCTGGATCGCAACGACTGCGGCACACTCTCGCGCGAGGATCTGATGCGCATACCCGAGCTGGCCATCAATCCGCTCTGCGAGCGCATCGTTCACTCCTTCTTCGCGGAGAGCTCCGACGATCGCGTGAACTTTCGCCAGTTCATGAATGTGTTGGCCCACTTCCGGCCGCTGCGTGACAACAAGCAGAGCAAGCTGAACAGTCGCGAGGAGAAGCTAAAGTTCGCCTTCAAAATGTACGACCTGGACGATGATGGTGTCATCAGTCGGGACGAGCTGCTCTCGATATTGCACATGATGGTCGGCGCGAACATCAGTCAAGATCAATTGGTTAGCATTGCGGAACGCACCATTTTGGAGGCGGATCTGTGCTGTCAGGGCAAGATCTCGTTCGAGGACTTTTGCAAGGCGCTGGAACGCACCGATGTCGATCAAAAGATGTCCATACGCTTCCTCAACTAAAGCCACAAGCAGCGAAACAAAATTTCAAATGTCTTAGTCACTGTGAACCAAATAGTGTTTAGTCCAATTCATATACATATATATCTAGATATATATGTATATATCAAGTCCGAGGCATATTCAATTGTATTAGTAATTTATAAACTATTATTAATATGCAGATATTATTGTTGATTGCTTTTACGCTAGTTAATTTCATTCCGCTCTACAGTGAAATTCATGCATTTGTTTTAATGGCCAGCCTAAAATATTTATTTACTTGATTTTTGGTTTTTTATTATTATTATTATTTAGTTGAGCTTGAAATAAAAACTTGTAAATATGTATGAATGTTGTTTATTGTAGTGGTTTAATCAGGCGGTAACTGCACAAATAGATGTGATTAAAATATATATATATATATTTATGTATTTATATGTAGAACTAACAAGTCTAGCCGGAATCTATGCCAAAGCCTGGACTTCCAGCTGCCATCTATGTGGTCGAGGAGACGGCCAATTTCTTCAGATGCTCCATGAACAGCTGCAGCGAGACATCATCCGTGAGCACCGGAGCGCCGCCATCCTGTTTAAAATTTAAAGTTCAAAATTCGAGTTAGCAAAAGGTATTAACAAATTCAAGAATTTCAAAGGATTTCGCCAACACCAAAAGCTAAGCAAAGAGATGTAGAAGAAGCAGAGCAACTTAGAAACTAAACCCAAAGAGAAAATATATGTATATATAAAATATAAATTTAAAAATATATATATATATAAATATAAATTTAAAAAAAAAATATATATATATATATAAATAAAAATTAAAAAAAAATATATATACATATATAATAAATATATAAGTTTAAATATATATAAAAAAAAAAATAATTATAAAAAAAAGAACTATTTGTTTTTTTTACTACCGTCGTCTGACCAATTGGCGCCTGCGATTGACAACAACAAGAACAACAACGAGTGGGAGAAGAAGGAGCAAAAGGCAGTTGAGTACACAATGAGTAAAAAGTATAACGAAAACGAAAACGAAAAACGTAATGTGTCAATAGATTAAATAAAGTCAACAAATCAATCGATTATGAGATTCTGATTTTGAGACATCAGCTGAATGGACGCACCTGGCCATAGGCATACATGTTGTTGTGCGTCTGCGAGGGATTGACCTTGGAGAGGAGGAAACGTGCTTGGGAGCCACCGTGCTCGGTGTCAATGTAGCGTGGCATGGGGAAGCGTGTCTGCAATATCTCCTGGGCATCGTCGACGGGCGCCTGCAGCAGCTGCTTGAAGTTCTCATATTCGGGCATATCCTGGTATTTGAGCGCACGCCATTGGGCAATCGTTTCGCCATGGTAGATGAGTATCTGGAAGAAGGTGTCCATCAGCAGTATGCGATCCGCTTGAATGGAAGCGGTATCTAGCAGCACCGGCTCCGGCGGCCCATTAAACGAATAGCTATAAAGGATGGGCTGTATCATGATCAAGGACTGTGTGAGATCCTCGCGCATTAGCATGTGTCGATAGAATGTGGTCTCATCGGGCGAATTGTTGAAGACCTGCAGGAACTGCGAACGGCGCAAATGGTACATGAACTGCGGAAAGAGGCTAAACGTGGGCGACAGACGAAAACTGTTCGGATCGTCCTTGGAATACTCGCCAAACTTCTGGCACTGCAAACAGGACAACGTTAAGAATTGACTACAGATGCGAATTGTTTAAGTTGTCATACCAAGCGGATCAGCTGGCGATCCACCCAGCGCAGGATGTCCGGTCCCTCATCCGTCTCGGCACGATAGACCACCATGCGTGCCATGAGCACCGCCGCTGCCTCCTGATCAAAGCCTGCGCTGATGTGCTGCACATTGGTGTTGGCATCCGCCCAGCTGGAAAGGAAAATAAATAAATTAATCTATCTATAGCCAAGTTAGCTGGGCTGGGCTGAGCGCTCACTTTCTGGCCAGAGTGGTGACACGTATGCGCCGCTGACCGCTTGGATGCTGATACTGTGTGATGAACTGTATGCAGCCGCGTCCGCCCTGCGGTATGGGCGCCGCATGCTGATTGACCACCTCGAAGAAGAAGGCAACAGTGGAACTGGGATTGAATGCACACAATTTCCATTGCACTGTATTGCCCATGCCGATCTCCACATCCGACACCGACGGGCTCTTCACATTCAGCGACACACACGAGCCAATCCCCCCAGAGATTTTCAGCTCGCGCGAGCACTTCACCTCCAGCGTGGCATTGAAGGCCATCTTCAAGTCGTTGCGCGAGTCGCGCGCAAACACGCGCTGGAATGTTTGCTTGAACAGCGACGAATTGAATGAGTCGCCCATGACCATGTGGCCGCCAGTGGAGTTGCACAACTGCTTCATCTCCATCAGGCCGGTCTGGTCAAGGGCGCACGAGTAGATATCAATGCCATGGCCATTCGTGGCGGCCCTCAAGGCCAATGCATCGTAGTGCTTGATGGCTTTCTTCATGTATTTGGCATTGTCCTTGTGTATGTCATGATGGGAACGTATGGGATGCTTAAGCTCATCGTCGACCACTTGGCCGGGGCCCTGGGAGCAAGGGCCACCCACAAAGGTCATAATGCGACCGCCCGTATTCGGGTAGGTGCACTCCAGCAGGCCGACCGCAATCGAGAGTGCAGCGCCCGTGGAGCGCAGATAGCGCTTGCCCTGCGGCACCGGCCAAGGATCGCGTTGCAATTCACTGAGCAGATCACCCAGTGCCGTGTCGCACTGGCTGATCGGCTGCAGAAAGCGATGAGCGGGTGGCAAATGTTGTCCGGCCGCTGTTGCCCCCCCTACGCCCGGCGCATTGGGCATCTGACCCGGCTGACCTGGTTGTGGCGTTGGTGCCACACCACCACGTCCAATGCCCAACATATCGTGCACTTGCTTGGCTGTCAGATCCTTGGTGCCGCGAAACACATAGCTCTTGGAGCAGCCATCGGTGCCCAGCTCGTGCACCTGAATCATCTTGCCGAATGTAATGAGGCCCACGAGCGCATTGGGCGGCAGCAGGCTGAGTGACATTTGCAGCGAATCCTTCAGAGCGTCCAGCTCCTCCTCATCCATGCAGGTATCCACTAGGAATATGAATACGGGCGGCATTGTCGCCGCCCTGGCAATGGTATACTCGATGGTGCTGAAGCCAGGTATCAGCTCAGCAGGCTGATGTTGCTCCGATATGGCTGCATATTGTGGAGGAAACTGAAATGCCAAGTGTTGAGCTCGGTTAGGTCCATCATGAAGGTTCCATGTGAAATACTCACGGGATTGCGTTGAAAGCAAAAGTTGCACACCCAGAGCTTGGCACGATAGTCGACTTGGCACAATGGATTCAAAATGGCACGGCAATTGCTGCGCGTGCACAGCACCGGCTCATATTGTATCGGTGGCAAGTCGGGGCGCTCCTTGATCGGTTGATAGAGACACGCGAGCGGGACGACCAGGCGGCTGGCATCGATGCGACTGGATGGCCAAACATTCCATGTTAGGCGGACGCCGTCACGATCCTCGTTTTGCTGGATGAACTCCTCGTAGGTAGTCATCGTTTTGATATACTTTTTGTTGACGCTTTCACTGCGTTTCTGAACTTAAAATTAATTATAACACAAGCAAGTCTTATTGGAAAAATCGTTTGGCCAGGCCACGTCACGGATATGACAGTTGGTTGCGTAGCAGGCAGCTTGAGGACGTTGACACATGCACAATTCAATGGGGCATGCAAACAATAACAATTTTGTTTCTTTTAAATGTATAATGATGAAAGCAGAAAACAGCTCCAGTAGCATGCTTAATTTATTTTAATTTATTCAATTACAATCCCATAGATATTTATTGTGGTATTTATTTATTTAAATAGGCACACGCAATGTGAAATTAAGTTGGCAGCCCCATTTTCAAATGCAGCCCTGATGCAGCTGTTTACTCGTCGCTGTCATAGTGTGTGTGTGTGTGTGTATTTTTTTTAGAGTTGTTTCTAAGATGGCGACGAAAAAAACGCGTCTTATGTGAATGCAAATGCAATCATAACAACTTAAATTTTATGCTAATAAATGTGCGCAAATCTGAAACAAAACTATTGAACAACAGTGCTGAATAAGTGCAGAATATTTTACATGTGAAATTTGGTGCGAAAGTTTTGTGAAAATGGCCACAAATATGTATCGAGTCGGAGGTGAGAAAATTTTTTTCCATACTCGCTTTTCTATCATCTTTCGTTATCGGCGCCGTCTCACTGTTTCGCCTGGTCGTTTTATGTGCGTATGTTGTGTGTGTGTGTGTGTATGTGTATGTGTGTATGAGACTCCCAAATTAAGGAAATAATGAAAGTGCATTTAATAATTATCAAATATTACCAAAATATTCACCAACCAATAACTTCAATTCTGTTATCAATGATGATGATGATGTGAAATGAGTTTTCATACGCCTTGAAATTGTGTCGAATTTGCCGACGCGAGTTTTAACAACGTAGACGATTTTTCAACACCAACGAAGCGGCAATGGAACATCGAGTAACCGGCCATGGAGAGAGGGGTTATGTGTAGTATGACAACCGAATTGTCGCAGCTGCAGCAAGTGTTTTTAGTACATGTTTCTGTTGCCCCGATAAGCATTAGCACTGATATATATATACATATATGTGTGTATGTGTTAATGTGCGTGTGTGGGTGTGTGTATGTGCTGTAGGGTTGGGGTTACTGATGAAATGAAATTGCATTGACAAATCCGCCTGCCGATCAGCATGTGTGTGTATATGTATGTATGCATATAAGAATATATATGTATGTGTGTGATTGTTCTTGCGTGTGTTTGTGTAATTGAAAGTATATTTTGTGATTTTTACGTGTCTCTTGCTTTGTTTTTGCTCTTGGATCGCCGTGTTTTCTTATGCTAATGAGTTTGCAATTTTTTTCTTTGGCACAGCATCTCACGCTGTGAGTGAATTTTCCCTTTACCATTTTTTTTTTAAAACCAATTTTACGCACTCATTTTGCTCGCTCGCTGGCTGAGTCTGTCTAACCGATGACGTTATTGTTGTCTTCACCTGCCTATGATATAGCATTGTTCTTCAGCTCGGACCAAATCAAATGCAAATGAACCCGTAAATGCGTAAATGCAAATGCCTAATTAAAACTATCAAAATAAATAATAAAAAAAATAAAATAAAGCAACGCATGAATAAATTATACAATTTTACGGCATTTCCTTATAATGTTTGTGTGTTTGTTGGTCTCTTAATGCACGCGTTGGCTTCGAATTTGTCTCCATCAGCGCTTTTTTGTTAGTCACTTTTAATAGCCACACGCACACACACACACAAACACACACTCACACACACACACACACAGCAGCCCAAATGTCGTTGCAGGCTATGGCGACACTTTCTTTTTCATCTCTTTTTCTTTTTACATCAGCCAAATGCAAAAGATACATTTTCCTTTTATAATATGCCTGGCGTGTTTTACCGCTTGATCGCTGCTCTTTTTTCCTTTTCTTTTGTGTCATTTTCTCTCTTCTATCGGCTTTCGTTGCTGCCGCTGCTGCTGTTGCTGTTGCCGTGGTCAAAACCCAAGCAACGGTTTCTGCGACAGGTTCCGCACCGTCGCTCTATGCATGCCTGTGTATGTGTATGCATGTGTATGTGTGTGTGTGTGTGTCTGTTCAGCCCCTTGCCTCTGTCCATGGACATCGTTGTTGTTTCTGTTGCGCGAGTTGAATGGATGGATGGATGCCCACATTTGTATTTAATTGAGCAATGCGCATACTTTTTCACTGTACTGTGGCCGTAATTAAACGGCGTGTCCACTGCCAGCGCACACTACAATAAACTGTAAACGGAGAAGAGTTTGCCAACCCATGAGAATATGAGTATTATCGCTGCTTTAAATTATTAATTACCTATCAAACAAAAGTTAAGTATTAGCACAATAAAAGACAAGAGATGAACTGAAGCTTTTTGGGCATATTTGTTATGGTTATTATCGATAAATGAATGCTTTATGTAAACAAACAATTTATCGATTATTAAGTGTGTTAATAAACTCGCGTATTAGCTGAAATAAAATATATATAACAAAAACTATAATAGATTGATTAGGGCCATTTTTATTCGTTTGTATATATGTATGTATGTATGTACAGCTGTGGTCATAAAAATAGTAGCGGACAGCAAAATGTTGTGATAAACATAAGATTTTGAAACGAGTATTAAAACTAACATATTTATATATATATATTCAAATTTATTTTTAAATATTATGTTTATTAAAAAATGTTGTCCACTACTATTTTTATGACCACAGCTGTATGCTCTCGACTATCGCCAATACATTTGAGCATTTAGTTCATTTCTTTTTTATTAGCTCTCTTTTGATATATACTATATTATAATACACGAATATATAATATACTAATTAACTTCTGAGTTCAAACGTGGCACAGCATATTTATTTAATATATTAAATATTTCTCTTTAGTCTTTGGCTCGTTCGTTTAGTCACAGATAAGCCAAATTTTATACCCATCTCTAATTTCTGCCGTCTGCCTATACTCATATGTTTTTTGCTTGTGTGTGTGTGTGTGTGTACGTGTGACTACATGCCTGTGTATGTATGCGTGTATATAGGATGAGTCTCTTATTTGAGCGTGTGTGTGTGTGTGTGTGAATGCGTTTTACCTGATGTTGGCTTCATTGGACGCTTGTGCTTCAATTTCGTTTGCTTAATGAATGATTGGAGGCCTGTTTGGGCCGCCACAACTGCATATTAAAATCTATGAAATTCAATAACAACCAATATTGCAGACTACGTCTACGTTGAGACAACGCCGAATAGTCCCTTCCTGATACGCCGCATCGAGGAGTTGAATAAAAACCAAACCGGCAATGTGGAAGCGAAGGTCATGTGCTTTTACCGGCGTCGTGATCTGCCCAACCCGCTTGTACAGCTGGCCGATAAGCATCAACGTAAGTACGCCCAAGACAAAACATACATATATAAATACAGACAAACAAACACACACACACACACACGTGTATATGTGTGTGTATGTAAATGCATAAGTTTTTTTTTGGTCAGCGAAGTGAGGTTATGTTGCGACGAGTCGCCGTCGTGGCCTACAAAATAAGTCAGCAAGCCCCATACAGATCCTAAGCACATTTTTCACCACAAAAACCAAAGCTCACTCGAAGACGGAAATACACCATGCGCCGCAGCTACACACCCGCACACAGCTACACCTCAGCCAAATGCTGCCTCCCTTTTCACTAACGCCGGCATATGCCCAATGTGTGCAATGTGTCAAAGCGGAGCCCACCCAACACGTACACACACACACACTAACACACACCCACTTAGCAGCAGCAGCAGGAGCGACAACAACAATAATGAAAGCCAACATCAAGAGCAACAAGAACCGCAATGACAACAACTGTAAAGCATACAGCCAAAGCAAAGAGTAAACGGAATCCGAGCATCCGTAGCAACAACAACAACAGCAACAGCAACAGCACATAAACATAATGTGTGTAGAGCTGCACTGTACTTCGATGTTGTTGCCGTTTTTGGTTGCCTCAATGTGGGAATACTAGGCAGCAGCAGCAGCAGTAGGTAGACTTGCTGTCTACCTCTGTGCCTCTCTCTAGGTGTATGTGCATGAAAATTTCCATGAGTCCTGGCACTGGCACTGCAAGAGCATCGAAGGAGCCGCGCTTTGCATTTATGTATACACACACACGCCCAGTACGGGCCCCCTCCTCCCCCCACAACAGCAACTAGCAGCTATCTACATGGACAGAGCAGAGCCATTTGCTGTATCTTTCTACCAAAAAGTATACATACACACAGAGATACCCACGCACACACACACATACACAACCCCCAATCGGTGGGGTTGGTTGTGGCCCACACGAATTCGATACGTGACCCAACGAAAATGCGTTTTTCCAACGCCACCCACCGCCCACCGCCCGCCACGCAACATTTCGTCGACAATGCCCATTAAGCGCAACACCCCCTTTGTTGGCGCCCCTTTTCAATAATGCTTGACTGTTTTTCAGTAGCTCCTTTTTTGGAGGTGCTGCTGCTGCTGCGGCGGCGGCGTGCGCTGCCAATTTTGCAGCACAGCCGCTAATCACTCATTACAAATTAGCGCAACAAAAAAAAATTCAACTAAGGAACACATACAGTCAGTCAGTCTATCAGCCGTGTCATGAAACAAAAAGAAATAATCAAAAAAAAAAAAACTCAAAACTGGCCACGACAACGTTTCAAGCTGAAAGAAAAAAAAAAAAAATTAAGCGCAGTTCAGTTTTATTACTGTGCAATGACGAACTTGAAATACCCTAACCGAAATACAAACTCAAATTCTGCATAGAACTTGCTACACTCAGGTATAAAACTTTTTGCAAGAGTATTCAGCATGAGCAAAAAAATTTTAAAAAAAATTAAGCTGAGTTCAGTTTTATTAATGTGCAATGACGAACTTGAAATACCCTAACCGAAATATAAACTCAAAGACAAACACAAATACTGCATAGAACTTGCTACACTCAAGTATAAAACTTTTTGTAAGAGTATTCAGCATGAGCGAAAAAATTAAAAAAAAAAAAAAAAAAAAGGAAAAATGTCGAAAAACGCGCAGACATTGCCAGCAAACAAAACGCACACGCCTCCATCAGGCAATGCCCATCAACCCACCGCCCGCGTGCGCACTTGCCAGACTGTGCGATTGTGTCCTATCTATGGCTACCGAACAGTTGCGCACCCTCACACCACCCCTTGGCCTAGCTGCCGCTGCCGCTGCTGCTGCTGCTTCTTCTTTCGCGATACACCTACGCTCTTTGTAAATTCACGAATGCAGCCAGAGTCCTTTGGGCGAGGGGGTCGTTCGTTTGCTTGGCTTGGCTTGGCCTCAGCTCAAACTCCTCAAGAAGCAAAGCGAACATCACCCAACCACCCACCCACCCACCAGTCCACACCCACCACCATTGCCATCGAAATGAGGAGGCCGCCTAGCCTACCCGTTACACCATCCCTTCGTGGGTTGTGTGTGGTGTGGTGTGGTGTGGCGCGTGGTATTAAAAATAAATTCAAAAAGTTTCGTATTTATTTTGTTGGGCTTTCTGTTTCTGTTTCTGGGCAAATGCGACATCTTTTAGTAAAATTACTTTTCGTACTTAACCTCACTTTGATGGCGCCGCTGCGAACTTGTTTTCAGCTTTCAGCTAGTCTAAGTAAATACAAATTAAGTCTCGCTTGTTATACCACTTTACCACATTATAAGTATAATTGTATATATCGTATATTAAAAACATATGTATATTTGTAAAATCAACATTTCCCAAAATCACCCCAACACACACCACACACACACCACACACACATACGTCATACACACACTTGATGATGATGCAGTGGCAACCGCCGAGGACTCACCGCTGGCAATGAAACTGAAGAAAACCTGGCTTAGAACACCGGTGGGCGAGGAGCAGGCGGCGCAAGCTGTGCTCGATCCCTCAATAGGTACAAACTGGCAAAGCAGTTTCAATAATAATTACAATAATATTAATCATAATAATAATAATAATAATAATAATAAGCAATATGATTGTAGTTGATATCTTCTGTTTGGGAATGCATATATTATATATATTTCTTTAATTATGATTTGAATTATTGTGTTTCCTGTTTGTAATATTTCTCTTAATTTAAATGCTATTAAGTAGAGCACAAATTGGTACTGATCTAGACCTAGACAACATGATATATATTATTGGATATAAGAACTGTAAATTAACTCTTCAAACTCAATCGATTAGAACCTCAAATTTGATTGTGTACAGTGAAATACAGTAAACACACTTTTGACTGACTGAATGATTAATATAAATACATGAAAATTGAAAAATTGTCAGTTGTCCGTCAGCACTGTGTGTTCACTGTACTTGACTTACACGTCTTCTTACAGTGAATACACTCTTGACTGACTGAATGCTTAATATAAATGAATGGCAATTGAAAAACTGTAAGATTGGCAGCTGTCCGTCAGCACGGTGTGTTCACTGTACTTGACTTACACGTCTTTTTGCTAAGGTAAAATACAGTGAACACACTTTTGACTGAATGCTTAATATAAATAAATGAAAATTGAAAAACTGTAAGATTGTCACTTATCCGTCAACACTGTGTGTTCACTGTACTTGACTCACACGTCTTCTTGCTAAGGGTCAGTACCAGTAATATGTAGTCTAGTTACGAACACCGAATTGGTTATGCAATGGTTGTAATTGGTTCTAAAACATAGTTCTTTTAGTGCTCGTATGTAATGTATACTACAATATTTGGACAGATCTGTTGGAATTCATTTGCTTATAGAGTTTTCGATTATGTTTGATTTGCAGCTGCACTCGAAGAGGAACGCACCAGTCCGACGCAAGCGTCGGCCGCCGGGGCCACTAACAACAATTCCAGCACCAATAACAATACCAACAATAATAACAACAATAATAATAATAACAACAATAATAATAACAGCGCTGCGAGCGGCGCTGCTTCTGCTGCTGCTGCTGGTGGTGCTGGTGGCGCTGGTAGTGCTGGTGGTGCTGCTGGCGATGGAGAGAAGAGCGATGCGCTAACCAGCAAACAGCGATACCAGATCAAGCATCGGGAACTGTTTCTATCGCGACAAGTTGAGTCGATACCCGCCACACAAATCCGAGGGAAGTGCTCCGTGACGCTGCTCAACGAGACGGAGTCACTGCAAAGCTATCTCAATAAAGACGTGAGTTAATTAAAAATAATAATAATAATTAGATAATTAATTGATTATTTGTTGGCTCTTCAACAGGACACATTCTTCTACTGTCTGGTCTTTGATCCGAATCAAAAAACGTTGCTTGCCGACAAGGGCGAAATACGTGTCGGCAGTCGCTATCAGTGTGATATACCCGCCAAGCTAAAAGATACCGCCACAGATGAACGTAAGCTGGAGGAGCTGGAGTCGCTTGTATGGACGCCGGAGCATAGTTTGACCGATCGCAAAATCGATCAATTTCTTGTTGTCTCGCGTTCCATTGGCACCTTTGCCCGCGCCCTCGACTGCAGCAGTTCGGTAAAGCAGCCCTCATTGCACATGTCCGCAGCGGCCGCCAGTCGAGACATTACGCTGGTGAGTAGATCGAGCATGAATATTGGAATTGGTAATGTATTTCATTCTTGTTTCTTGTTTCTAGTTTCACGCCATGAACATTCTGCACCAGCACGAATATTCAGTTGATGAGGCCATGTCCTCGCTAGTTCCTTCCACTGGGCCAGTGCTCTGTCGCGACGAAATCGAAGATTGGAGCGCATCGGAAGCAAATCTCTTTGAGGAGGCGCTAGATAAATATGGCAAAGACTTTAATGACATACGACAAGATTTTGTAAGTTAAACAAATGGTCAACAAGTATCTCTAGTAATTCTCTATATTTTTGTTTTGAACAGCTTCCTTGGAAAACGCTTAAGCAGATCATTGAATACTACTATATGTGGAAGACCACCGACCGGTATGTGCAGCAGAAACGCGTGAAGGCTGTCGAGGCGGAACTCAAGCTCAAACAGGTCTATATACCGCAATATAATAACAATGGCAAAGGCAACGGTGCCAGCGTGAAGGCAGGCAGTGGCGGCGGACCTGGTGGCATCTACAATGGCACCACCAATGGCGGCGCCGATTTGTCCAACAATGGCAAACCGTGCGAATCGTGCGGGACAACTAAATCATCACACGTAAGACAAATCACAAAAGGAAAAGTCTTTGGATCAATAATTTGCTAATTACAAATCATTTTGATCACAGTGGAATTCCTTTAGCAATGGTCATCTGCCATGTCGACTATGTCAGAGCTGTTGGGACTATTGGCGAAAATATGGCAGTATGAAATCTGCGCATAAGGTCGAAGCTAACGATGGTGAGGCTAAGAAGAAGGCTGCCATTGCAGCAGCGACTCCAGTAGCAGCGTTAGCTGCAACAGGCACCACCACCACCGTGGTGGATCTGAACGATGATGAGAAAGTTAGTGATCTAAGCAATCGTCAATTGCACAGGTATGATAAGCGCATGTAAATATCTATCTGTATATATTGTATATTAATGTTTATGTAAATTGTAGGTGTTCCATTGTCAACTGCGGCAAAGAGTTTAAGCTGAAGACCCACCTGGCGCGCCATTACGCACAAGCGCATGGCATTGCCATCAGTTCAGGTTCGCCGCGGCCCATCATGAAGACGCGCACTGCCTTCTACTTGCACACGAATCCCATGACACGTGTCGCACGCATTGTTTGTCGAAGTATTGTGAAACCCAAGAAGGCGGCGCGGCAGAGCGCATACGCGATCAATGCGCTGTTGGTCAAACAAGAATGTAAATCTCATACATTACTTTGTTTTGTTTTATAAGCACTAAAATTACTATTTGAATTGCAGTTACGAATCGTATTAGCGGCAAATCGCAGGCGGATATCAAAAAGATGCTTTTGCTCAAGCCCAAGGATCGGGGCAGTGTCACAAAAATAGCAAATCGATTAGGCGCCCCTGGGAGCGGTCCGCATGAATGGCTGGTGCTGACGCCAAAGGATAAAATGCCACAGCCCGCTGTTGTCTCATTCCCTAAGCCGCCCAAAGGACCCGACGGCAGTTTACTCTACGAGCGTGTGCCCAATAAAACGCCCGATGTCGTCGCCGTGCCCGTTGTGGCTGACAAAGAACTAACCATAATTCCAGCGCAAGCAACGTCTACGATACGCAAACGTGCGCACGAGGAACAGCAACTCAATGGCACCGAAGGTGACTTCAATAATTCAAATCGAGCATAGCTAGAGCTAATAATAATATTGTTTTTCCACTCGTAGTAACAATTGTGCCCAGTGGGCCGCCAGCCAAACGTCCCAACAAGGATCCCATGCCCTCGCATTGCCCCAGTCCGGAGCAGTTTGCTGCCATGATGGCAGCATCCGGCCAGCCCCTCTCTAGACATCACGTAAGTCCAGCTTAACTGCAACTATTTCAATATTTACCAATTTCATTCCATATTTCTTGTAGCTCAATGGCAAGCAAAAGATTGCGCAAATGGCACGTGGCGGCAATGGACGCAAGCAGGTTATTAGTTGGATGGATGCACCGGACGATGTTTACTTTAGAGCCACAGACGTACACAAGTGAGTCCCAGTTATTAATTGATGTGCAATGGCAATTACTTACTTAAACTTTCTTATTGTTCATAGAAAAACACGAAAAATACTCTCAGCTGTGGATCTGCGTCGTGCGGCGCGCAAACCATGGCGTTCACTGCCCATCAAGTCAATGGCTCCCGAGCCGAGCAGCAAACCTATTGAATCACAAATCGTAATACTGGACTGACCGTCTACGGCAGATACATCAGCATCAGCACCATTTGCAGCAGCAGCAGCAACAGCGACAAAGTTGCTGTCATATTCAGCCAACAGATTTGAACAGCAGCAGCAACATCCGCCATTTCCATATACAATGGATGCATTGCTAAACTAGTGACCCAGATTCTGTCTTTCAGTGGCTTGCCATGTACATACATACATACATACAACCATACATACATCCCCCCTGCATGCTAAAAACACAAAAAAAAAAACAAAACAAAACAAAAAAGCAAAAAAAAAAAATCCAAAAAACAAAAACAATATACATACATACATACATACATCTAGTGTAGGCAAGTGTTGCAGCATCCACTATACATATGAAGTTGGTAACCATTTCACTAACAGACAACCAACAACTGACAGCCCACTTTACTAGCGCTTAAATAGATGTCTTTTTAAACAAAACAAAAAAAATTAAGAACAAAACAAATAGTAAGATAATAAGTGTTAAGATCGAAAGCAATAGTAAACACAACGCGAAACAAATCAAATATTTATTCATAATTTACATATTTTTTTTAAATCTCACAAAAAATGATGAAGTTCACTGCAATTTTGGACATGTATGAGAAACTCAAGGAATAATAAGTTCATTGTTTCAATATTAGTTTATGTGTTGTAGGCATTTTATAATAATTATTAATTATTATTATTATTTTTTTTATTGCATTGTCCAATTTTCATAAGCGCATACTTTGCAACATATGTACATTGTGTGTACATCATGTGTGCAAAATTATTTTAATTTGTCTAATCTATTGTAACTGGCTACCACGCGCCTTCAGGTTCTAAAAAAAAAACAAGAAATAGCAAACAAATACAATTCCTCAATTTTAATTTTGTTGAGCAAATGTTTGTTGCATCCTAGCTAAAACACCAGAATACGTAAATTTGTAATTCAAAGGCCTCCGTAATTTTGAAATATTTTTCATTCAAAATTTGAACATGCAAATCATAGACGAACGATATTTAAAAAAATTCATTTAATGCTTTAAGTATCAAAACTAAAAAAAAATACAAAACAAAAAAAAACTAAAACTAAAACAAAAAAAAATTGAGAAAATTTACCTTGTTAATTAATGTGACGTGCAAGATTATTTAAAAAATTAATTATACGCTGTAACGAAAAGCGGATAACAACCACAAATTGTACAGTAATTGGGATAAAGTTTATAACTTCGAATACAATTTATTTTCATAATTTATATACAAATTGAAAATTGAAAATTGATACTTTCAATCCAATGCAAAACAGACAACACAAAAACCAACACAAACACAAATATAGCATATTTTATTTACGCCTATAAAAAACTACATAAATAACAAATCGAAACCACATAATATACATTTATAAATGTATTGAGCATATAAATAATACAATAAATAAATAAAAAAAACCATTTGGCAGATGACAAGTAAAATCTAAAAGTAGATCAGCATTAAAAAGAAGAAGAAAAAACAAACAAAAAACCCAAAAAAAATGAGCAACCACATTTATATATATTGATTATAAAGAAATTCTAATTGTAAGCCAATCTATGTATTTTTAACTTTACAATTTAAGTAATTTTGTAAAATAAAAAATTCTTTAAATTAAATCAAGTTAAGTGACAAAAAAGAAAAACGAAAGAAAAGAAGAAAAGAAATAGAAAAGGGAACGAAAGCAACAGCAATTGATGTCAGCAAAAACGACCAGATAAAACATATTTGTTTACGATTTATAAAGTAAGCGTAAGCGCGCGTATGCCAGCAACAGAAGCAAATCAAACAGAGCTACATATATACAACATTATATACAGATATATATACACACACACATACAATATAATAGTACGAACTCTGCAATACGCATATATACATTTTTACCAAGCAGAATGCTAGAAATCCTCATGGTTTTCGTGGGTTGGGACGGGGGTACAAGAAACCGAAAAGTTTTCCAAATAAAGTTTTAAAACTTAAAAATTTTTCCTAAAAAAAAAAGTATGCTTAACTTCAACTCACATTATTTATTTACATGCAACAATTAGGGCTTAACAAGTGTTTCTATATACATATATATGTATATATTATTTTCCAGTGTAACTGGCAATGCAGAGGGAGGCATTGGTGCCACCGAAGCCAAAGGAGTTCTTGAGCGCAATGCGCTGTGTCGATTGATCCTCGGCCCATTTGCATGACTTGGTCACCACATTCACATCCACATCCAAGTTGTCAACATTGAGCGAGGGCGGCAATTGGTTTTCTGCGCAGGCGTGCACTACAAACAGCGCTTCCAGATTGCCCGAGGAGCCAAGCAAATGTCCATGTGCACCTTTGGTCGAGGAGACAAACACCTTAGCTAAGTGATCGCCAAAGACACGTCCAATGGCATGCGCCTCAATGCGATCGCCGGTGGGTGTGGATGTGGCATGGGCATTGACGTAGCTAATATCTTGGGGCGCGACTCCGGCATCTGCGATGGCGCGTTTCATGGCCAACGTGGCACCAGCGCCATTATCACTAGGTGACGTAATGTGATGCGCATCGCCGGACAGACCGTAGCCCAGTAGCTCAGCCAATATGGGCGCACCGCGGGCACGCGCATGCTCCAGCTCTTCCAGCAGCAGCACCGCGGCACCTTCGCCCATCACAAATCCGTCACGCGCTTTATCAAAAGGTCGCGAGGCCACAGCCGGGTTATCATTGAACGCAGTGCTGAGGGCACGCAACCTACAAAAGCCGGCTATCGATAGGGGGTCTATGCAGGCCTCCCCGCTGCCTGCCAGCATAAGATCAGCATCGCCGTTCCGTATAAAACGCAGAGCATCACCAATGGCATGTGCGCCGGTTGCGCACGCTGTTGACACGGAATGATTGGGTCCCTGTAAGCCATGTCGCATGCTGATGTGTCCACACGCCATGTTCGGCAGCAGCCGTGGCACAAAGTACGGACTGACACGATTGTAGCCGCGCTGCAGCTGCTGAAATGCGCCATAGACCTCGGCCAGATCGAACATACCCATGCCGACGCAGACCCCAAAACGTTCCCGCTGCTCTTCACTCAGTTCGCTGGGCTTCAGCTTGGCAGTGGCCAGTGCCTCATCGGCTGCAATGATTGCTAACTGTGTGGCAGGACTCATGAGTTTGAGATCACTTTTGGTCAGGTGCTTGTCTATCTGAAGGCGTTCCCTTGGTATTTGTGCCACCACCTGACACGGCAGCCCTTTGAATTCCGCTCCCAGTCTGGAAATGGCGGATTCACCTGCCAGCAAACGTTGCCACGACTCGGATACATTATTGCCTAGTGGTGTGACGGCGCCGCTGCCTGTTATCACTACACGCCGGCGTGCAGCTTGCGTTGATGCTTTCCGTATTTGTGATAACAAACGCATGTTGTAACGGCAAAACTAACAGAAAATTTACGCGAGCAATAACAGCTGATGGGACAGTGCGGCGTTGCCACACTTTTTAAGAATTGCCGCATGCTGTGGATGAGCGAATATTGTGAGCTTGCGTGACACGAGGTGTCGTGTCAACTTATTGTACTTATTATCGTGTTTGTATGAGCTTTAGATAAAAACTGGGCAATTTGAATTTAAAAATAAAAAGCAATATGAAAGCAATATATAAAAATAAATAAATTATAAATGTTTGTTTGCGCTTTAATTTATAAAATCAATGTCTGTTAATTAACCCAAACTGGCAGGTTTATGTGTACTGTATACAGACTTTAATGATATCAAACTTGAATAACTTTGATTTATTTTCAAAAAACACTCAAAACCTATTTCACATTTTTGAAATACACAGCCTGATAACTTGCAACAATTGTTGTAAATCTGTTATCTCAAATGCACATAACTGTTCAATCATCATGATGAATTCAATATTAAAACGTGTGTTTATAACATGTGTTTATAATGATCTTCACATTGAGCTTTCTAACAGTAAACAACAATATTTGTCTTGAGTAAGGTGCTACAAATATTTGATAAGATAGAGAAAATCTAAATATGCCAAAATGCTCCCATTGTTTGTTTTTATCACATATACAAGTAATAGAGGGATATTCTTCAAGATAGAGAGAGCGAGAGAGAGAGAGAAAGGCGTATATAAAAATGCTAAAGCAAGAGCAAAGCTCTTCCAGAAAACACGCTCAGAACCGGCTGATAACTTATGGGTATATGTATGTATGTATGTATGTATATATCGTATATACATACATATATATATATTGAGGCAAACACTCTCATGTGTTCCCAGTGCTGTGCTGTTCTTTGATCAACAACGACGTGCTTAAGGAAATATTCGAAAATGTCTGAAAAAGGCAAAGCACATTATTTACTCTACTGATATCATTTATTATTGTTTTATTTTTTTAATATTTTTAAATAATATTATTTACTCATTAGCTTGTTGCCATGGCCCCGGTTATGCCACGCCATTGGATGCCCTGAGAAGTGGACCCAGAGAGAAACTACTTTATACAGTGACAATTCAACCCAACTTGGATGAGCCGCATGGCGACTATCTGTCCACAATCGATGTGGACCCTGATAGTCCCACTTATAGTCAGGTAAGCAAATAGACTTGTTATACCCTGAACCCATTCAAAATGGGAAATCAGGGTAAAATGTTTTTATGAAAATGTATGTAACAGGCAGAAGGAGGCGCGGCAGAACCCATAAAGTATATACATATATGCTTGATCAGCTCGACAAGCTGAGTCGATATAGCCATGTTTGTCTGTCCGTCCGTCCGTCCGTCCATGTGAACGCATTGATCTCGTATTTTTTTGGATACCACGCGCCCATCCCGCCAAATTTGAAAAAAAAAAACATATTTCAAACACTAGAGACTTGTGCTTTGGCAAATACATACATATGAATGTTGTTATTATGCTCTGAAAGTTTGATTACGAAAGTCCATCTAGAAGAACATTAATTCAACAAATAGGTTTCCATAATACAGCCCATACTGCAGCCCAAGCGTAGTCCACGCGCAGTCGCTGCGTAAACTGCGCAGTAGCAGAGCAAGTGCTTGTGTGTGTGTGTGTGCTGTTTGTATGTATGTACATATATATGTAAAAGAAGCGCAAAGTGATTTGAATATCGCATCTTCGCAGGGTTCAGTTCAGGGTATCTCTTAGTTGAGCAGTCTCGACTAAAGCACGCTTAGTTGTTTGTTTTGCTCTTATTGTATTATAATGAAGGTATTTGCATACAACTAGGTTGTCCATCGCACCTTTTCGAACCGCAGGGGCAACGAGTTGCATCATTCCGGCTGGAATGCCTGCTCCAGCTGCTACTATGTGGACAAGAATGCAAAGAGTGTGCCGAAAAGAAATCGTTTGATATTGCCCTCGTTAAATTCCGATTTCATTTACGTGCTGGACGTGGCCACCGATCCACGTAAGCCGGAAATCGTCAAGGTCATCGATGGGGATGTGCTGAAGGCGCATAATGTAACTGCTCCCCATACGACCCACTGTTTGGCCAATGGAAATGTCATGATATCGGTGATGGGCGATGCTGAGGGCAATGCCAAGGGAGATTTCATTCTGTTCGATTCGGAGTTCAATTGCGTTGGCACTTGGACCAAAGGCGAGCGCAAAGCCCTATGCGGCTACGATTTCTGGTATCAGCCCTACTATGATGTCATGGTGTCAACCGAGTGGGGAGCACCCAATAAGTTTAGACGGTGAGTTTGCATAGGCCATCTATGATCAGCTTTATATATCTTTGTTTTATAGTGGCTGGAGAAACGAAGATTTGGATGACATGACGCAGTATGGCTGCAGGCTCAACTTTTACAAATGGTCCACGCAAACACTGTACCAAACCATTGATCTGGGTGTGGAGGGCACAACGCCTTTGGAGGTTCGATTCCTACACGATCCGAAACGACCGGATGGCTATGTGGGATGTGCCTTGTATGCCAAGGTCTTCTACTTTAAGAAGCGAGCCGACTCCGATGAGTTTGATGTCAAGAAAGTCATTGATATACCCAACAAGCTGGTGGATACGGGCAGTGGCGTTGCCTCCTCGATGGGTGGCATGATTTCAGATATTATCATATCATTAGATGATCGATTCCTGTATGTCAACTGCTGGATGCATGGCGATCTCAGACAATACGACATAAGCATTCCGGATCAACCCAAACTCGTGTCGCGCGTCTGGCTGGGAGGCGCCATATGCAGCGATCTACCGAATGTGATCGTAAAGGAAGATAAGGAATTGACCGTATGTGCTATGAATATATATTCCATTTATAAAATATTATATAATTTGATATGCTGCAGGAAAGGCCACCTCCGTGCATCATTAAGGGTCGTCGCTTGGAAGGAGGACCACAGATGATGCAGCTCTCTTTGGATGGCAAACGCCTATATGTATCCTCCTCGCTATACTCACCCTGGGACAAACAGGTGCAAGCAAACCTAACGGCATTTCAAATAACAGTTCAGTAAGTCTGATTTCTTCACAGTTCTATCCGAAAATGGCCTCTAAAGGCGGTCATGTGGTCCTCATTGATGTGGACATGGTCAATGGGGGGATGACTCTGAATAAGGATTTCCTGGTTGACTTTGGCAAGGAACCCTATGGACCTAGCCTGCCGCATGAGATGCGCTATCCAGGCGGAGATTGTACCTCAGATATTTGGCTGGCCAAAGATGCTTAAAAAGAAACAAAAAAGCAATGGAATTCACTTTGTTGCGCAATAAAACTATTATTGAATACTCGTTATGCACATCACGTACATACAACAATTTCTAGCGATTGTCACATTCTAATATACATATATATATATATTATAAATATATATATAAAGAGATCTACCTTAGATCAGTTTCTCAATTGGCTGCGACACGTTTCTTAATATAAAAATTAGTTACAGTTAATTTAAATTTGTTTATACTTCAGCTAACAACGTGGCAACGCCTTTTGAAGTTAATATATTTTTTAACAGTGTGGCAACTACACGTTACCAGGTTTGATATTGCCGCGCTGACAGCCCGGGTCAAAAAAACATTTAAATCTAATTTTTAACGACTTTAAACTTATTTTAAAGTCCAACATTCATTTAGATTCAGTTAAAATAAAAAGTTCGTCTGTGGCCCACCTTGAGCTGCTTTCAGTATTGTTTCTACAGGTTGTTGTATTAAAGTATATATACGGTTAACGCTGAAATAAAGTTAAAAATATGTTTTTTAATTTTTGTTTATATTATGCTCATTAATATACTCACTTTTTATCGCATGTGTCGTCTATAAATGACCTGGCCAGGCCACTTACCACATGCTGCTCATAGAACATGCAGTTCGTCAAATATGCCGTCCCGGGCGGAATGAGCAGCTTCGCCCAGGGTATGGACTGCAGCGCAGCCAGTCGCTTATTGTGGGTGGCATCCACTTTACACAGCTGTTGATACATGGCCTGAATGGCAATGACAACAGCAAAGCACATATAGCTGACAGGCACATGGCTGAACAGGCCATATGAAACGCCGCTGACAAAAGCTGCTAATAAATTGGTTTGCTTCAACTCCAGCTTGCCTGCTAGCAGAACTTGCACTAACTTAAATCAATGTGAAATTATAATAAAATTCAGCTTTGGTGTTTAGTCATACTTACTTTGTATATTCCCATATAGGTTACAATGAAGCTTGTAGATTTGATCGTTAACTTTTTAAGATTTCCGCGCATTAACGCATTAAACAAATCCATAATCAAACCCATGCCAAGGTAGGTGCACAGCTCCACTGCAGCCTGCTTAAGGCGAGGTAGTAGCGGCCATTTGCTGTAATCCAACGGCATCGTGTCAGGCTTGATGAACCAGAAACCAGAGTAGATATGCTTCTGTTGTTGTCGCAACACCACAAGCGACGACAACATGAACAGCAGCGTCTGAGCCGGTCGAGATCGCACCAGACCCGCATTCATTTGACGTAGCACAGCTTCCATGGCCTGCCAGTATTATAAAAGGTACAAATTATGGGAAATGGTCGTTTATACTGGGAATTGGGAAATTGTATGCCCACATCTGGTACTTTTAAGTGTTGATTAAGGGAAATAATGCATTTAAGGAAATTGTTACGAAGGCGGCTCTTTTATATTTTGACTAGGGGAAATTATGAATTTGAATTTAAGGAAATTCCTTCACAAGGAAATTAATTTGGCGCAATTTTCAAATATGAAGAACTCAATTTTTCTATGTAAATATTTGCATTTCACACAAATAGTTCGAGCTTTCCCGTAACATTTAACTGATATACCATTGTTTAACAATGTAAACAGAGTATAAGCATATGGATTCACTTACCGCATGCGTAATGCCCGTAACAAAGAACTGCAGCACTTTGGGTGGTGCAAACCAGTTGATGTGCCCTGACAGGTAACATGATAGAAACGGAGTGCACATATAAACGAAACGTCCATTCAGACGCCGACAAATGCATATCAAATAGAACGTAAGCGCGTTTATGGTGGAGGCAAAAAACATGGTTTCCAAATAGTTTCTCACTGTCGACCAAACTCGACGTTTGCTCAGTCGGCGCCAATTCAAAATTAACGGCATGAGCTGCAGCGAAATGAAAGAAAGTTGAGCGTGGCCTCCATATCCCGATGAATGTCTGGACATACCACCAATGTTGGCAAATAATATTTGGCACTGGACACATGATTGCGATATATATTCCAGAGCAGAGCCTGCGTGCAGCTCTGATTGGGCAAACTGTGCACCACATTTGCGCAGTGCATATGACTCAGGGGATATCCGAATATCTTGCTGGGAGCAACCATTGTGCTGCAGCCACGTCTCCAGTGCGACTGAGACGCCCAAAACCCACCCGAGTCGCTGCTGCTGCTGCAGTTCAAATGGCAGGTTAATATGCAAATTCCATAGCTACATTTGTACACATATATTTGTCTTTATGGCTAATTGCATTGAAAATTATAATTAAAACCATTTGCCAGGCCAGCTCGTCGGCTGCAGCTGTCGTAGGCGTTTGCTTATATTTTCGGCGCTGTTCGGAACGAGAGGAAATTATCTTTAGCAGCAACAAATGAAAATTCTCTTTCAGCAAACTTACTAATTGGCCGTCGTGCTGTCTATAATGATGCCCGTGATGGCGCTAACCCTATTCGGATGGAACGCATAGGTGTGTATCAGATAGGCCAGCACCAGGGGATAGATCAGATCGCTGTAGCCAAAGCGTGATCTGCGCCGTTTGCTGTGATACTTGCCCCACAGCGAACGCCCCGCCTCCAGCAGGCCATAGCTCAATATGCTCAGCTTGGGATAGCAAAGAAAACTGAGGCCACCCAAAAAGCTGGACACGAGCTGCTGCAAAGTCTGGCTTACCTCAGTCTTGCTTGCCAGATGGCACAGGGTAGCCTAATTAAATGCAAAGCGATTTATTATGCAACTTTGGAGTGAGCTAAGCGATTGCATATAAACATTTGTAGAGGTGATAAGGTGATAAGGTGTTTGAACTCTTTTGCAGACTGTGGGCGGAAATAGTTAGCACTTGAATGGATGGATGAATGTTCAAATGGATTGCGATTCGTATAGGAAATGTAAATGTACTTAAGAATATTTTAAGCAAAGAAATAGGAAGGGCTGAGCAAATGAAACATTCATATGGACGGAAGGACGGAGGGACAGACGGACAGACGGACAGATAGATGAACGAACGGATGAATGTTGCAAAGGAAGCAAGGAAGGAAGGAAGCACGGATGGACAGAGTAACGAACGTTTGTAAGGAAGAATGCTCAAGCAGCCAGCAATTGGATGCGATGATGATCAGACTGAACTGGGATGAAAGAAGTCTGATTCTAGTACCTTCTTCCCCATACAAATTCAAATTTTAGCATGAATTGAATTTGTAAGGGGATGCAATAGTAATAAGGTATATAAAACAAGTAAGAGTGCTCTAGTCGAGACTGCTCGACTTAGAGATACCCTGAACTCAGCGATATTCAAATCACTTTACGTTTCCTTTATATATGTATACATATATACAAACAACACATACACACACACACACACATGCACAAGCATGTGTGGTGGGAAGGGGGCGTGGTATCCAAAATCCAAAAATTACAAAATGTTTGTATTCATTACACGGATATACACAGTAAATCTGCAGCTATTACGGTATGCAAGTTACGCCTCAAAAGCGAAGCAAATGGGAAAATGGGATGAGTTATTGAAAAAAAAATGACAAACTCGTACTGCGTAGGGTATACACGAGAATACATTTTAAATTTAATCTCTAGCTTTTGTGGTTTACGAGATCAGTGCGTTCACACGGACGGACGGACGGATGGACGGACGGACGGACGGACGGACGGACGGGCAGACGGACATGGCTATATCGACTCAGCTTATCGAGCTGATCAAAAATATATATACTTTATGGGGTCTGCCACGTCTCCTTCTGCCTGTTACATACATTTTCACAAAAACATTTTACCCTGATTTCCCATTTTGAGTGGGTTCAGGGTATAAATAGTTATATATTTTACCCGGTAAATGCCCACGTAGCAGCCCAGCCAAGCCATGGACTCCAGGCTCAGCTGCCTCAACTGCCAGCGACCCGTTTTGATGCAGCCTATCAATGCCTTGAAGATGTCCAGGGCGAGGCCAATGAGCAAATACTTACGCATGCCCTGAACCACATACTGAGCGCTGTTCAAGCTCTTTGCCGACTGCAGGCAGTCGGGTGTTACGAACCAAAAACCTTTGTGCCACTGCCGTTGGTGGCCTAGCATGATGATGGCGCTGCAGGCCATGAAGAGCGGGGTTTGTAGCCAACGAGATGTGGCCAGCAGCTTGGTCATCGGATTGGAGCGCTGCAGCAGCAGGCTTTCGATTAGCTAAAAGCATGTAGGAAGAGTAGGCAGTAGGTCTAGGTGCAAACACAGCCCAACTTACAGCTTGAAAGAGGACCGTGTGCTGCAACTCCTTAACCCGAATGGGCACCAGAGCAACGAAGGCGCCACCCAATACAGCAGGCAGAAATAACAGTGTGTGCGGTCGGAATTCGCCTAGCAGGTGACTGAGGAGACACAGAAGGGATTATCAAAGAACAGGAGTAGAGCAGACCGTGCCTACCGCAGCAAGCAAATGAAGCTGGCTGTAAGGCAACCATTGACCAGGCCACCGAACACCAACTGGCCATAATACCACATTGCATCACGGAGCAACTGCAGCAGCGGGTTGCCACGCAGCGCATGCCTCAGCAGATCCAGTATGACCATAGGCAGATAATACTTTAAGTTGGACCAGGCAAACCGATAGAGATTCTGCCAAGCGGCACGCCCGCAGCTATGCGGATGCACCAGCTCATTGCAGCTGCGCCAGCTGAGCTGCTCCACAAACAATCTGCTCGGTGCGACCATTAAAAAACCACTGAAGGAATGTTGAATGCTAAATAGTGAATGTTAAATGGTTAGCTGACTTAATGAACTCTTTATTAGCATACATGCAAAATACATATTCAATTCAATTCAGTCGATTAATCTACCTGCGCGGTGCTGGTGCTGCAATTCTTTATTACGAGCATGATGTATGTGATAAGTGAATTTCATTTGATTATACTTTATTCACATTGTGCAACAATAGTATATCAGTTAAATGTTACGGGAAAACTCGAACTATTTGTGTGAAATGCAAATATTTACTTAGAAAAATTGAGTTCTTCATATTTGAAAATTGCGCCAAATGAATTTCCTTGTGAAGGAATTTCGTTAAACTCAAATTCATAATTTCCCCTAGTCAAAATTTAAAAGAGCCAGCCGTAACAATTTCCTTAAATTCATTATTTCCCTTACTCACAATTTAGAAAAATTGAGTTTAATGTTTATGTTTAAAAGTTGCGCCAAATGAATTCCCCACTTAGGAATTTCCTTAAATTAAAATTCATAATTTCCCCTAATCATTTGAAAGAGCTTATTTCCCATACTCAGAATTTGAAAGTCCCAGACGTGGGAATACAATTTTCTCTTTTATTAGCATAAATTCCAAATACATATTCACTATGGCTCAATGCAATTGATCGCTTGGCCAGTCCAGATTAGTCCACCTCCTCGACGGTGGGTCCGCGGTTGGCGCTGCCTGCTCTTGCCTTGCCTTTGGGTGCCTGTGCGCCGGCGTGCATCTTGGACATGATGGGATTGCAGACGCCTTGGCATTCCTTCAGATGGTGCTCGTACTCCTCTTTCTCGGCCAGCGTATTGCTGTCCAGCCAGGCGCTCTCCTTGTTGCACTTGTCGCGCACCTTGGACTTGTCGGCATCGGTGAGCACACCCGCTGGCGCCTCATCCACAGCCTGTTTGCAGCCATAGATGTAGCCCTCGAGGGAGTTGCGCGAGGAGACACGTTCACGCTGTCGCTTGTCCTCATCCTTGTACTTCTCCGCCTCGGAGAGCATGCGATCGATCTCGGCCTTGGACAGCCGTCCCTTGTCATTGGTAATGGTTATCTTCTCCAGTTTGCCCGTGCTGCCGTCCTTGGCGCTGACATTTAGGATGCCGTCCGCATTCAGGTCGAAGGTCACATCGATTTTGGGCACGCCACGCGGCGCTGGCGGTATGCCCGTCAGATTGAAGTTGCCCAGCAGATTGTTGTCCTTGGTCATGGCCCGCTCACCCTCGAACACCTGAATGGTGACCGCGTTCTGATTGTCGCTGTACGTGGTGAACGTCTGCTGCTGCTTGCAGGGAATACGTGCATTGCGCTCCACCAGCTTGGTCATCACACCGCCAGCCGTCTCGATGCCCAGCGACAGCGGCGTCACGTCCACTAGCAACAGATCCTGGATCTGCGAGCTGCCTACACCAGTGAGTATGGCCGCCTGGACGGCAGCGCCGTATGCCACCGCCTCGTCGGGATTGATGGACAAGTTGAGCTGCTTGCCCCCAAAGAAGTCCTGCAGCAGACGCTGGATCTTCGGTATGCGTGTGGAGCCACCCACCAGGACCACATCGTGTATGACCTTCTTGTCCATCTTGGCATCGCTCAAGGCGCGCTGCACCGGATCGATCGTGGAGCGAAACAAATCCATGTTCAGCTCCTCGAAGCGAGCCCGCGATATCTTCGAGTAGAAGTCAATGCCCTCGTGCAGTGCATCAATCTCCAGCGAGGCTTCCGTGCTGGAGGAGAGCGTACGCTTGGCCCGCTCACAGGCCGTGCGCAGACGACGCAGAGCTCGCACATTGCCGCTGATGTTGCTCTTGTGCTTGCGCTTGAACTCCTCCACGAAGTGATTGACCAGCCGATTGTCGAAATCCTCGCCGCCCAGATGTGTATCGCCCGCCGTGGCCTTCACCTCGAACAGCGATCCCTCGTCGATGGAGAGTATGGAGACATCGAAGGTGCCGCCGCCCAAATCGAAGATCAGCACATTTCGCTCGCCCTTCAAATTTTTGTCCAGGCCATAGGCCAAGGCAGCCGCCGTGGGCTCATTGATGATGCGCAGCACATTCAGACCGGCTATGGAGCCAGCATCTTTGGTCGCTTGGCGCTGGGAATCGTTGAAATATGCCGGCACCGTAATAACAGCATCCTTTACCTTGGCGCCCAGATAGACTTCGGCAATTTCACGCATCTTCGTCAGTACCATGGAGCTGACCTCTTCGGGTGCAAAGCGTTTGCTTTCACCCTTGAACTCGACCTCAATTTTGGGCTTGCCACCATCGTTGATGACCTTGAAAGGCCAATGCTTCAAGTCCTCCTGTATCTTGCGATCATCGAACTTGCGTCCAATTAAACGTTTCGCATCGAAAACCGTATTCTTGGCATTCATTGCCACCTGCAATTGCAAACAAGTAAGAAAACTTTAGTCGCTGGTGCCCGACTAGGAGATCCCCTGAACCCCGTCCGATCGGCGTTTTTAAATATACTCAGTTATGTATTTATTAACGCAAAAAAATTTAAGTTTGTAAAATTAACTAATACAAAAATATTGTTTTTTTTTTTTTGCCGGTATCTAAAGTATAACAAAAGTCGAAATTGTATAAAATATAAATTAAATAAATAAAAAATTTTGAAACTCTAGCTCAAAAGATGTACGAGATATAATTTATTAACTTCATTTCGATAAGGTTTTTAATCGATAACAATAAAACGGGAAAAGTTATCGATTTTTGAAAACAAACTGGATATGCGCGTGCTATACAGAGACTTCAAAAAAAAAGTCTCTAGCTCTTATGTGTTCTGAGATCGACGCGTTCATACATACGGACAGACGGACAGGGCTAAATCGACTCAACTCGTCTCCCTGATCAAGAATATATATACTGCCATGCCATGACCCCTTTTGCCTGTTACATACATTTGACAGTTTAACAAAACCAATATACCCTGATTTCCCATTTTCAATGGGTTCAGGGTATAACAAGGCGTGGTCAAACAATTAGTCAGCAAAATGGCTATTTTTATAACGGCCAATTTGTGGGATGTTCCCATAAATTTGCTTGAATTTTGTATAGAATTTATATATTTATATAGAATTTATATGCAAACCTATTTTTCAGCGTATGATCATATATATATATATATTAGCATATATATTTATGCCAATTAAAATTTATAAAAAGTCGCCAACTGATATTTTGATTTACAATATATAGGGAAATCAGTAGCATTTAAACAGTTTTGGGAAATCAAAGAAATTCCCTACTTAAAGGAGTTGCCACCCAGTTCAAACACTTAGTGAGCACAGCTTTCATTGTCCACACAAATGTTCATAAATAAACATTTTATTTGATCAACTTGAACCATATACGGTTAGCTCCATTTGAGGTCAAGTGCAACCACAGGCCACTCACCTGATTTTTAGCTGCATCGCCAATAAGGCGCTCTGTGTCATTAAAGGCCACATACGAGGGCGTCGTTCGATTGCCTTGATCATTGGCAATAATCTCAACTTTGTTGTTCTGCCAGACACCCACGCAGGAGTAGGTGGTGCCCAGATCGATACCAATTGCCGGTGCCTTGACCATGTTTGATGTCCAAATCAAAAACACACTCCGCTAACGTTCACGTCACACTGAACCGTTTGCTGTCGCAGATGCCGCCCAACTGAATCGTGCGCCCGCACGACTCTCGGATTTTTATGGTGCAATCTTTGCGCTGGCTGCCTTTCCACACAGTTTTGGTTTGCTTTTTTTTGGCAATTCTACAAAAACGAGTCTGAATTTGCTTGTATTTGAAATTTTCTCACGCTGGTAATTTTGATTTGGTTTCGTATTTTGGAGATTTTTAATGTTTGTTCTAGAAAGTGTTGTTGCTGACGTTTGAAATTGAATTTGTTTTTGCTTTTTGGTTCGAAATCGATGATGACGACGACTTGATTTGGTCAGATATAAATAGAAGCAGAGGTAACAAGCGGCATGCCCTTGTACAATCTTACATTTGAGCCATATTTGTAAATGCAATATATTATTTAGTTTATATGATTTCTTCATAATTTATTTATTTATTATTAACTTTATTTATTAACTATTAATTATTAATTAATATCAACGCTTGCCCTTCTTTTTCTTCTTTTGTCCATCTGGCCAAGGAAAGCCACGGGTTTTCAGCACATCCTAGAAATATATTATTAGATTGCTGAGTCATTGTAAAAGCTTTTATAAGCCGTCTCTCACCTGCACATTGTGGCACACATAGTAGGCATTTTCCATAGCTGCATCATTGAATATATCGCAGCCAATGGACTTGCCAACGCCACCTTTTTTCTTGCTGCCACTGATGCCTTCTTTCTTTTTCTTATCTTCGCCCTCGCCACTGCCTGCATTGCTGGACGTTGAATCTTTACTATTTCGTTTCTTTTTACTTTTGCCGGCCATTTCAAATGTTTCAAATGCAATGCCAAGGCTGCCCCATCGATTAAATAAATATGCTGTTGCCTGGCAGCCGTCGATCCTGATTGGGAGTTTCCAAACTTTACAGCACTGCTAAAAATGCAATGCCAGTGTTGCCCCATCGATTAAATAAATATGTTGCTTGCTACCTGGAAACCTTTTATGCTCGCTCCTAATTTGAATTTATGAACTTTACACGCTTTACAACACTGATACACGAACAGCTTTTGGTGCGCAGTAGGATTACGTTTTTTTAGATGTTTACAAATGTGCAAGAGACAAAACAAACGCAACAACAAATGAAGAAATGCCAATTTTGTCCACAATACTCAGCGTACAATTTATGCTTCTACACATACAAGCACTGAACGGTAATATAAGTGCATGCATTGGCAAACCAATTCCAAATAACTTCCTTAGTTTTCAGCAGCTTTTGAGATTTTCAATTATCAAACGACAAAGTATACGCTTCCAGAACTGTGGCCCCAGGAGACGTCAGCATCCGCTGCTGCTCCAACTGAAAGGGAACAGCAGGATGAGCCAGCGGAGAGCTCCCTGAAGTTCGACAATGACAATGAGCTGCGTTCTGGAGCGGCACGCTCGCTGCAAGAGGGCGCCTTTTGCCGGCGCAGCTTTGATGGACGCAGCGGCTACTGCATTGTGGCCTATCAGTGTCTGCATGTCATACGCGAATATCGTGTGCACGGCACGCCCATTGACATTTGCACGCATCGCAACAACGTGCCGGTCATTTGTTGCCCACTGGCCGAAAAGCACGTCCAGTCGCAACGCATTAGCGCCACAAGTAGGTCGCCTTACGACTCCAGCCACAGCCAACCAAACATTGATCTTATTTACCACTCAGAATGTCAGGAGTACAATAGCGCAACTAAGGGACTGCGGCTGGGCGACACTGGACGCAGTTTCTCGGGCAAACAGTGTGTGCCCAGCGTGCCTTTGATTGTGGGTGGCACGCCCACACTCCACGCCCTCTTTCCACACATGACTGCACTGGGCTGGACGCAAAGCGACGGCGACGGCGACATTAAATGGGGCTGCGGCGGCACATTGGTCAGTGAGCTGTATGTGCTGACAGCGGCACATTGCGCCACATCGGGTAGGTGAGTGGCAATGCCCAAGAAGTCCCCACTGTACAGTGTCTCTTTATCTCTGTTTTTTTAGCAAGCCACCGGACATGGTGCGTCTGGGCGCACAGCAACTGAATGTCAGCAGCCCGCGGCAGCAGGACATTAAAATACTCATCATTATACTGCATCCAAAGTATCGCTCGTCATCCTACTACCATGACATAGCGCTGCTCAAGCTGACCAAGCGCGCCCAATTGTCGGAGCATGTGCGTCCAGCCTGCTTATGGCAAATGCCTGAGCTGCACATTAAGTCGGTGGTGGCCACCGGCTGGGGACGTACGGAATTTCTGGGCGCCAAGTCCAATACGTTGCGCCAGGTGGAGCTGGACATGATACAGCAGCAGCGTTGCAAGCTAATCTATCGCAAGGAACGTCGACTGCCCAATGGCATTGTCGACTCGCAGTTCTGCGCTGGCTATTTGCCGGGCGGCAAGGACACCTGCCAGGGCGACTCGGGCGGCCCACTGCATGCCATATTGCCCGAAAACAATTGCGTGGCCTTTGTTGTGGGTATCACATCATTTGGCAAGTTCTGTGCAGCGCCCAATGCACCGGGTGTCTACACCAAGCTATACGCCTACCTGGACTGGGTGGAGAGGATTGTCTTCAAGAAGCATTAGATAATAATATAATAACCTCAACTAGCACTAGAATCTAAATAGTTATTAATTAAAACGGTGTTTGTAACAAATGCTTAGGCAAACTAGACGATCTTATGGCACTATATTCCAGGGCGTATAGCTGCCCTGCTCTGGCATCTGAATCTGAAGGAGAGAGAGAGAGAGAGAGAGGCTTAGTGAAGCTGAACTAAATGCCACTGCAGAGGACTTACCAGCTGGGTGAACTGATCCTGGCAGGCCATGCGTATGCGTGCCGCGGTGGCCGGCGCCTCCAGCTCGAAGTCCGGACTCAAGCCACACTCAGAGCGTGCCGCAGCGATGGCTTTTTTGATGGCAAAAAATGCTGTGCAGCCTATAAAAAGTGGAGGTTCGCCAACGGCCTGCCATTGGAATAAGATAATTAATATATATTTCCAGATATATATAGACACCTGCTCACCTTGGATGAGTAAACAGCGCGTGGATTGGGTGCGCCGGTCAGCAGACTAACATTGAACTGCCCAGGTATATCTGCAAAGCCGGGCAGCTTGTACATGCCCGGTCCGCGGGAGTAGAGCATGCCCTGTGGCGAGTATATGAGCTCCTCGAGCGTGAACAAGCCGTAGCCCTGCATAAAGGCGCCCTCAATCTGACCGATGTCAATGGCTGGATTGATGCTGGAGCCAATGTCCATGACAATGTCTGTGCTGAGCACCTGATGATCGCCAGTCAGACAGTCAATCTCCACCATAGACACGCCCACGCCGTTGGTATAGTAGCTGTAGGTGCGTGCATTGGGATTCGTTTCCGGATGATAGCCTATGCCGGGCATGGCATAGAAGCCGGTTGCGGACAAGCTGATGCGATCGATATACGCCTTGTTGATCCACTCCTGCCAGGTGCCCTGTGGCAGGGCCTGCTTGATGGGTGCCAGTCGCTTGTTCAGCTTCTCGCAAGCATCGATCACGGCCATGCCATTCAGATCGGAGCCCACACTGGCCGCTGTGGGCGAGGTGTTAGGCACCTTGTCGGTGGCCGTCTCTGAGATGTGTATCAGTTCAATGGGTATGGCCAGCGCTCGGGCGGCACACTGTAACATCTTGGTGTTCAGGCCCTGGCCAATCTCAACGCCGCCATGCGACAATAGCACTGATCCATCGCCATAGATATTGATGAGGGCGCCCGCCTGATTCAGATGCATCACGCCAAAGGCAATGCCATATTTGGTGGGCACCAGCGCAATGCCACGCTTGCGCCAGCGATGCTCCCGATTGAAGCGCGTAATCTCTGCTTGCTTCTCGTAGTAGCGCGACTGCTTCAGGCAATCCTCGAAGCAGCGTCTAATGGGAAAACGTTCCAGCTGTTGATTATAGTGGGTATAATCGCCCGTTTTGTAAAAGTTCAGTTGCATCACATCCAGCACATTGCGGCCCACAATGCGAGCCACATCGCGGATGATGTGCTCCCCGGCGAACATGCCCTGCGGACCGCCGAAGCCGCGAAAGGCCGTATTGGAGGGCAGATTGGTTTTGCATACCCAGCCAGCGACGCGTACGTTGGGAATGCGATAACAGTTCTCAAAGTGGTACATGGCACGCTCCAGCACCTGGCAAGGATCACATATTAGTAAATCATTCGGGGGCTTGCCACGCCTCCATATACCCTGATTTGCCATTTTCCCATGGATTCAGGCTATAAAAAGTACTCACCGAAAAGGACAAATCCATGGACCAGCCTGCATTGTTGTAGCACTCAATGTCGCAGGCCGTGATCAGACCCTCCTTGCTGAAGCCCACCTTGTATTTAAAGAGGAACGGATGTCGTGTGCCAGTGATGAGCATATCTTCGTCCCGGTCCAGCATGCAGCGCACTGGACGCTGTAGTCGATGAGCAGCCAGAGCGACGGGCAAGGCCACCATCAAGCCACGAGATTCCTTGCCACCGAAACCACCGCCCAGACGCTTGGCGCGACAGACAACACGATTGGACGGCAGATTGAGCACATGCGAGACCAACTTTTGCACCTCCGACGGATGCTGGGTGGAGCAGAACAGTTCCAGTTCGTCGCTGTCGCGGGGCACAGCCACAGCTGCATGAGTCTCCAGATAGAAATGCTCCTGGCCACCCATGCGGCAGCTGCCCCTATGGACGTGGGCTGCCTCAGCAAACGCCTGCTCCACATCGCCCTTGGTCACATAACGTGGATAGTCGGGAAAGTAGGACTTGTGCTCGATGGCCTGCTCAATGGTGACAATCACCGGCTGCAGCTCCTCGTACTCAACGCGCACCAGCCGAGCAGCGCGTTGGGCCAAGGTTTGGTTGGCCGCAGCTATGGCGCCTATAATCTGGCCCTGGCAATGCACCTCGCCGTTGGCGAAGACGTACTCATCATGGAACACCGGCCCCACCTCGTTCTCGTGCTGCGTCAAATCCTTGGCACTGAAAAAGGCTTCGACGCCTTCCAAAGCCAACGCTTCACTCGCATCCAGCTGGGTGATCTTGGCGTGCGCCTTGGTGCTCAGCACAAGGGCCAAGTAGAGCTCACCGTCCATGCGTGGGATGTCATCCGTATAGATGGCTTCGCCGGTGGCCTGCTTCAGGGCAGATGCATGCAGCTTTGGCTTACCAATCGGATCATGGCTTGGCTGATGGCTGGCAACGCGCTCAAAGAGCTGGGCACTGCGCAGAACGGGCGTGTGGAAGCTATCGGCGCCACTGAGCTCCGTCTTGGGCACAGCATCCGGTGGCATGATGCCGGCATCGCACAACTTCCGGCTGATGGCCAAGTAGGATTTGAAGAACAGGCTGACGACCAGGGCGCGTCGATAGGCTATCTGGCCACCTGGTGCCGCGGCGTCCAAGGGCAGCTCTTCGCACAGACTCTCCGCCACGCGCTCCACCAGTGCCTGGCTCCAAGGCTGACCCACCATCAGCTGCGAGGTGCGCGGCGCCAGCACCGTGGTGGGTGCCATGCCACCAAATGCAATCTGGATGCACTGCACCACATTGGAACGGGCCTTAAAGCTGACATTGACGGCTGCATTGACGATGGCGATGTCGTCGTCACGGCGGCGCGCCTGCTTGAAGGCCACCACATGCTGATCCGGCGTCGTCTTCTGGATGTGTATGCCCAGCAGGATCTCATGGGCCTGAATGATGTTGCGTCGATAGCCGGTGAAGAAGCCGGCGCCCATGTGCACCGAGCGCCTGCCCTCAGCCAGACTGGCCACCTCCAGGCGAGCACCGGCTGCCGTCAGCACAGGATTCATATCGGAGATGGGACTGCCCGTCATTATATTCCCGCCCAGACACGCCACATTGCGTATCTGCTTGCCGGCAAAGTAGTGCAGCATGTCGACGGCGCACTGGAAAAGGCGGGTTTGTGTCTCTGGCAGCTCCTCGATGCGCTTGCGCAGATAGGCATCGATATCCATGAGGCTGACGGCGGCACCGAAGTAGACGCCCTCGTCCGACTCACGCACCTCCAGCAGCTCGGGCACTTTGATGGGATTGATGAGCACGGGATAGAGGAAGTGCTTGAATTTCACCTCCACGCCCACCTCGGTGTTGCCCACAATGAGCTTGGCAGCCGGATGGTCAGCCTTGAGTTGGAGCAGCTCCTGGAGCTGGGTCGGCCGATGCCAGCTCACACGATCCGAGCGAAAGACCAGGCTCTCCTCGTCATACGCTGCCGTCAGCTGCAGCTCTGGCGGGAAGATGGGCTCCTGGCTGGGATCAAAGGGCTGGAACTCACTGAGCTCGAAGAGCTTGTCATCCGTTTCCTCCCCTACGCCGCATCCTTTGGGATTTAGTCTGCAACACTTGTCGCCCATGCCGCAGGCAAACTTCTTGGTGAATGTCTTGTAGCCCTCCAAGATGGGCCGATAGCCGGTGCAGCGGCACAGATTGCCCTGAAAAGCCACCTCCAGATCCCGCATTGATGGCTGCGCCGCATTGCGTAGCAGCGCGTACATCGACATCACAATGCCAGGCGTGCAGAAGCCGCACTGCGAGCCATGCGCCTTGGCCAGACGCTCCTGCACCGGATGCAGGCGAGTGCGAGTGCTGCCTATGCCCTCCACTGTGGTCACCGCACAGCCGTGCATGGCACACACGGGCGTCAGGCAGGCATTCACGGCCAGATGCTGAATCTTATTGCTGCGACGATCCAGCCGAGAGATCATAACGGTGCACGCACCACATCCTCCCTCGCCGCAGCCCAGCTTGGTGCCGCACAGACGCAGCTTATCGCGCAGATAGGTGAGCAGCGTGCATTCCGGATCGGGATTGCTATCAATTACCTGTTATAGAAGAAAATTAGAAGTTATAAATATATAAATATACATAACTATATAAAAATATAAATATAAAAATTTTTAAATATAAACAGAACTCTGGTAACATTTCAAATCTTAGCCCACTTCATTGGAGCAGTGAACTTTATCTACAAAGTTGAATGAATTCTTAACTTATTATTAAAATCAGTTAAGTCTTTAATTATCTTTCACGTGCCAAGCCCTGAAAACTAATCTGAGGCGCAAAGTAATTACAATTTTGTGTAGCTACTTATATGTCAGATAAGTGTTCCAGTCGGCTATGCCCAGACTAGAAGATGCCCTGTTCTCAGCACAAAACAAAACTTGAATAACTAAAAACATGTATATTGGAACTTTATAAACTAGTGTAAAGTTAAAGATATTAAAATTATGAGTTATACTCTTGGTTTTATGATTTTTGCTTTGCTTACTACAGAGCATGATGATTGGCAAATACTCGCTTATTTATTATGTAGTTAAAAGTATTTGTTGTATTGGCGTAACAGTATACCCAATACGATTACTAAGAGTTGTAGGGTATAAAAAAAATGTAGTTCATACCATTTTTTTTATCGCAACAATTATTTACTATTTTCAACTGGTTTCTAAACAAAAACAACTTTTAAACTTAGTCTACAAACTAGCTCGAGTAAGCAATGCGCTTTAAATCTGTGCCAAGTTTTGCAATGGAGATTAATCAGTCTATAGAAAATTAATTAAAATGAAGAATTAACAATAAATAAATGTATGAGAAGCCTATAAAATCTTATAACAAAATCAAAGCTTTAATTTTTAAAAATATATATAAAATATAATAATAAACAAGTTTAAAATTATGCTTTGATTTATTGTTGTTTATTATACCCTGAACCCATTGAAAACGGGAAATCAGGGTATAATGTTTTTGTGAAAATGTATGTAACAGGCAGAAGGAGACATGGCAGACCCCATAAAGTATATATATTCTTGATCAGCTCGACAAACTGAGTCGATATAGCCATGTCCGTCTGTCCGTCCGCCCGTCCGTGTGAACGCAGCGATCTCGTAAGCCCCAAAAGCTAGAGATCTGAAATTTGAAATGTATACTCGTGTATATCCTACGCAGTACGAGTTTATCATTTTTTTTCGATAACTCATCCCATTTCCTTATTATCGATCAAAATCGATAACTTTTCTTCGTTTTTGAATACCGTTATAGCTATAGACTTCAGATTTGCTGTGTGTATCCGTGTAATGAATACAAACATTTTGCAATTTTTGCATTTTGGATACCACGCCCCCTTCTCCCCAAATTTGAAAAAAACGTATTTCAAATACTAGAGACTTGTGCTTTGGCAAATACATACATATGAATGTCATTATTACGCTGTAAAAGTTTGGTGACGAAAGTCCATCTAGAAGAAAACTAATTCAACAAATAAGTTTCCAAAATATAGCCCATACTGCAGCCCAAGCGCTGCCCGCGCGCAGTCGCTGCGTAAACTGCGCAGTAGCAGAGAAAGTGCTTGTGCGTGCGTGTGCATGTGTGTGTGTGTGTATGTGTTATTTGTGTATATGTATACATATATAAAAGAAGCGTGAAATGATTTGAATATCGCATCTTCGCAGGGTTCAGGGTATCTCTTAGTCGAGCAGTCTCGACTAGAGCACTCTTACTTGTTATTTTTTAAGCTATCAATTTAAATAATATTCAAAGCCTTTTAAAGTAATTTTGTTAAAAATACTATTTTAAGTATTATTCAGCTTATAAAATATTATTTAAATTAACAAGTATATAGTTTTAAAATCATAAAAAAAATTAATCTAAAATAAATACGAACCAAATTTAAATCAAAAGCGTAAAATAAACTTTTTATGCATATTGCAGTGTATATAGAAATATTATTGTTTTCATTAAAAATTGTTCAATAATTTATTGAAATATATATAAATTTTTATTATAATAATTATAATAAATATTTACAATAATATGTCTGTCAACCACAAAATACGCAAATGTTAATAGCTAAGCAAGGCGAAGTCTGCTGATGATAGAAAAGGGATGTGCTTGAAATAGCTAGGGGCACAATCTGCTCGTTAATTTGTTAGTTAGAAATAACCAACAAATACATAAAGTGCAAAGTGAACAAAGTGGAAATATAGAAAAGTTGCTAAAAAAAATAAAATTTGCACTAATATATTCATTGTTTACAATATTTGCTCAAATTTACAACTGCAAACTTTATTTTTGTTTCAAAAGTACTTTAAAACAAGTAAGAGTGCTCTAGTCGAGACTGCTCGACTAAGAGATACCCTGAACCCTGCGAAGATGCGATATTCAAATCATTTTACGCTTCTTTTATATATACATATACACAAACAACACATACACACACACACACATGCACACGCACGCACAAGCACTTTCTCTGCTACTGCGCAGTTTACGCAGCGACTGCGCGCGGGCAGCGCTTGGGCTGCAGTATGGGCTATATTTTGGAAACTTATTTGTTGAATAGGTTTGCTTCTAGATGGACTTTCGTAATCAAACTTTTACAGCGTAATAATGACATTCATATGTATGTATTTGCCAAAGCACAAGTCTCTAGTATTGGAAATACGTTTTTTTCAAATTTGGGGGGGGGGGGGGTAAGGGGGCGTGGTATCCAAAATATGCATTACACAGATACACACAGTAAATCTGAAATCTATAGCTTAAACGGTATTCAAAAACGAAGAAAAGTTATCGATTTTTATCGATAATAAGGAAATGGGATGAGTTATCGAAAAAAAAATGATAAACTCGTACTGCGTAGGATATACACGAGTATACATTTAAAATTTCCGATGTCTAGCTTTTGTGGTTTGCGAGATCGCTGCGTTCACACGGACGGACGGACGGACGGACGGACGGACGGACGGACGGACATGGCTATATCGATTCAGTTTGTCGAGCTGATCAAGAGTATATATACTTTATGGGGTCTGCCATGTCTCCTTCTGCCTGTTACATACATTTTCACAAAAACATTATACCCTGATTTCCCATTTTCAATGGGTTCAGGGTATAAAAATTGTAAATTTTAGCTGCCTGACAGGTTGAACCTGTTTGGCAGCCCTGGACTCGTGAAATTATTATCTGTTATTATCAGTTCAGTCACTTGAAAAACAACATGCGCTTATATATATATATATATATATATATATATATATATATATATATATATATATATATATATATATATATATATATATTGATATATATACTGATTGCATTTGTGTTTGCCAATTTTATTACACTGGATGCATATGTGCATTATTTATAGCTAGCTAATCCCATTTGCGGTGCTAAACAAGTGGCAAACATTGTCACTTGATCAGATAGCAATATTTGCGGACTTGCACAATATGAGGACTATAGAACTTCGAGATATTGATCTGTAAAGTAGGTCACTTGATGATACTGAAACAAGTAAAAAAAAACTCTAGTTGATAGTGCCCGACTAAGAGATCCCCTGAACCCTGTCCGATCTGCGAATTATAAAAAAATTAAAATTGTCTAAAATATAAATGAATCTAAATACAAAATTTGAAGACTCTAGCTCCAAAGATGTAGCAGATATAATTTAATAACTTGATTTCGATAAGGTTTTTAATCGATAACAATAAAACGGGAATAGTTATCGATTTTTAAAAACAAACTTGATATGCGCGTGCTATACAAAGACCTACTAAAAATGTTCAAGACTCTAGCTCTTATAGGCTCTGAGATCGACGCGTTCATACATACGGGACAGACGGACGGACAGTAGAACAGACGGACAGACGGACGGACGCACAGACGGACATGGCTATATCGACTCAGCTCGTCGTCCTGATCAAGAGTATATATACTGTAAGGGGTCTGCCACGCCCCCTTCTGCCTGTTACCTACATTTGAAATTTTAACAAAACCAATATACCCTGATTTCCCATTTTCAATGTGTTCAGGAGTACCACTAGAACTGTCATATAATACACTGTAATATACCTTCTTGTCACTGCATGTGTTGCTGTTATCAGATCACTCAAGATAGTCACAACCAGTCAGGTCTAGCCCAGAATATTTGTTGCTCTTATTATGTGTTTATAAAGAATTCCAGTAGAGCTCACGTGTCGTAATTTATGTACACATTTTTATTATATTCTAAAGCAGTTCCATAAATGTTTAAAAATAAAAAATATGCTTTAATTTAATATCTTGCCGACTGCTTCAATAAAAACTATGTTAGACTTTACTGCCGAGGCAATGCATACATATCTTTATACGATGTTATTACACGCGCCAAAGCAGCGTAAGGAATTCGAAATGTTCTTGATAAGGCCTGACGCTGGCACCCCCCATATAAGCAACACTGACCTATTATTGTGGGTCAATTGTTATCAGTCACACAAACGCAATCAATTTATTAAGAAAGCAAAAGATCGCTCGATCAGTTCAATTGAATGCAAAATATGAAATGGGCGTGTGAGCTGAGCACAAATTGTCAATCGAAATGGCAAGTTTCGTAACTGAGTAAATGAAATTAATTAAGAGTTTGTTGTTGTAAAAGTATATTACAAAGAAAATGAAAAATAATGAAAATAAAAATAAAAAATAAATTTATTTCAAATCACTTTACCTTTTTGCCATTGACAAAAAACACTAAAACAGACGTTGCTCCCGCTGCTGCTGTCGTCTTTGACATGTTATATAAAATTTATATTGTGTCTCTCTCTTCTAAATATAGTTCCAAACGTGTTTAGCTATTTTTGTACATCAAATATGTAATTGTCTTAAAAGCAGCACTCAGTGTTTTCCTCAATGAACAGTTCCCACACTCAACGCACAAGGCACAACACGCAACACACACAACGTACAAAACACGACCGGCTCGAACAACAAACGAATTCGCTTTGACGCTGAGGCGAGTCAATTTTGAGTTTAGAGCCGCCGCCACGAACTTAAACGAGACGAGCCGACGCACCGAGAGCCAACTCAAAATTATCAGGATCGCAGTGTGTGTCTCTCGGCTGTTTCATTGCTCATCGGCAGGCTTGTGAGGTTATCATCTACCTGATAGGTACCTGATAGGCTGGCTCATTTAAAAGTAATTACGCGTATATTATTTTACAAGTAACAAAGTGCAAAGTGCAGCATGCTCGACTAGCAGTTACCCTAGACTGTCACGCCTAGCTAGTTGCTATGCATACGAAACTTGCATAACTAACATATTATTTATTTCAATTATTATTATATTATAATTTTTATTATTTTTATTATTAAAAATTATTATTTTTTAAAAATTTAATTTTCGTTTATAATTTTTTGAAGTTAATTTGTTAGGCCTTACAATTAATTTTGAAGTTGTCAAAATATCAAATGTCAAAAATGTCAAAGAAATCAAAACATTTTACTCATAAAGCGGTCAACATACCTAGGCCACTAGTGAAGGCTAACATTTTCTGCTTCTCTTACTTAATTCTTCAATAAATTTTTTAGTTTTATAAAATAAATTTTGTTGCCTATTTACTGTGTTCAAAATCATAATCATATTGACTCAGCTCGTCATTCTAATCAAGATCAATATCTCCTGCTGCTTCACACAAATTTTCCCTGGTTATCAGAAGGCGTCAATCAACAATCAATATACACAAATAATGAACAGCCTTTGTTATGCTAAAGCAACATCAGCTTTCTGACTTCATTTAACAAATTTACATAATTTATTGACATTTAAGCTAACTTACATAGATATTAGCCAAGTACATATTTATTTATACATTTGCCTGTCAGGCAATTAGTGTATTTTGCACTTAAATATATGCCACAATTGTGCCTTATTGCTCAATGCTCATTGAAATACACACTCACATTAATAATATATACTACGCGGTGCATTCAACTTTCTCGTTATGAATCTTAAAACAATTTACATATGATAACATCTTATATACATAAAAAATGTTTTGTCTTAATATATGTATCTAACGATTTAGCCAGTTTATCGAAGTATTCTCGTATATATAAATATATATATCCATTGTGTTACGCTGACTTAATATCCAGCTCACGCTCGACTTTTGTGCCCTCGTACATGGCCTGCCGGCGCATGGCCTCGCGCAGTTGTTGTTGCTCAAAGCGCCGCACCGACCATTGATACCTGCCGGCGCAGAAACATTTGATAAGAATGTTAAGAATGTCGCCCATAACCTATTGCGACTCACCTGCAGGCCAGCCAATATACCATTGTGCCACAAAAGAAGGAGCCGAAACCAATGTGTGTGGACAGGTGGGGGCGGGAGGTGCCTAAAAATGTCAAAACACCGACGCCTATGCCGCCGCTGATGCCATAAAGAAAACTGTTACGAAAGCAAGGTATCTGAGCAACATCGCGTCCAAAAATATAGAAGCTCTGCAAGGAATTAAGCACAAGTATCACAACAGATTTTCTACTGTTTCAAATGTTATGCTGTCGCTAACCTTGCTGGGCTCCTCTGCATCATCTGCCATTGTTATTAATCAAATTTAAATTAAACTTTTTCAACAGTAAAATTCCTACAAAACGCGGCGAACAGCTGTTTATGAACAGTGTTGCCATATTTCGCCAAAGTTGACAAAATGAATTGTATGACAAGCCATTGACATCATGCAAAAATATGTATAGCTGATAAGCACATTTATAATCTATGCAAAATAGACCAAACACTGCCAAGCAACAATTATTATATGATATACAATTTAAAGCTAAAACATATTTCAACAAATACATATATCATGCACATGCATTGTGTGCGTAGGAATTTATTTTGATTTGATAGGCAGCACTGGTTCACGCTAGCAAGAAGAAGCGAACGCTCTAGCTCAGTTTGCCACAATCACAATTTCATTCTTTAGTTTTTTGGTTTTTCGTTTAATACAAAACAAGCGCAAGCAAGTGCAAAAACAAAACAGACCAAACCTACACCCAGCTGAATAAATTTTACGTCAATTAGAGGTCTGCTGCTCACACAAATATAAGACTTTCAGGTAAGCTACAAGCATGCATACATACATACAAGCCTTTGTGTGTGTATGTATGCATGTATGTGCGTGTACAGCTCTAGCTGACGAAAGCAAAACAATATCAAAATAGTGTCGATAGCAGCTGCTGATAATATCTTTAAAATACCTGATTATCTGAATATTTATATATATATTTATATATATTTTTTAAATACACATGTCACACTTTGACACTAGGCTTTGTATTTAGCATCAAGCAACATGTACACGTACGCAGAATCTTTGAAATTTTAAGTTCGTGATAGGAGGTCGACTGGAATTATCTATTGGTAGCTCTCAGCTGATCTCTCCCTCGCTCATTCTTTTATTTTAAAACTTACAGTTATTCACCGAATGCGGTACTCACCACAACAACAAACAACTGATGTCCGAGCTACGTGCACACAAATAATATACAACAACAACAACAACAACAACAAAAATAAATACGTGGGTGAAGGAACAGCAAACAAACTGAAACCGAATTTCAATCCGTAACCAATTCTTCCAAGGCAGCAGCTGTGCATACACACACACACACACATAGGCTCAACTACACCCACACTATATATATAAATATATATAAAAACCACCGATTGTGCACAGATGGATTTATCAGCATCAAGTTCCAGCGACTCGACAATGGGAACTCCGGAACAAAAGAGCAAATCCTATATTGGCGACAGTACATTTTATGACAGTGCACTGGATCATCAGCTCTCACCAACAGCAACAACCAACTACAGATCCTGCAATGGTAAGTGGCATAGCAAAGAGTTCAAACTATAGATTATTTATTGGTAGAATAGGACCTTTTGAACTGTTCAGTTGGCCTTGGCACTTCATTCGTCAGCTCTACAGCAGTGTGTCAATTATTCCACACACACACTTAAACATGATCGAACCCAACACAAAACAAGACGCAGAGCAGCCGCCTCCAAGCAGTCGGCAACGCCAGCAGCAGCAGCAGCAACAGTTGCTGCGTTTTCATGGCGAGCTAAAAAGTGAACAATCAATGCTCAAAAGACAACTGAACACCGTCAAACTGCATCTGTCTGCGCTGTGCATTGAGAACGAGCATATGGAGCGGCATATAGAAAAGCTGAGCCAACAAAATCAGCAAAACGAAGACTTCAATCAGAACATCAAAGTGGAACTGATCAAATCCACAGATTTGGCGATGAATGCACAAACGCGCATTACATTTCCACACAAGTTTCTAGTCCAGATATTCGCAGCCTTCGCGGAGGATAAGCCTTTGATGGAGCACTATGCGCATATCGATGAGGAGCTGGCCAAATCAATGCACAAGCTACGCTTGCAGGCGTACCAGGCACAAAGGCTACGATACAAGGATATTATAAAGCAAAAGCAAACAGATCTGCACTCAAAGCTGGTTGCCAAATATAAGGCGAGGCTGGACAGATATGAGCAATGCCGAAAATCGAAGGCTTCACTGATCAGGCAGAGATGTTTCCAATTGTTTCAGCGTTTCCTGAACGCCAGCTGTACAGATAGGGAGGCGACTTCAACGTATTTGACTAAGCTGCAAACTCTTTATGAGCAGGAGACACACAATTTTTAATGCCTATCAATTACTAAACGATTTCGCTCATTTATTATTCTATTTTGTATTAATCGACAACACACATTCACATTTTGAATTCACAGAAAGCCTAAATGGAGATTATAATCAGAGTGCAGGACACACCAACTTTGCCCACAAAGTGTTGAACGTGGAGAATTTCGATGTCCACAACGGCAACGGCAATGGAAATGGAAATTTAGATGAAATTGCGGCTTTTAACAGCTATGGTGTGCCAGCTACCGTCTCTCATACATCAAATACTGCAGCCATTAATGCCAGCATGCTGTTGCTGCAATCCGAGAGCACCGATACGAATACCTCACAGGAGGAGGTCGACCCCAAGTCTCAGCTGGCCAATAAGACAATATTCAAGAGCGATAATCCCAATTTGTCAATTATAGAAATAAATGAGAATTCGATTAAGGAGGAGGATCTTGAGAAAGAGGTGGTACTGATCGAGCAGCTCTCCACCGATGATAACGATGAGGCTGTCGAAAAGTTTAAAAACATACTGAAGAAGTCGCCCAACAAAGTGGCCGACAATCCAACAGACAAGCGACGCCGCAAAGCCGACACCCTGCTGCAGTCCAGCAAACAAAAATTGGACATATCAATAGCTGAGGCATCTGCAGCAGCGGATGGAGTTGGCGAACGGCAATTGCAGTTGGCGCAGCCGACTGTGGCCATCATCGATCAGCCGCAAACAAAACGTGAAATTGTGATCTATGATACTTTGGAGGAATTCGATCAAAACTTACCCTCGACTGTGACCCTTTTGAATACACCGTTCGGCAGCAAGGTCTACTTAGTGGGCACGGCACACTTTAGCGAGGAGTCCCAGGATGACGTCTCTTATGTGAGTATACCAACTGTTATATATAATTTAACACGAGGTTAATACTTTCTCTATTGTTGCACAGGTCATTCGCAATGTCCGTCCAGATGTGGTTATGGTGGAGCTATGTCCCTCCCGTGTACACATACTCAAACTTGATGAGAAGACGCTGCTGGAGGAGGCCAAGAATATCAATATACCCAAGGCAACTAAACTGAATCACCTCCATGACATTGATATACTTATATACATTTGAATACCCTGCAGATACGCGGCATACTGCAGACCCATGGCTATATCAATGGCATCTTCTTTATTCTGCTGCTGCAGATGAGTGCACAAATCGCCAAGGATTTGGGCATGGCACCGGGCGGCGAGTTTCGACGCGCCTTCGAGGAGATACACAAGCTGCCCGGCTGCATTTTGCATTTGGGCGATCGACCCATACGCATCACACTTTATCGTGCTCTGCGCGCTCTGTCGCTGTGGCAGACCATGAAGCTGGTCTGGCGTCTGACCTTCACCGACAGCATCAGCATCGAGGAGGTGGAGGAGTGCAAGAAGCAAGATCTACTAGAGAAACTGATGCAGGAGATGGCTGGAGAATTTCCCGCCTTCTCAGATGTCTTTGTACGCGAACGTGATCTCTATTTGTGTCACTCATTGCAATTGGCGGCACTGCCGCAAGCGGCACCCGGTGCCCATCAGGTGCGTCCCGTCCGTGTTGTTGGCGTCGTTGGCATTGGACATGCCAATGGCATTGCAAAAATGTGGGGCCAAGTCGATCCCGAGAAGATACCGGCCATACTGGAAATACCGCAGGCCAGCCTCAGTCAGCGGCTATGCAAGAATACATTAAAGTATGGACTCATCGGACTGGGCGCCTATGGCGCCTTTCGTTTTATGCGGCCGCGTCTGACGCGTTTCTTTTAATTTTCATTGAGATGCATGTTTTTCTATATATATTTTGTTGAATTTATTTACGTTATTAAGTGAAAAGCCCAGCAGCACTTGAAATGGGCATTGACGACATGATAAGTATTGTGAGTACTTGATGCTTTTGATAGAAAGTGTTTATACACGATCACAAATATAAATATATATATATATAAACTTATATATATATATATATATATGTATATATACTATGTGTGCAAACAAAAAAAGACATTCAAACATATTCCTGGTTTTAAAAACCCAACAAATATGAAACTATCAAAATGAAAATAGCTATGCACATGTACATGATATATGTATATCTATATCTATATATATATATATATAGTTGTGTACTGGGCTATAGATATCGCGACTGTGAATACGATTATATCAATTCATATTCAATTGTTTTACAAAAGGACTTAATTTTAAATTGTTGCGGCAAAACTATTGTTAAAGAAACATCACACAGAGAATCATTTCTTTGTTTTCTCTTTTTTTTTTTTGGACCAGTTAGAAGTCGTAGTTGCAGGTTTAAATGGTTTCTGGACAGGCTAGAAAAGACAACAACTTTGGTGTTTATTGTATAAAACCAAAAATTATTTTTGAACAAAAACTCTAAATGTGAACGTGCCCGAGCCCATAAACAGCTAGAAACACTTTATCTTTCGACTTAATCCATATGTATGTAAATGTTATTCATTCCGTAGTAGAAACTCTGTAATTTTTAGACACTAAGTGGAAACGTGATGGACCTTCGATATTGGAAGTATGGCCGTGTGTTAAATGTTGCATATTATATTGAGGAATTTTACAATAAAAAAAAAAACAAAAACAAAAACAAAAAAACTAAACTAAAAGAAAAATCTACCTAGATGTACTTTATTAACAATAACTTCAAAAACATATTTGAACTGTAACTTGAAAAAATGGTATTACAAATACAAATACAAGCCAACTTGTTTTTGACGCTGCGTAGTTTGTGCTCATTTAGAACTGGTGTTATTTAGCATTTAAAATAGTGAACCACCCGAAAACCACTCTCAACATCCCACTTTGTGTATAATTGACTCAAATAAAAGTTTACATACCCCAAAAAAAATAATTTGTTTTTCATTTAAGGGCATCTTTGAAATGAATAAATAAATTGTATATTTTAACTACAAGAAATTTAAATGAAAGTGGGGAAATATATGGTTATATATTCTTTGAGTTTTTAGTGATAAGAGAGAAAGGTCTACTTTCAACCAAATTTGCATCTATATTGAGTATAAACAATATAGTTATGAAATCTTAGCGTCATAGATTTTTGCCATACACATACCCTTGCCATATAGACTCTTCCTATACAAATGCGCTTATATGGACTTTCACCCTTGCGATACAAATACCCTTCTAAAGACGATTGTCATCAAATACTCTACCCATACAAATCTCCCTTAATGGAAATGGACCTTTGCCATACAAATACCCACATATAAACCATTGTCATACAAATACCCTTATATAGACAATTTCTATAAAAATGGTCCCATATAGACCCTTTCCATACCAATAGTCCAATGTAGGACTTTGTCACACAAATACCCTTATCATACAAATACCCCTATGTCATACAAATACAATACAATTGTCATAAAAATGTCTATCCCTTTTCCATACCAATAGTCCTATGTAGGACCTTGTCATATAAATACCCCCATATAAACCCTGTACAAATTTCCTTCTTTTAAACCATTGTCTGACAAATACCCTTATATAGACAATTGCCATACAAATATCCCTATATAAAACTTTTCCATACAAATAGCCTTATGTAGAACCTTGTGATACCCCTTTGCATACCAATAGTCATATAAATACCCCTATGTAGAAAATTGCCATACAAATACCCACATATAAACCATTGTCATACAAATACCCTCATATAGACAATTGCCTCACAAATGTCCCTATGTCAGCCCTTTGCTTTGCAAATGTCCCTAAATAGACCCTTTGCTATGGAAGTACCCCTAAATATGCCCTTGATATGCAATTCCCTCTATATAGACACTTGTTATTAAAATACCCCTATATAGACATTTCCTTTGGAAATACCCCTATATATGCCCGTGCTATTCAAATAGCACTCATTGCTACAAAAATATGCGTATTTGCCTATAAACCCCTATAAACAGAGATAATAAACAAAGATTCTCTTATATTACCTATAATATTGCAAATTGTTATGCACTCCAGAGATACTTACTTTATAAATACAATTTCACCGTCATATATTGAGATTAAATTAAAAATAGTGTTTTTTTTCTTCCAAAAGCACAAATTTCCCTATATAACTCGCATACATTACAAAAATAAAAAAGTTAACAATCTTAAATCAGCTAACTCTTAGCTGGACTCTATGATAACTCTCTGTTATGATTTAGATCATCCATATTATATTATATTCAGGTTCTATCGTATGTAAAAATGTTTTACACATGCATATACACTGCGTTTGTTTTGTTTTTATTATGTACTTTAAACGTATCTTAAGCACTAAACGTCTCTCTTGTGTGTGTGTGTGTTTGTGTTTGCCATAAATCTTGTGTTTTTTCTTCTCTCCTTACTACTTTTTCTTTTTTAAGTTAAAATTTCCAACATTTTTGTGTGTTTGTTTTTTTTTTTTAGTTTTGTTTTTGCGCTTATATGTAGGTAACATATTTTTCTCTCTTACAATTTGCTGCAGTACAAATAAAAGTCTTAAATTGTAACTGTAAAATTCTAAATAGTTACAAATTAAATACTAAATACATACGTAGTTAATTTTGAGGTGTGTTATGTGGGTGTGTGGTGTGTGTGTGTGTGTTTAGGAAGGGATTTCTTTTGTTTTGTTTTTTAAGTATTTTTTTTTGTATGTTTTGTTTTTTGTTTTATAGATTGGTAATGCAAATATGTATCGTATTTTAAATTATAACTTAGAAACTTGGAAAAATTCAAATCAAAGGCTGGGCGCAATTGTTCACAGAGAAGGCCGCAGTTGCATGTGATTTATGTTTTGTTTGTTAATTTTGGGCTGATTACAACAAATTTATCTGATCACATTGTAAACAAATGTTATCCAGTTTATATATATATATAGTAGTTGGACTGCCATTTCATTCGATCTGCTTCTTCCTGTGAGCGCTTCACTGCCCGTTGTCACACCAGTTCTTGTTGCTGTTTGTTGGTTGCGTGTTTGTTGTTTGTTGTTGTTTTTTATTTAAATTTATTTAATTTTTAAATTGTGTTTTTGTTTGTCTCCAGCAGCAGCAGCCAGCCCAGCCTACGGCGTCTCCGTTGACTCGACCTTCACTTCAGATTTAATGCTCGATGACAGATGGTTATTAGGGTCGGGCGCACTCAGGTGCTAAAAGCAAGATGTAAATTCGAATTAGAAATGCATTAAATTTGCTAAGCTACAATAATAATAGTACGTACGTACGTATGCATGTATGTATGTATGTATATACTATATAAATTATATAGTTTATATAAAACGTAAGAGGTGTTAGTAAAACCCTAGCCTAGGCAAACAACAACTAATGACCAATATAATAATAACAAACAACATCAACAACAACAACAACATGAAACAACAACAACACAAGCTAGACCACACACATACACACACATATACACACTCACACACACACAGACTTACAGCATATGGGGCATAAACAACTTTTGGTATTTGAATGGGTTTTTTTTAATTTTATATATTTTTTTCTTTTGCACACATACAACACACACACACACACACACACACACACGCACGCACACAACACTCACTGTTGGCTGGTAGTACCTACCGATTGGCTACTCACAATCCCGAGCGGCAATCCACCAACTTGGGGCGACAAATGCGGCACAGTTGGCACAGCTGCTGCATTTTGTGGTGGCACCGTCGATGGCAGGAGCGCAGCAGCCGCTGCCGCTGCGGCGGCCACAGCGACAGCAGCCGCTGTCACAGAGTTGTTGCCGGTTGCCGTCGATGGCGGCGGCGGTATCAAGGCACTGCTGCTTGCATTACTGCCGCTGCCAATGCCGACGACGACGCCGCCGCTGCTGCCGCTGCCAAGATTTGTTGTACTGTGGGGACCATCGTGCGGTGTGGTGCTGTGTGCCCGATGTTGCAGTGCGCCTGTATAATAGCCGCCATTTAATCCTGTTTTGTATTTCGATTTGGTTTGTATTTGATTGGTATTTAGGTAAAGTTAATAATATGTTGCTGTTTAACTTGGTATTATCTTAATAATTCTTTTTAGAGGAAATAGTTGGGAGAGTTGAATGTGGAGGGGGGAGTTTCAGTTATATTGAGTTGTTTCTTTCGATTTTTGTGGCTGGTGGCTGCGTGTGGTCTAAGAAGGGCAAGTGGCGAAAGGAGGAAAGAGCTATGCATACATACATACATATATATACGTTTATAAATATGTATGTATATACATATATATGTGATGCGAATGAGTTCAGAACAGGCGCCTACACAACTAGCTCCCAGCTGATCAAATGTGTTTTTTTCTTTACTTTTCTTTGCTGTTTTGTTTGCTTGCAGCTATATAGACTAATGATACGAACTATCAATTCCGTTGGCCGACGTTCATAAATTACTGACTTTCGATAGTTATGTGTTTTAGTGGGAACAACTAAGCCTAATATATATCTTAATCGATATTGTTTAACCATATTTGATTTAAAGCTCTTGCTCTTGCTCTTGCTCTGCTCTGCACTCAAATGATGCCATCATCCCGAAATCGAAAATAATGTAAATATAAATTTATAAAAAAAATGAAATAAAATTAAAATTTTAATAATTTTCTTGTTAAACAATTTTGCAACAATGCGCCACACAAAAGCAACAAAAATTGGTTCTTTAAAGTTTTTTCTTTTATTTGTTTGTTTTTTCTTTCATTCGTCTCTCGTTTTTTTTTTTGTTTTTTGTTTTCTTTATATTTTCTGGAAAGGTTTTGTTGGTTGGTTTTTCTTTTCTCGAAATTAACTTGCTCTGTTTTCAATTGTTTTTGTTTTTTTTTTACTTTTTTTGTTTAATTTTATTTAGCTTTCACAGTTATTAAAAATATTTTTATACATTACAAAATAACAGTATTTTATTCTTTTTGTCTCTTTTACTTTTACTTTTACGCTTAGGCTTATTAATTTCCTTTCTTTTGCTCAGTTTTATTTTGTTGCAGCTTGTTTATATACTCGTAGGATCGTGTGTGTATATATATAATATATATGTTTCTGTGTGTGTGTTGGGATTGTGTGTATATGCGTATGTGTGTGTGTGTGTGTATACATATAAATATATATATATATATATTTTTTTTGTGTGTGTTTCTATGCGTATTTATGTTTTGTGCTTGAAATTTAACAAATTTTGTCAGCTTGAAAACAAAATAAATTACATCATAAAAATAAGAAATAAAACTTTTGATGCATTTATGTTTTTTTTATATGTTATTTTCTCATAAGGAATATATATATATATTTATATATATATATATATATTTTGTATGTTCTGCTTGAATTGGTCTTGAGCGAAAATTAATAAAGAATAATTGTGAAAAATTGGCGTCAATTGCATTAATTGTTTAATTATTAACTTAAATTGCAAAAATTTTACAAAATTATACTTTGCGCCGTTTTTTGTTTTGTTTTTGTTTTTGTTTTTTTTTTGTAAATATTCTTACATTTTACACGCTAACAATTCTTAGATATACCGACGACTCGGTTGATCATAATGTGCTGTGTTTTCTTTCTTTCTTTCTTTTTTTTTTTTGCATTTTACTTTTTTTATATCTTATTTTCTCCTCAATAATGTAAATCTAAGTTTTTAATAGTAATTTTTTTGTTGTTTTATTTTGTTTTGTTTTTAATATAATTTCTGTTATGTTTTAAATGTACATAGACTATGCATTAATATTACTTTTCTCTCATTTTTCTGTTATATTATTAATTTTATATTTATTTATAGATGTGGTTTAATTATATTAACGCGCCGTGTTGTTGTTTTCAATAATTATTGTGTGTGTGTGTGTGTGTGTGTGTGTATATATATATGTGTGTGTGTGTGTGTGTTGTTGTTGTTGTTGTTGTTGTGTATAAACGTATTTAAATAATTACTTCTGTTCTGGTCTCAGCATATTTAAGATCTTTAGGCAAGGCGAAAATAAACACGGATGATGAGATCATTTTGCATTTTGCATTTTGCATTTTATAGAGCAGTGTATTGGAGCAACAAATAATTGATGTTTCTTTTCTCTTCTTTTTCTTTTACAAAGGTTCTGTTTTTAATTTCAATGCAATTTCAATTTGTTTAGCATATATATATATATAAAAAACTCTATATATATATATATATAAATATATCTTAAAGGAAAGTCAGTAATTTATGGCGCAAAATCAATAGATTCTTATAAATAATACGTTTTCTTGCTTGATAATTACAAAATCTTGGAGGCATTTGGAAGCTACAGATATATATATATAAAAAATGTCTATCGCTTGTGGTTAGTTAGTAAATATTACAACGTATAATACGATATATGTATATATATATATATATAATATATATATGTGCTTGAACAAAATCTCTTATATTCGTTTTGTAATAATTAATCTGTTGAGTTTTATTTATTTGGATTTTTTTATTTTATTTTTATTTTTATTTTTTTGTATAGATCGTTAGTTTGATTAAGTGTGTGAGGCAGGGGTCTCAAAACAATTAACAACAACAATCCATCAATTTGTTTACTTTCACCTTTTGCTGTAAGTAATTATGAATTTTGTATACATATGCAAACATATATACATACATACATACATAAATACATATCTACATACGCATACATGTACATATATACATATATACACATATATATTTATAGATTTGTTTGTACATTCTACAAAGAAATTACAGTTTGAAGCTAGCTACAAATGCTGACAACGCTTTGGGAGTCTGCGCCAGATCATTCTTTTTTTTTGCATTTTCATTTTTGGGAGGACAAAACGACTTTTTTTTGTTGTTAATAAATATATAGCACTGCAATTCCAATAAAAACCAATTGGAATCAGTTTCAACAATAACTTCTAATCGATTTTAGGACTTGTCAAAAAAAAAAAAAAAAGAGAAAACAAACAAAATAAACAAAAATGAGAAAGTATCAAAATCAAATAAAATAAAATGAAACGAAAATAAAACAAATTCCCAAAACCTGGTCGCTGCTTTGCTTAAGATCCCAACTGTGCTCTGCTTCTAGGCGTTATTTTCTTTGCATTTCTTGAGGTTAGTACGCAAAAGTCGTTAATTTGCTTTGCAGCTTGTATAGCTAGCTAGAGCTATATGCATATATGCATTCATATAGGTGTATGTATAATCATTTATAACTTTTATACCCAACATCGGTCGCGCATCTAAACCTTCTACTCAACATATCCATTATTCATGTTTGTGTTGCTAAATATCTATTTATATATATATATATATATATATATATATATTTCTGTATATATATATATATATATATTTATATAGCTTAAACTGTTTAACTTATATATCAACTTTTATAGCACGCGTTCTTGAAATCTTGATTCAACGCGACTCTCTCTCTCTCTCTCACTTTCTATATATGTATTTATATGTATGTGTGCTTTGAAATGAATCAGAAGAATAGAAGTATGTATATATGTAGACGCTCGCTGCATTAATGTGTGTGCGTGTGTGTGTGTTGTTTTGTGTGTGTGTGTGTGCGCGTGTGTTAGTGTGTGTTTGCATGTGTATGTGTGTAATTGTGATTGTTTGTTTAAACGATTTCTGATTTCTGTTACTGTTTCTGGTTTTTTTTTTGTTTCGAATTTTGTTTTTAATTTTCTTTTCTTTTTCTTCTTTTTCTTTTTTTTTCTTTTGTTATGTTGTTTGTAACGCTCTCTCCCTGGCATCTGTTTCAGCCTCCCACTACTTTTCTTGATTTGATATCATTTGTAGTTTACCTTCGGGATAAACAGCCGCCGCAACTCCACCGGCCGCAGTGGTTGGCGGCGTGCGCATGAAGTACTCCTTGTTAACGCAATTCCTCAGCACTTCTGGAATATTGCCGACAATCGCTCGTCGTATTTCGGTGGCTGCCATTTCGCGCAGCTCTGTTGCGGATGCATCGCTGAAGAAGGCGGCGTGTGGTGTACAAATTAGATTTGGAGCATCTTTCAGTGCGCCCTGCAAGTCAATTCGAAATGAATCTCAAATTAGTATTAAACATATCAAGCGCGAGCGTGGGCGTCGTCTCAGATTGCGTAAAATGTTTCGTTTTACAACAATCTCTTACTTGAAATACATTGTATGGTTCGTTCTCGTGCACATCCAATGCGGCTGCTCTTATCCGACCCTGTTTCAGTGCCAGCGCCAATGTCTCATCATCCACCAGACCGCCGCGGGCGGTGTTCACCAGAAATGCACCAGGTCGCATCTATATCAATTCAAATGAATCATATATATAATTGTGTTTTGTATAACAAACAAAAAATCCAAGGTTCTCTCATTGTATAATAATAATACCTGTTTAATTGTGAATTCATTGATTAAATGGTGATTGTGCTCGTTGAGCGTGCAATGCAGTGAAACGCAGTCGGACTGGAATAGCAGATCTTGCAGCGTATAGACGCGTGTGAGGCCGAGAGATTTATCAATGCCATCGGGTAGGTAGGGATCGTAGAATATTACATTGAAGCCAAATGCTTTTGCTCTCAACGCGACAGCGCTGCCAATGCGACCCAAACCAACTAAGCCTAAGGTATCGCCACGTATACGAGCGCAGCCCTATGAAAAAACAAAAATGATCGAAATTATAGAATTATTATAAAATCTATAAATATATATATATATTCATTCTTTCACACTATACGTACATGCGCCGCTTCTCGCACTTGCTCGGGGCCCGTAAACTTTTTGCCCTCGCGCACCATATTCGCCAGCCAATAGGTGCGCCTATATAGGTTCAATATCAAGCACATTGTTGTGTCTGCCACTTCCTCGACACCATAGCCAGGGACATTGCATACAGCGATGCCCAGTTCGCCAGCGGCTTTGACATCAATGTTATCTGTGCCGCTGCCAATGCGCACAATGATGCGTAAAGCTTTGAATTTCTCAAGATCCTCCTTGGTCAAGATGATGGTGTGCCACATCAAGGCGCCAACTGCTTCGTTTAGCACCTGCAACATAACAAGAAGACATTGATATTGATATATTGACAATCTTTAGAGTGTTTACTCACCTTCTCGTGTATTTCGGATGTGCTCTGTGCATCGCAGAAGGCCACTGTAGCCACATCCTTTAGTATGGGCATCTCAATTGAACAGTCGCGTCCATCCAGCAGCGCAACCAGCGGTCGCGCCTGCAGCGGACCATTGGCAAAGCTGCCTTTGACATCAATGCGCGAACGCTTCGGCATCATAAGATTTTTGTCCATATTTTATGTTTTGTTTTTTTTTATTTATATATATATATTTCTTATGGATTCTGCTTATATGTACGTTATTTATATATATATAAATATATATATATATATATATGTATATATATATATATGTATATATATATATATATGTATATATATATATATATTATATATATATATAAATATATATATATATCTCTTTCCTTAACTTCTGCTAGTTGTTGTTGTTTATCTGTGTTGTGTTGTGTGTATTGATTTTGCAATTGTTTCTTCGTTGCGTGTAGCAGTTGCTTTAATTTCAATCAACGGAAACAAAACCTTTTTCAAGACGACGATTCACACATTGCAATCATTTTTGGCGCTTCATATTGAAATCGAGAATCCTGCAAGTACAAAATAAGTAAGCAAGACACAATTAATACATATGTACAATATGTATTGAAATAATACAACTTGCAAATTAAATGGAAAAACATGAAATCCGATGTCAAAAGTACAAACAACAAATCGCTTACGAATTGCTAACAAATCGCGCCAGTGTCAGCACAATATTCACCGATGACAAGTTTTCGTTTGGATTTCGCAATTGTCAGCGATAAAGATACTATTTGTTTGCACACCCAGACCTGACCACCCTGCCCACCCTGCAGCCCCATCTCGCCACCTCACTCCAAACAGTCATCGAGTGAGCAGGGAGGAGGAGAAGGAGGAGCAGCTGCAAGAACATAGAAATTTAACGCTTCGGCCTGGCCTGGGTCAGCGTCGTGTGTTGTTTCATATATTTATGTTATGTATTGCTATCGTTCGTTGTTGGAGCAGCAGCAGCAGCTGCTATCGTCACATTAACAACAAATCAAGATTTAGTATACCACATGGCATTGCCCCCTCCGTTTCATAGGTTCCTAGAATTTCCACATGCGCTTATCAACATCGTTTGCCTTGATTAGACGGACGGACGGACAAGGCACAGTAACCAGCAACAGCAACATCTATTCAGGTATTGCTCTATTGTGTGTTTGATTTTTGGATTAGTTGACGTGTTCCTTGCCCGTATCTTATCAACAGCAATAGAACAGCAAATGAAGCACGTCGTTGTATCTGTGGCACAGTCGTGATAAGCGAAGACACTGTCTGATCGAGTAGTATTCGAGTTGAGAATACATTTCTGTGATACTTATAATATTCAAGGTCGCTTTAAATACATGCTTAAGGAAGCCTCTCTATAAAAAGAGAGAAATTGGGGCTAAGAGTTTCTCAATCAAAACTTTGTTTAGTGCAATAAAAAGAAATTATTATTTAGCAAGAGAAATCTCATATTTAGCATATCTATAAGTTGACTCTCGTCTTGGTCAATATAATTTTAAATCAAATAAAAATAAATATATAAATTAGCAAAATAAATAATACAGTCGAGTCCCGATAATTGGAAATAACAAGGGGATCAGTTTTTTTTTCGATTTACACAGAAATTCAAATTATCGAGATTTCCATCATATAGATATCCCCATCAAGGGGATAGAATTTTTTTCGATTTATCGCGATTTTGGATTTAGCGGGGTACAAATTATCGAGACTCGACTGTATTTTAATTTCTTTTTTTCCCCTATGGTCTAAAAAGTTCTATAAAATATTTATTGCTTTTTACACACTTGAAGAAATTAGTTGTTTTCTAGTTTAATCAAAATTTAGTAATTGCTTTTCTATACTCGTTCAAGTAGTGGATAAGAGTATATTGGTCTTGTTAAAGTTTTTTTTTTTGGAAATTTGAATTTGAGCAAATTTTTGTGTTTCAATTGTGCAATCAGAAAACATTGAATTTTTAATTATTATATTAATATTATGTAGTCAGTCACGCCCTACTGCAACATTCTTATAGCAGAATTTGTATTTCATCAACCTGGCACCAAAATGACTACAAATGCTAACAAAAATTAGTGCAATTAAGAGTTGGCCGAGACGATTATGAGCCACACACACATACACACGCACAACAACGATCCATATCGCATACATAAACAATATTTATTTACAAAAATAAAACATACAAATTGATAAGCCATCAAGTGTGCAGAGACTTTTCTGTGTGGTGTCGAAATTAACTAGAACAGACACATGGGACGGCTGTCATAGCCATATGCACATCATAGACTCTGTACAGCATACAGTAGACGCACGATATGTGCAATTTAAAGAAATGATAAAGCATTATAATGATTGCTTTCTAGAAATTGCAAATTATAAGTGCAAGAATTTGAATTAACCTTTGTTCACTGTACTACTGCGCGCACTCTACCACAATAATAACCATAATCATATTAATAGCAATGTCAGCAAATAGAAACGAAACAACCAAAAACAAAAACAAAAACGTATTGCACAGATGCTGAGATAATGGCAACAAATGTCTAGCAGACAATTATGACATAAATATATATATATATATTTATATTTATATAGTATATATTATATATGATATATGCAGTATTTGTGGCATTCATGCAGAGCTATGGCTTTGCTTTGTTTATTTTTAAAACAATTTTCAAGACATTTGTGATTGTTGCTTAAGATTGCGCATGGCATTTTTTTTTTTTTTTGCGTTTGCGACTGATTACGTTGAATTATATATATATATTTGTTCGATCGAACTTTGTGTGGCAACAGTTGAACAGTGAAAGGAAGCCGCAGACCGAGAGTCACAACAGATTTGAAAGCGCGCCAAAAACCAGTTTTGCAAGTGAACCAACAAAACTAGTGGCAACAACTTCTGTGCTGCTGCTGCTGCTACAGGATGCAGCAACGTGTTCCATGCGCCCACGCAGTTGAGAAAGTCGAAAGAAAAAATAAAAAACCTGTTGATGTGTGTATGTATACACACACACACACATACGTACGCACGCTTTATCACACACACACACACACACACACACACAAATAGCAAATCATATACGATTATACATAAATCACAAACTCAAGCGCCGCAGATGAGTGTACAGTAATATCTAACAGATACATTTCACTGCTCAACTATACTCGTTGTTGTTGTTGTTGCTGTTGTTATAGTGATTGTCGCTACCTGAGCTGAGCTGAGCTGAGCAGTCGCAACGGCCGCCGGCTGTCTATCAGCAGCAAGCAAAAAGTCAAACTAAGAACACGACGAGCTCACACACAAACACAAACACAAACTGCGATGGCGAATGGCATTTTGTATCTCATTCTTTCTTTCTTTCAGTCTATCTGTTTTTCTTTCTTTATTTTATTTAGCCAAACCAAGCCAAGCCAGCAGCAAACCGGTTTATCAACCCGACGGACGCACGATAACAACACCAACAAACAGCAAAAGTACAATTTTAATGTGTGTGTATTTCTATACCCTGGAGCCATTAATAATAGACAAAAGCAAGGGGCATGCTTAAGTTGTACCATTAGCATTATTCAGCACATAAATATTTGATAACAGAAATAAACTTGCAATTAATTTATTTATATTTATCAATATTTGCAGCTATAAGAATAATTAAATCTTGATAACACAAGCAGATCAAGTTAATCTGTAACTATCGATATTAGTTGGTTGTAATCGATTAATTTTAATATCAAATGTTCTAGTATTAACAACGTTTATCGATTAATATCTATAGATACACAATAACAACAGCAACAAGCAACAAAGTACAATTTGAAGTATTCGAATATTAACGACTTTAATCGATTAATATAAATATAAAATCTAATTAGTGACGTTAACATTCGAATATTTTATATACATATTGCAAATATCGATTGCAAAAAGAATAATTTCGATAAACACAAATTAACTTGATGTGCTTTAATTATCGAGATTTAAATATTAGTATTTACTTAAATAATGTTTGCCTTCTTTTCGCTACTTGAACGCAAAGCAAACATAATTTAAATAAATATCGTATTCAATGTGATTTTTGAGTACAGGGTATTTTTTAGTTGAGTGCGTTAGACTTAAGCACTCTTACTTGTTTTTGTCTTTCTTTTTGCCACAATTTTTCAGGCAGGAAAAACTCATGTTGGCTTAAATTGTTTGTTGGCTTAATGCCACAATAACGAAAACGAAGCATTGGCTCGAGCCGACAAGTCAGAGGCGAGGCGAGTCGAGTCGAGTCGAGTGTGAGTGTATGTTTGGAACACGTTTAAATATACATATTTACAAGTCATGCGCATTTGTACACTCCACAGACACACACACACACATACATATGCATACATATACATACACACGTATTTCAGTACGTGTTTGTGTGAGTCTTGGGGCAGGCAAAAAGTTTTTAAAGTGCTCATGCTGATGACGCCATTGCAACAGTCAACAGTCATACGCCGAACAGGCCAGAGCGAGAGAGAAGGGAGCAAGAGTGTGAGTTTTGGTGTGCGTGCGAGGGAGAGAGATAGGAAAGCCCAACTTGTGTGTGCTTTCCGCTTGAGTTGGGGGTCATACAAAATGGGGGAGCTGCAGAACAGAGACACACAAATTACAAGTTGATGCACTTTATAGACTTTACTGCTTGTGGCCGCCTGCTGTCTGTTTATCAATAAAATCAAATTGAATTAAAGAAATGTTAAATATCAGATAGAATTAAGTATTCATTCACTATAGCCAAGCTGTACTGTACTCAATTATTTGCTGCTGGAGTTTGCCACCCGAATGTGACAGCAAGTTAATTTAATTTTTATTTTTTTTAATGCTCGTTGCTCTCTCGTCTGCTCGCAACTTGTTTTGTCTTTGAATTAACGGTTACTTCGTGACGTCGCATTTCGCGCGCTTTTTGCTTCCGTCTGGTTTGCTGCTCATGAATTAGCATTGAAGCCGGCATAGCAAAGCTGCTGCTGCTGCTGCTGCTGTCGATCCGTTTTAAGCAAAGCTTTTTGCTCTTTCTTCATATTGTGAATAAATGCTTGCCTTTTGTTTTTTCTGCTTCTTTCTTGCTTTTCTATCTGTGTGCGTTTGTCTGAGTAAAAAAAAAAACGGTTCTCTATGTGTTTAGATCGAATGACGCAAATCGAATAAAAAAATAAAATAAGTAAAAAATGCAAGCATTGCAAGTCATTTTGGTCAGCAACAACAAAAACGTAAAAATCAAAACAATTTATATTGGCTCGCACGCTTTTTGCCATTTGCAGACAGCGACCGCCGCTGCTGCTGCTGCTGCTGCTGAAACCCATTTGGCACTACAATCAAATTGCGTTGATTTATGTTTTCTTTTTTATTTAGACTAAAAGCGCGTCAGTACATCGATCGATGATACAAAGCAGCCAGCAAGGCAGCACAAAGCAAACCTTCCTTCTGCCCTATCTCGCACATAGATGTACAGTAAAACCTACCTAATTAGAACAGTATATACAAATTTTTACTTTATTTGTTTTGTTTTTCACTTATTTCTGTGATTTTATTATTGTGAAATTGGTTTTAAATTAATATTTTTTGAAAATAAATATCGTCTCTTGAGGCTCTACTGCACAGCTAAGGCTCTACTAATCTATAGCTCCCCAGGGCGAATAAATTTCTTTTTATTTATTATTATTGGTATACTTGTAAAAAACTATGCCTGAAGCAAATAAAAATATTAAAAACTATATATATGTATATTATAGTTCAAAGCACATTCAGCAAACATTAAATATCTATATTTTGAAATTTACTTGAAACATTGTTGATTTATTTTGTTGCTATTGAACATCTGCTGCTCTCATTTGTTTTGTTTCCCTTCAAGAGTTTGTACTGTATTTATTTTTAAATTTCTTTCATAGGAATTACAAATTGAGCGGACTGCGTTCTATTTTGGTGATTTTTGTTTTGCAATTTTCAAAGTGTGAAATTCTTGTCGCAGGTGTTTAGTCTTGTTTTTCTTTTTTTTATTTAGCTTTTGTTTCTTTTGTTCTTGCTTTTTTTAAATGTTGGCACTCAGCAACAAACAAAAGGTAAAGCACAATAAACATGAACAAATGATAAGCGCACGTTAGCTGCAATGCACGCAAAAAGTGGAAAGTGGAAAGGGGAACGGGGTATGGAGAAGAGCTGCTAGAAAGGGAACAACTGCATGTACATTGATAGCAGATATCTACACACACACACACACTAAACATTTATTGTGCCTCACTTGAGTGAACTAAAGGAAAATTTTCAAGTGGAATTTTCATGTGCAAAACTCATAGACAAATACATTTTTATATATGTATGTACATATATATGTATGTATGTGTCAGCTACGAAGTAAAAACAAAGCTAATTCGAGTTTGTCTTGTCTGCCCATCCCGAAAACAAAGATCGTTATATGGAAAAAGAGAAAATTCATAACAATGCAAATATGCGAAATAGACTAAAATTGGATGGAGGCGGTGCCAACAAAAAAAAATATGATTACACAGCGCAGACAGGCGAGCACAAGTGTTGTGACGGTATGTGTGTGTGTGTGTGAGAGAGTGTGAGTTTGCTGACGGGTACAGCAGGGGCGCCAGAACGAAACAACGTTGGAAAACATGACAAGCGAAAAAAAATGTTGTAATAAAACTAGAAACAAGCGCCAATTTCATTGGCCTGCAAGGGTATGGTTGAAGGGGGGCCACAGAAGGGAGACACACCAAGTTGTTTGTGTGTGTGAGTAAAATATTTATGGACATCGACAGCGCCAACGGTTTTTATAAACTCTTTTTTTACGTGCGCGCATTTGTAGCTACTTATTTATTTATGTATGCATAAATTGCAAAACAAAAACAATGTACATGCACACACACACACACATACACTTATATCAACGGGACTGGCATCGATACCAGCCGCCCCCCTCCACCAACTTCCACTACCCATGCTATGCATGTTTTTCTACTTCTTCCTTTTTTTTCAATCAATATGCAGGCGGTGGCGGCGGCGTTGCAGGCCACTGGGCAAGAAGTCAGTCACAAATGAAGCGGGCAGGCGCGGTGGCTATTTATAGAACAAAACGGGCTGACCGAACGAACCGCCATTCAACAAAGGGGGAAACAGAAACAGAAACAGAAACTAAACTTTAATGCGCACTCGTACTCGAAGAGCAGCAGGAAGCTTTAACTGTGTTTAAAGCTTTGTTCTCTCGCTCACACAATTTGCACGAACTTTTCAAGTAAAACGAAAATTTGATACACTTTCACCCTTTAAAGGACTCGCAAACTCAACTCAACTCAACTCTTTGTGCTTAACAAACAACAGCAACAGCAATAGAAATGCTGTTGAAATATGTCATTCGCTGGCTGGAGGAGCTCGCCTCTGGCTCTGACTCGCTCTTTCTCTCTTTGCTTGCTCGCTCACTCGTACGAAATTGTGGCGGCGGCAAAATAACAACGATGAGACACAGCAGCGGCGTTAGCCAGCATGTTGCAGCAGTGTGGGGCGGAGTATTTGAAAGGTACAGGGGCGTTGCGCAGTGAACCTTGCGTGTATATTGTCACTCGGCAGCGGCAAAAGGCAACAAACACACACACACACACACATATAGACGCTGTGTAACTTTTGTGTCTGTGTTTGTGCAAATATTATTGCACAATATATTTATGTTTTGCGTATTGGCAATAATACAAATAATTATTGCTATCGCTTGCTTTCTCACATCAAGAGACACACTGTTCCACACACTGGCTTACTCAGCAGTGATACTAAAAATATATATATATACGCACACATTCAAACATACACACACACACACTCACACACATACATACAAGCGCATGTAAATCGGCTTTAAAAATTCATACGAAATTCTGCACGTTTAAATTTTTTTTCTTGTACACGTTTATCGCGCACGCACACGCTAACATACACATACACATACACACACACACACATACACACATTGAGTGAGAGACACATGAGCATACACACGCTGGTCGAAAACAAGAAGAAGAAGCAATACATTTATCCATATTAGAGATTAAGAGACGATGTATAGCCCGCACAAAATATGTATAGATACATAATATTTTTTTGTTATTAAATTCGCAGCAACAGCAACAGCGCACTAGTTTTTTTCAATTTCTATATATATTTTTTTTCATTTCGTTTTTCCTCATTGTGGAGGCGGCGACGGCGACGGTGGCGGCCGCAGCTCGCGTTTTTTTTTTTTTTTTTTTTTTTTTTGCGATTTTGTAATTGCACAAAATTCACGTGCTAAACACTTGCCCACACGCACAATTAATAGAGAAACATTCGCCGGCTAGCTTAGTGCACAATTTACATGTATTTTGAATAAATTCTGTGTAGTTTTTATATATTTTTCAACAAATTTTTTACCAGCAACGCGTCCAAATTCCACTTTCGACTCGCAGCTTTCAAAATGGCGGAATACGAATACGGCAATTTTTAGTTTTAGTACAGCAATGACGCGATGCTACTCACTGCCGCGATGCTACTCATTTGCCGCGTATTGCTAGTGATGTATGTAATTGTTTATGAGCAATCAATAGTCGATCTAATTGAACACACCTGACAAATAATTACGTACTCTTTATTGAACGATTTAGCTCGAATTGCACTATTAACTACACAATTTTTCTTTTCCATCCACTTGCACAAAAAATATTCTCTTTTATGCTTCTTCTTAGCGCGAAACAACCATTCTCGTGTTTACGCTCCCACGCACACTCAGATGCAAACGCAATGCCAAATGGCTATAAAATATGCTCTTGCAAATATATATTTTTTCTAAAAATGCACATGGCCCTTCTACACTCACATTAGTTAGATAAAAAAATATATGCGCCGATATTAAAACTAAAAATATTTAAGTAAAGCCGACAAACAAACACGCAACGCACGATGCGACTTGCGCTGGGTCTCGACGATACTACTCCCGGGTATCGATAACGATAAATACATAATTACTTTGTTTCGATGCCAAAGAATGCACATTGCATTTGTATTTGTATTCGTATTCATATTCGTGTTCCGTCATTTTTGCATAAAAAGAGGAAGAGGCACAAAGACAAGTGCGGGCGTGAAAACTAAATTAATTTGGCCTATCTAAAACTTATAAAAGGCAATTTTAAGCACATAGCAACAAAATCAACATGTCCGCCAGGAGAGCAACGCACGCAGGAAGCTGGTACACAGATTCCGGTAACGTTACATTTATTTTTTTTTTTTTCGTTCATCGATGTCTTTGACCCTTGTGTAAATGAAATATTTTAGGATAATTAAAAATGCTGCATATCATATTGAACTTAAAACTCTTGTTATATTTTAGTATAAAAGCTCTAAAACTGAATAGCCAATATAAATATTTCAATGAACAAAATGCAGACAAGACAAACATATGTTAATGGCTTTTCTGCTGATATAATTTGATGGCGTAAATAGATAAGATATATTGGGAATTTATATATGTAAAATATCACTGTATGTATGTATATGTCAATCACACAGACAATGGATTTTGAAGCAGCTCAAACAATTTTTTATTAATTTTTTTTAATGCATAACATAAAAGATTAAAATCATTAATTAAGCTTAGAAATTCGTTTCTGGCTTGTCACCCACTGAATTGCGTATTTCCTCCATGCGATCGTAGGCAATCTCTGTGGCCCAGCACAAACGCTGCTCCAGCTCGTTGGTGCGCTGACGCTGTTGCTTCAATGCGTCCAGGCCGTGCTCCAGCTGGGTACATGCCTGAAAGAAGTTGCTCAACTCGGGTATATCACCAAACTCTCCAGGATGCTGACGAAAATCTTCACCAACATTTTTGGTTAGCTTGTCCAAGCGATTCTGCAAGAAACTGGATTCGAACATCTTTTGTAGTTCGCTGGTCGTGACCTTGCCCAGATCATTGGCCATGTTGTTCATGCGTAAGTTGCGTATGCGAGACTTCAGTGCACCAAAATTGATGGACTCGAACTTCTCGCCAATGCCCTGAAACAATTGATAGCTTTGTCCCAGTTCCAGCTGCATCTTCTGCATATCCTCATCAATAGATCTTGTGCTCTTCGACTGCAGAAAGTCGGCTGATAAACTGTGCTCCAAGCTGGGCAGCCTGTTCCTCAGCGAGCTGGCACTTGAGGTGCCTATTATCGGCGACGAAGATGATGACGATGATGACGATGGCGACTCTTCGCTGGCTTGTGCCTGGCCAGCAGTCATGCGTTCAACTGATGGCTTCATGGTAATCGTTTTGCCGCCCACTGACAAGCGATGCGACTGCGGATTGTGATATATTTGGCTTTTACTAGAGCTCTTCCTCTTCTTGTCACTCTTGCTCTGCTGCAGAGTGGGCAGTGGCGTGGGCTTCATGAGATCCTCATATGAAATTCTACGTTTGGGATCCTTGCTTTTGCTAGAATGGATAGTTCATTTATAATATATAGAGTCTTGGAGTATAGCTTCTCTTTGGTACTCACTTCTCCTCCATAATGGCCGTCAACTCATTTCGTATGCGATTCAATAAATCATCGCTCTGCTTATCCTTGTTCTTGTCCATATTTCTCTAATCAACTTAAATTTATATACAATATTATATGAATATAATTTAATATTTTATTTCTAGTGTTTGTATGTGGATAGCACAGTTTCATCAAAAACTGAAATTTAATACATGTATTCAAGGAAACTTGTTTGTTTTGTTACTTAGCAACGCGAGGTTACTAAGTTTTGATAGAAAATATTCCTTAATTTTAGATGTTTCGAATTTTAGATTAAAATGTTTTTAAAATTTCTATAAAATTAAAAGAAAAAACATGAAATATAATTGTTGCTAAAAAAAATTTAAATATGTATAATATAAAATATAATATAATAATGAAAAATAAAAATGTTGTTAAAAATTTCCTTTAAAATACTTGTAAAACATAAATGCTTGTATTTCCCATTATTTTTCTATTAATATCTTATGCAACAGTAAAGCAAAAATTTCTCTAAATTCTCATGATAAAAAAACATTAAATATAATTGTTACTAAGATAATTTTAATATGTTTTTTAAAATATAATATAAAAATTCCCTTTAAAATACTTGTAAAACATATATGCTTATATTTCCCATTATATTTGTATTAACACACCAACTTGTTAGGCGACAGCAAAGCAATAATTTCCCTAAAATGCCCATGATCAACAAATTGCCTAAGCAACAATTTCCCTTGCTGCTTTCTTTCATAATAAATAACTATTAATCTAATTTTCTTATCATATTTTTTGCAGCCTCTGATCTCTCCAGACAATTGGATCGTTGGCTGGGCGCTGCGGACTTATCCCATGGACCAGCACGTGCCATAATTGCGCCGTAAGTGTTCAGCAAGTTAATTCAATTAGGAATCCAGCTTTATATATCTATATCTTGTGTACCTTTTAGACATGCCGGCTATGCCTATTGTGGTGCCTGCGGTGCGTTTGCCTATCGCCAAGTGAGCCCCGTTGTTGTGTAAGTGAGACACAATGCAATATGCCACTGAGCTGAGCTGATCTGATGCCCTTTCTTGATTTCTGCAGTAAACGCATATTCATATTGGGACCATCGCATCACGTACGCCTGCGCAGCTGTGCCTTGTCGGTGACGAAAAAGTACAGGACACCATTATATGATCTCAAAATTGATACGGAAGGTGTGCCAATGGCCATAGTACGCCCTGCATATAAATATATCAAATTTAAAATTTTTATGCAATTTTTCAGTCAATGCGGAGCTGGAGAAGACGGGCCTATTCACCTGGATGGACATGAAGACGGACGAGGATGAGCACTCCATTGAAATGCATTTGCCTTATATAGCCAAAGTTATGGAGGAGTAAGTGCTAGATGATGATGATGATGGTGATGATGATTCAACATAATCAAATCTCATATTAATTCTGGCAGCTTTAAGGATCAGTTCACCATTGTGCCTATACTTGTGGGCTCACTGAATCCGGAGCAGGAGGCACAGTATGGCAGTCTATTGGCCAAATACTTCATGGATCCAACGAACCTATTTGTGATATCTTCCGATTTTTGCCATTGGGGCCAGCGCTTCAGTTACACCTACTACGATCGCTCCTGCGGCCCCATACACAAGTGCATCGAGCAGCTGGACAAGCAGGGCATGGACATCATTGAGACGCTCAGCCCAACGGCGTTCACAGAGTATTTGCGCAAATATAATAATACGATATGCGGACGCCATCCGATTGGCGTTATGCTTGGCGCCGTCAAAGCCCTGCAGGATCAGGGCTTCAAAAATATGAGCTTTAAATTTCTGAAGTATGCGCAGAGCAGCCAGTGCCTGGACATGGAGGACTCCAGCGTTAGCTATGCCTCCGGTTCGCTCATCTTTGAGAACTAAACGAAATGTGCTGGAAAATGCGTCAAGCAATATATTGAAGTATTTCCACTGAAAGTCAAATCTTTTTAAATATATATTATTTTTAGCATCAAATTGTATGAAGAATAAAGCCCAAATTGAGTTCCATTTAATTTAATTTGCTTTTATTTTTATTTTTTGTTTTGTTTTCTTTTTTTTTTTGTTTTTCTTGCTTTCTGAAACATCGAAATTGACATCTAAGTCATTTTTAATGATTTCATAGGGTATCATTTTTTTTTGTTTTTTGTTTTTCCTTATCAATGAAATGTTTGCGTTGCGGCGGATGTATGTGAAGGATCTGTGTGTTTGTTTATGCTGTTGACATTGAGGCAACAGCTGTCATGGTCATAGCCACTTTACCACCAAGCAGCACCAACTCCAGCACCACCCGCAGCTGCATCTGCCACAGCCGCATCTCCGGCCGACGCTGCTGTGCCATTGAGGCGTGCACACTGCTCCGCATCGCTGGCTATCTGCAGTGCGTTCATATTTTGGACAAATGCCTCGAGCGCCACGTTCTCGTCGGGACTGTAGGGCGAGGTGCGCTGGCTGTGCGGACTGCGACGCAAGAACTCATTCAGATCGCTGGCCACGCTGGCCGGCTTTGAGCCAGCCGCCGGCTCAAAGTCATAGCCAAATGGATCCGACGCCGATGTCGACGGCGGCGGCTGGGATAAACGTGGCAGCATGCTGCCTTGCACAAACAGGTGGGTGGAATCTGCAACGAATGAAATGAATGAGTAAGCCGAGAAGGTAGGAAGCTCGTAGCCGTAGCCTTGTCATTTGAGCACTAACCACTGCCGTAGTCGGCGGCCACATTGTCGCAGTAGCTGTTCGCCTGCGATTGCTGCTGCTGCTGTTGTTCGTAGGCATTCGCTGAGCAGGTGCGATTGCCAAACACGGTTGTTATCTCCACATGATGTGGCGATGGCGATGTATTGTTGCGCGTGAAGTTGGACTCCGATATGTTGTGTATGGAGACCTGGAAGCAAATACAAAGTGTGAATAAGTGAAAATTTAAGTTTGATCGAACACGAATCGAATCGATTATTGTTGTCAAGTTGTCAAAATGTCTACAATGTTTCTGATTCCTAGCACTGAATATAACAAATTTCCCTATATTTATTTATTGAAGTTTCCCAATATATTCATTGAACTGCGGGAAGCTTTTTTGGAAGCTAATAAGAATGCGAACACTCCAATTGGACATACATATAAAATTGTCCACTTTCATATTGGACTCCACTTAAAACATATATATATCAAATTGGATTCGTTTTTAGCTTTTCAGGCTAATTCAACTATCAAATAAGACTTATATGAGAAACTTATTTGTAAAATTGAAAAACAAATTCAATTTGACAAATTATAAAAAAAGTTAAAATTCTAAATTAAATTTAAACAATTTTCTAGGCTGATTTAACTCATTTCAATTAAGATTTTATAAAGCAAAATTATTTGAAAAAAAAAAACAAAAAGCAAATTCAATTTGACAAATTATGTTGATACAAGTTCTGTAATGGAAACCAATAAGCTTTGCAATGAGAAACCCATAAGAATCCACATCTCTCATATTGTTGTGATTAATAAGTGCATTCAGGACGAATAGAATGAGAAATATGTAGGTGACAACTTTCCGAATGCGACATGATCCTTTCGAAACATATTCGTTTGACTGGGCCAGAGTGGCTCGCAGGAACGCACCTCGTTGTTGAGATGCTGGCCCGGTATCAAATTCTTGAGGAATGCCGCATCGTCATAGCGTATGACGCCCGTGTTGGGTATGCCCTCGAGATAGGAATTGAAACCGGTGATGGTTGGCGGCGGCGAATCATCGCCACAATTATGATGCATGTGACAATCGCCGGGATTAGCACTGGGTCCGGCACCAGCAGCTGACACGGCTGAGGGGAATACCTCGAAGCCATTGTAATAGCTGGACTGTTGGTATTTCTCCTGCAGTGTGCCGCCACCCGCACCAAACTCCGATGTCGGCTGGCCAAAGCTGGACCATTGGCTCGTTGCGGACGCGGATGCGGACACAGACGAGTGGTTGTCTTTGGTCTTCTGCTTTAGCTCGCTGCCAATGGCGGACAAACATTTCTGCGCCTGCTTCGGACGGGCAATGACGGCCGCATCGCCCACCAGGCGACCCGGACTATTGGCCATGGGAACATTTGTGCAGCTAATACTGATATTATTGTGCGTGTCAACCATGCCGCCGCCGCCAACGCCAACACCACTGCCGCTGCTGCTGTTGCTGCTGCCGCCGCCACTGGCTGAGCCACTGGAAAAGTATGAGAAATTGGTGGGGGCAGCCGGAACTGGTGCGGCATGCACAGCTTGGGCAGTGCTGCTGCTGGTTGGCGACGCCAGCTTCTGCTGTGTGGCACGCGCCGCCTCGGCCACCGCCTCCTGCGGCGTATAGTAGTTGACATTGCTGCCAAACTGGCGATAGCCGCCCATGGCCAAGCCATTGGTGACAGCCTGATGCAGCGCCGGATTCCGTATGGTGAACATGCCGTTCTCATTTTTAATAATTGCGGCCGGTTGATCCATGGGCATCGGTGCGGCAATTGGCAGACCAGCGCCATAAGCCCGAGCTGACAAAAGAAAAGAGATCAAAAATAATTTAGTAATCAGCGTTGCTTGCTTGAGCTGCATTTGTACCTGGCGGAATGGGATTGGGATTGGGCAGCATGCCGCCCGGCACAGGCCCATGGAACATGGGATTGCGCAGCGTTATGATGTTGCCAGCGGCACTCGCCTCCATCATGGGCTGTGCCTGCTGCTGGCTGTCCGGGCCAGAGCGCTGCTTGTGCCCGAGATGGGCGACGCCAGCGCCACCACCAGCACCGCCCGACTTGCCACGATTGCGGCGACGTCGTCGCGACGATTTGCCACTGCCACTGGCCGCAGCAGCTGCGGCAGCCACATTCATGTTGCCAGCTAGCGGCTGGCAGTTGCGTGCGCTGGAGCGCGGATTGGCCTCCACCATAATGACGCCGCCGGCGGTGTCCATGCCCGCCGCATTGCCCGCATAGTAGCTGCTCATGAGATGTGCCTGCTGCTGCTGCGAATGATGCTGCTGCTGCAGCTGCTGTTGCTGCTGCTCGGCGAGCGGCTTGGAGAGCTTGCGTATGGATTCGCTCTTCTGGCGCAGCTGTTCGCTCTTGGCCGGATCCACCTTGGTGAGCGTAATGCCCGGCGGCAGTGATAGATGCTCCACCTGGACGCCACGATTCAACTGATCCATGATGCTGCAATTGGGCTGCTGCTGCTGCTGCTGCTTGCTGGTTGAGCCGCTGCCAATGCGCAGATGCTGCATTTGCTGACTGAGTGTGCTGGCATAGCTGCCGGCATGCGGCGGCAGCGGCGGTGGTATGGCAACTTCGTTGGGATTGAAATAGCCCATGTGATTGGGTATGCCCGAGAGATCCTCTGGAAAATCAGACAGATTCAGATTGGTTTTAGTTCTTGGCTTCATTGAATTGTAATAAATTTTACCCTGCTTCTGGCCACGATGTCCGCGCTTGCCCCGCTGCGAACGCTTCGAGCTCTGCGTGCCAGCGGCGCAGCTCTGATCTGCGGCGCTCGAGGAGCAGGTGCTGTTGCTGTGTTGCTGCTGCTGCTGCTGGCTGCCATTGCTGGGCTTCGAACGTCCACTGCCACGGCCGCCACGCGACTGCGCACTACGTTGCCCATTAGCATTAATTGGCTGCACGCTCTGCTGCCCTTGGCCTTGGCTGGACTTTGACTTGCGCGTGCTGCCATTCGTTTGGGCATCGTTGGACGAACGTTGCGCTGGATTCTTAGCCTGCGCCGCCGGCGGCTGCTGCTGGGATGTTGCCTTGCGCTGATTGGCAGCAGCAGCTGTTGTGGATTTGCTGGGCTGTTGGGCAGCTGCAGGAGCTGTCTCATTTTTGGACTTCTTAACAGGCGCCGCTGCTGCTGGCAAGGGCTTCTGTTTGGCTGGCTTGGGCGCCATGCTGCTAATCTTCGGCTGTAATTTCACTGGCGCCAAGGCTGGCTGCTGCTCCGACTCGCTGCCCGTTTCCCACTCGCCGTCCGAGGAGTCCAGCACATGCAGCGACTTGAATGGATTGTTGTCCAACTGCCCCTGATCAAGTCGCGGCTTTAAACGTTTAGATTTTTTGACTGGCTGCGCAGCCGGTTGCGGCGCTGGCGCTGGCTCTGGCTCAGGCTCTGGCTCTGGCTGCGGCTGCGGCTCAGGCTCTCGCTTGGCTGGTGCTGGTAGTGCTGCTGCTGGCGCTTCGGGCACAGTTTTATTGGCATTCTTGGACGCCGCCTTTTTGTTCACCTTCGGCTTGATGCTGCACACGGAATTCTCGCGCGTGTTGACGGCGCTGCTTTGCGGCGTCTGAGACTTGGAGCTGTTGCCCGAGCTGGAACTGGTTGCGATAGCTGCTGACTTTTTATTGTGTTTCTTGTTCTTTGTCTTGGCCACCAGCTCGGCGGCAGCAGCGGTTGCCGCTGCAGCTGCAGCAGTTGCTGCCGCCGCTGCTACAGCTGCGCCCGCCGCCGCTACGCGCTTAGCCTCCTTTCGCCTGGCCTTGGCGGTCTTCTCGAGCATGGGTGGTGGCAGGCGTGTGGCACGCTTTGCCGCCGGCTGCGTGGAGGCCACCATGTGACCATTGACAAAGGTGTAGAGCAACTTGTCCTCATCCGGGGAGCTGCCCTTGGCCACCACTGTCACCTGCTGCTCGCCGCCAGCGTGCGGCAGCTGCACACGCCGTATGGTGACAATGCGCTTGGATGGATCCGCGGTAATGGCATTGGCCGCCATGGCGGCGATCACATCGCGTGGCAGTTGCTGCTGCTGCTGCTGCGGCGGCTGGGGCGGGGCATAGCACATGGGTGTGTGCGGCGGAAAGAAGGCGGCAGAGCTGATAAAGTTGGGATAGTGGGCATTGGCCAGCGGCGGTGGTGCCGGCGGCTGTGGCAAGTGCTCCTGTGGCTGGGTGAGGCCCTGCAGGCCACCTTTTAGAATCTCATCGAGTTCGGCCAGCTTGGCCAGCTGCTGCTCCTTGGTGGGCAGATAGGAGAATTTAAATTCGTTGTTGGCCTGCTTAACGGTGGCAATCAGCTCCAGGATGACCGTTTCCACTTTGCCCTTCGCGCGCTGCAGATTCTTGATGTTGGCCTCCAGTTCGGAAATTCGTTTCTTTTCGCGCTTGCGGCCGCCAGCAGCCGCCAGGGTTCGCATTTCGTATTTGTCAATGAACTCCTTGAAGTAGATATCGAGGAATTGACCGCGCAGGTCCTCCAGCTCCTTAATGCGTTTCTCCTCCTCCTTGCGCTGCTTTTGCTTGGCCTTTTTCGCGGCCTTTTTGGGATTCGCCGTTTGCGGCTGCTGCGGCTTGCCCTCAATGAAATTCAATGTCTCATGAATCCAGCGCTTTTGATCCTGCTCGCGTGTATAGCTGCCCAGGAATTCGGCAAAGTCCTGCATCATCTCCTCCTTGCTGTAGCTGCTCAGATCGGCTGGCAGGCTGCCGGCGCTGCTGCTGCCACTGCCACCGCTGCCTCCACCGCCTCCATGGGCTTCCGTGTGCATCTGTATGCTCTTGCACAGACTGTCCAAGCAGAGCAGACTATTGTCGCCATCCTCAATGTTTTCGCCAATTTCATTGAGCGCCGCCGCGGCGGCAGCAGCTGCCGCCGCTGCTGCAGCTGTGGGCATTTTACGTGTGGCCGCCTGCACCTGCGCCGAGGCAACCACCTTGAGTGTGGGCGGCTGCTGGGTGGTCACCGGCTCGTGCTTTCTGCCCACAGTTGGGTCGACATGTGCCTTCGGCAATTGCGCCGCTGTCACCGTCTCCTGCCCGCCCTTGCTCTTGCGATCGTTGACAATCTGTGTGAGTTTCTTGCGCAAGCGATCGCGCGTCTCGTTGAACCGCGCATGATTGCATTCCTTTTTGACGCGCTTCTTCGAGTGGTTCTCCTTGCAGGGCTCACCAATGTCCGCGTAGTCAGCACAGCCTATCAAATATATAAAATATATAATAAATTAAAGTGAATTCCATTTGTTATATTTAGTTAACTGCTGCTTACATTTGCGCATCTTTTCCTTGCACTTCTTGGAGTTATTCGAGTCGTTGCCGGCGCCCGCTTGCGACGCATCGTTCAGCTTAGACTTGCCCGATCCCATGCTTGTGGTGCTATCCGGCTTGCCACGTTTGCTGTACACCAAAATATTTGATAGAATTTAATAATTTTTTATTAACTTTGGCCACTGCTCCACTTACATCATTTGCGAATCGTGCAACTTCATCAGATGATCCACGCCAAATTGCATTTTATCAATGTTGGCGTCACCGAGTGTGAAACTGCCGAAGAAGAGACCACTTGGATAAATACTTAATAAAACTGTCTAGCGATAAAGAACTGTACTGCAGTCAAGACAATACTTATGACGAGTGACTTGCTTGAAAGGAACCCGAGTAAATTGATTTTGCTGAGTAACACGTTTAGCAAGGCCTACTATGATTCAAAGATGTCATGTTGACAGTTTAGGTTGTCATTAAACTGAGTCAGCCAGGGATGGGAATAGATGTTGCAATTTGAATAGATTGACAGCTGTGCTCACAAAAATAGTAGTGCGAATTTTGTGATAAATAATATTTTGAGAACAATTTGAAACGATTATTAAAATTAATATATATTATAATATTATATATTATATATAATATCATATATATTCAAATTGTTTTCAAACTAAAAATGGATATATGTTGCAATTTAACTAAAGATTGTCAGCTGTGCTCACAAAAATAGTAGTGTGAATTTTGCTGTCCAACATTTCAGTCGCACTACTATTTTCATGAACACAGCTAAATATAAGTTTTGGGAACATTAGAGATAGACTTGTACTAAAATAATATAATATATATATATGCATCATCTAATATTAATATTTTATCTAATATTTATTTAACTAAGCTATATGATATAGTATTTCGATTCAGTCTTCTCTGTTATATTATAGGCAACAATACGCAAATTCATTAGCATATAAGCAGACCGACTTGATTATATAAACTAAATAGTTGATCCCAAATCTTCATATTGTCTTCAATGCATTAACAATTTATATGCTTATCAGTATAGGCGCTGCAATGGTATAAACTTACTCATCCGTAATCTTGAAGGGCGAATAGCTAAAATAAAAAAATACAAATACAATAATTAATCATTTGACATAATTAATATTATAGCATCAATACCCACCCAATGACCTGTGCCAAAAACTGCTCAAAGCGTCCATCGTCCTTGTCGCCAACAACGCTATTTGGGCGCAAACGCAAGTCGCCTTTGAGCAGCTCGAGATGCTTAAAGTCCGTGGCCGTCGAATTGAATTTGACAAAGAAATTGGCATAGATGGACAGCACGAAGGTCCAGTAGGTCTTGTAGACATAGTGCTGGTTCTTCAGCTCCTGCAGCTCGGCGGGACTAGGCGCCAGTTTGCGATTGAAGAACATCAGTGATGGCAGCGTGGTGCGTAGCTCCTCGCGCGAAAATGACAACGGCTGGAAGCAGCGCAGCAAATGCTTGGTCAGCGGCGGCGACAATTCATTGGCAAGGATCTTGCGCGCCAGCTGGCAAGCGGAGACTCGGCAGTTTTCGCCGCAAAAGAATTGCGGCTCGACGCTGTCGTAGCGATAGCGTTTGCGTGTCGCCAAATGTTGAAACACAGCCCATGCCACGTGGTAGGTGGTGCGCAATGCGGTATCCATCTCCTGACGCCGCAACGTCACTCCACTCGATTCCTCCTTGGTGATAGCTACAACAGCCTCGGGCTGATTACGCTGCTGTGCAGCTGCAGCTGCTGCCGCCGCAGCGGCGGCGCTTGTGCTGGCTGCCATATGGTGCTTGGCCTCATCGCTGGTGCAGGTGCTCAGTATTTTCGATTTCATTAGCTTGGCGTCTTTCTCAACAATACCGAGTGTTGTGCACTTGGCACAATGGCCGGCTTGTCGCGGCATCAGAGGTGTACCAGCAATGGAGCAAGTGATGCATTTGCAGTTCCTGAAAAACCCAAAAGGGAAGTTGGATATCAAAAAATATATATTTGGTAAATGTTGCTTCACTTACTCGTTATGGTGTTCCAGCATTGCATTACACTTCTTGCATAGGTCCTCGTGCACCAGCTTATTGGGCGGATCGTAGAAACCGTCGGGCCACTTAAGCTTGGTGAATGCCATTATATTCTTCCAAGCCAGCTGACGATCAACAATGCGCTGAAAGTCTATGAACTCATCATCACTGATATCCGGCAGCGAAAAGGAGGTGGCATCCATAACGACCTTATCAAATATGTTATACACATCGAGTAGGCCCATGCGACGATCATGCTCCGTGGGCGACAAGTTGAACTTGTTTAGCTCCATCCAAATGTCCGTCCAGCGGCGCTCAATGGAGTGCATATGCTCATCAAATAGCATATAGCGTTTTATTAGCGCCGTTGTCTGTGTGGAGCCCTCGCCCTCCTTCAGCGACAATATGCATGCGAGCATGGTGTCGCCCAGCGGATTGAACACATGTTGCTGAAAGAGACGCTGGCACAGTAGCACCCAGGAGAGCTTGAACTTGCGCAGAAAATCATTCTCAAAAGCGAACAGACTTAGCGAAATCTTCTGTGAGATGCAGTTCAAATCGGAGTAGCCATCCAGTAAATCTAATAATACAAATATGGAAAGTGTTTATAAAACAAAAATAATTTAAAGGTGTTTAAATGTTAGTTTTTTGTTTCTTTTACAAGCAACAACAAAAGGTAATTAGTTGTTCAGATTAAGAGCAGTGTTTTCAGTTATAAGTAAGCTGACCTTAGATATACAATGTTAATGTTTAGATAACTCAATTTTTAAACTATCAGCCTTGCGGCAATTGAGTTGGAAACCCATTCTAATTGGTTTTCTTAGCAGTTAGGCTGGAAAACCATCCTAATTGGTTTTCATATACAAATCATCTTTGCTTAGTATTCAAATGTTAGTAAAGGCAATTGAAAGTTAGCAGCCTACGGTTAGACCTACATGTGAGCATCTTTTCGGCCGATATCTTTTCGTTCTCCTGCACGTTTTGAGCAATTTCGATCATGCCCTCGGAAAATGCCTTCACAATGCACTCAACATTATAGGCGAGTATTTGTAGCAGCAGCATTGGATTATTGGCCATCAGTCTGAAATTGAATGTCGCAATGTTTATTTCAATATCAGTTGATAAACGCGAACGTATAAACAATTATATCAACTTACATGGCGCTGAATAGCACTAATATCATATTATCAGAGATCGCAGTATCATCAATAAAATCAAGATATTCGGCATTTTTATCGTAGAGAAAGCCGCTTGTAATCCAATAGATTTGCTTATTGGACTCCAATAGCTTCTCAAATTTGTTGTAGGCAGCATCGTTTCTAGAAATATGAATATATTGAGATTGTCATAGGAATATGTAAATATAAATGTAGATGTGGTCAGCAAAATAGTAGTGCGACTGAAATGTTGGACTGCAATATAAACATAATATTTTGAAAACAATTTTAAAATATATACATCTATTATACATATATATTTATAAATAAAAAAAATAACAAAATTTCAAATGAGAATTGAAATTAACATATATTTATAAAATTAATTTTAATTAATTTAATTTTATTTTAATTTTAATTCTCATTTAAAATTGTTTTTTTTTCTTTTTCATTTTAGTTGCACTACTATTTTCCTGAACAGTTTGCAACTAACTTTAACATGGGACTGTATGCCTTAATTAGCACATCGAGCAACATGACGACCATGTGGGCAGCCTTGAATTGATCCATCATGATGGCCATGATAGTTTCGCGATATTCGAGACATTCCTTGCAGGAACAAAATGTGAAGAACTCTTCCCGTCGATGCTTCACAAATATCAAGGCAAGATTCTGAAAATAAAGCTGCAATGGATTAGGCTTCAGCATGACAGTTTCATGGCAATAGGAGCACACCGTAATTGCACGCAGCTGTCCGTCGGCATCCCTCAATGGATTCTTTGGATCCTCCGAGAATAAACGCATATTCTCAATGGCCATCTGCAATAGTGCAACAAATATATATATACATATATGAATAATCATATTCGATCAAGCGCTTGATCTCAACTTACCAAATACGAGCGCGTCTCATCGTTTGGGTCCTTGCTTTTCGGCTTGCATTCGTGCAGCAGCTTATCGCTTAGCTCCATTTCGATGACATTGTCTTCGCGCAGGCTCCATTGCATGAGCGATACAACCTCCTTGTATACCACATCCGATTTGGGCGCTGGCGCATAAGGATCGAACGGCGGCAGCGCCAATATCGTGTGCAGCGTATTTATGATGTTGCCTTCGGGAAAATTGAGACGCTCCAGCAGCTGGCAAGGCGGTGGTGGGCTTGGTTTGGAGCTGCTATTGCTTTTGCCCGCTTGTTGTTGCTTCGATTGGACAATGGGCAATGGTTTGTTGGCGCTGAGCGCCTCGCGCATTGCTGCCAATGCATCACATTTCAGTGGTATGGTGTCGCCACAAATGCGCGGCGTGGCCGCATCAATGGACATTTTCATGCTCACATGATAGCAAGAGGCGGCATCCAGTTCACCATTGACAACAGCCTCGGCAGCAGCCACAACATTTGCATCGATGGTGCACGTACGGGTTTTGGATTTGGCTCCCTTGGGCTTGCTGCTGCTGCTGCTGCTCCCGCTGCAACTGGGACGGGCATCGTCTTCGTTGCTGCAACAGTTCATGCAAGCTTTTGTTGCGGCTGCGGCTGCTGCTTCTGCGTCTGGCACCTGTAACGTTGCGGTAACGGGCATTGCCTTGATGTACGTCAATGCCTTCTCCACTTGTTCAGCCATCTTTATTTCTTTGATTTACGAAATTTTTAGATATTTGTTTTTAATATATCTCAATTTGTATTTATTTATGCTCTTCTCTCTCTTTGTCACACTGTGCAACATTAAGCCACTACGTCAATTGGGCTAAAACGCAGCCAGGGCTTTCGCGTAACAAAAATTTGAGTATGCGCGACGCATTATTATACAAATCACAGATGCACTTCCGTGGTGGAGACACTTTCACTCGCCTCGTCTCGGACCGACCGTCGTTTTCGTTGCTGTTGCTGGCGATTGTGTGTGTGTGCGAGTATGTGTGTGTGTTTGTGTGTGTTGTGTCGAAGAAGTCTCTCACATACAGCAAAATGAAAAGAACGCAACGCGTTTTTTCCCAAAACGCGCGCGCCGTCAACGAGCTGTGCGCGTTTCTTGGCGTTTGACAATTTGATTCGATTACCTTGATACGCTTTTAGCCTAATTGGACTGCTCTGCAGTTATGTATATAGATTTATTTAACAAGTGAAATGTTTGGGATTTTTCGTTTTGTTTCGCTCGTCGTCCGTTCGGTGCAATTGCAATTTTCTGCCTTGACAGTGTGTGAGTGTGTGTGTGTGTGTGTGTATGTACGTGAGCGTGTTTGTATTGGCTCAGCGTTGCACTGCTTTCGATAACACGAATAATGGTCTATCGACGATATACATACACAATATGTGTGCATTAACGATAGACCAGTATTGCGCACAAGCAGGTGGCGCTAAGCCAATACGAAATATACATTATGAAAATGTTAAAATATGCTATATCTAGTTGATGATGTTATGCGAACATTGGATTTAAGGATTTAGAATAGCTGTATATCAATATATGGCATATCAATGTGACGTTAACAAGTTTATAGTGCTGAATTATTCAGCACCTAAAAGTATGCAATAAAAATTTGATTGGCCTGCAATTAACAACAAAATTTCCCTTCGCATTGTTGCTTATTTTTGTATGTAAGAATTAACGATCTTTATAGCTCTGTACGCATGGTATATTAAGTTCTGCTATTACTACTATTATAATTAAAGTGTTAATTTTTTTTAGAAAATTTTTAATATTTTTATTCAAGCTCCCTTTGACTAATTTCGTCTACAGCTGAGACTGGAATTGATTATTTTGAATGTTTTTAAATAATATACATACATACGATTAGTGAACTTTGAATAAGTAAACCTTATATATTATATATACACATGTACTAAAGAACCGGTTTCCGGTTTGTTTGCACGACTCTCACGCAAAGATTCCTTATCAATTGACAATTGAAATATGCCAAGCTTGATTTGAAAGCAAAAAACGTTCAGTTGCTCTTTAGATGTTCACATGGAAAGTTTGAACTCGCGCTTCCAGCTTATATAATACTTAGCGCACATACAAGGAGAATCTAAAAAAAAAAACAAAACAATTAAAGCAAAGCGAATAATTTGAATAAATAATAATGTCAAGATCAGTGTTCCTGTGCTGTGTAGTATTCTTGATCGCATTCAGTTGTGCATGTGGAGATGGCTTGATAGAAGTGTTTAAATGGAAACAAATGGATTTTTACAATCGCGGCGATGGTCGAGCAGTTCGACAGCCAAATCCATCAGGTAAAGCTATATATTACATATACATATGTGACTCCTTATCGGAGTCAAATGTAAAGCGCAAAAGTTCAAATTCAATGTTGAGAGTAAAAAGAAAAAAAATGAGTTCAATTCAATTTAATTGTTAATTAAATTTGTTAATTTATATGTTTATAAAAATTCAAGTTCAAGTTTAATGTTGAAAGTAGAAAAAATGTAATTTAATCTCTTAATTTATATGTTTGTAAGACTTTCAATTATGGCATATACAGCTGTGTTCATGAAAATAGTAGCGCAATTGAAATGTTGTGTTCATAAAAATAGTAGTGCGTCTATAATGTTTCACAACACAATTTTGTCATAAACATATGTATATATTCAAAATATTTACTTTATCACAAAACTTTGATGTCGAACATTTAAGTAGCACTACTATTTTTATGAACACATATACAGCTGTGTTCATGAAAATAGTAGCGCAATTGAAATGTTGTGTTCATAAAAATAGTAGTGCGACTCAAATGCTTGTACAACAAAATTTTGTCATAAACATATATTTTTAAAATATTATGCTTATCATAAAATTTTGATGTCGAACATTTCAGTCGCACTACTATTTTTATGAACACATATACAGCTGTGTTCATGAAAATAGTAGTGCGATTGAAATGTTGTAAAAATGTTGTTCATTATAGAAGAAGAAAGTTGAAGAGAAAATAAATAATTTGCTGACTTAATTAATTAATTAACTCCATTTGATGGGAAATTTCACTCTTTATATATTGTATATACATCTCTCTATATATACCTTTATAACAATGAAGTTAATTTCATGTGTTTTGCCCAACGCAGCGCCCTTAGTTTTTCCAGATAATTACGAGCGGAGAAGGCCAAAACGCGAAACCTCGCGGGATATACTCGACTTTGAGTCACGCATCGGTATCCATGATGACGTTTCGATGTCATACATACCCTACAACAATGTGCCGATGGGCGTAACACATTTTCGTGGGCGACTATTTGTGACCATGCCCAGGCGACGCATGGGAATACCCTCAACCCTGAATTATATAGATATGCGACGCGATAGCAAACAGAGCAGTCCCAAGCTGAACGCCTATCCCAGCTTCGAGGCGAACCAGTTCAATAATAGTGAACAGAATTTAGTTTCCGTTTATCGCACCACTGTGGATGCGTGCCAAAGATTGTGGTTTATTGATACCGGCATGCTGGAGTATCCAAGTGAGTCAACCAACAGTGGCAATGGCAATTGCTTATCTACACATAAACGCATCGAATAATGGCTCTATTTACAACAGATAATCGCCAGCAAATAAGACGGCCTAGTATTTGGATAGTGGACCTAAAAACTGATCAGCAGCTCAAGCGCTTTGACATACCCGAAGACATCGTGGAGACGGGCCGTGGCTTGGCCAGCCTGACCATTGATGTGCCCTCGACTGATGCTTGCGATCAGGCGTATGCCTATATACCAGATCTGGTCAATAGGCGGCTGTATGTGTATAGCCTGGCAACAGATCGCATGTGGAGCTTTGAGCACAATTACTTTAACTTCGATCCTGTGGCCGGGGATCTGCATATTGGTGGCCAGACCTTCCGCTGGGATGATGGCATCTTTTCCGTTACACTCGGTCCAAAGCAGCTGGATGGCAGTCGCGATGTCTACTTCCATGCCATGGCCAGCAACAATGAGTTTGCCGTCTCGAATCGTGTGCTCCAGTTGGAGTCGAATGCAGCACGCTCCGATCATGGCAGCGATTTCCGTCTGCTGGGCAGCCGGGGTCAAAATAAGCAGAGCACAATGCATCAGTACGATCCACGCACCGGTGTCTTCTTCTATGCTGAGATACAAACGAATGGTGTGGGCTGTTGGAACTCCAAGAATCCATTTTACGCAGCCAACCATGACACTGTGGCAGCCAATGCTGAGACCATGATCTATCCCAGCGACTTAACGGTCAGAATATGAACTTAATTCAAAATTTCTATAACTAATTACAATTATTGTAAATTTCACATATGTAGATCGATGAGGATGGCACCATGTGGGTCATGACCAACTCGATGCCCATATTCATTTATTCCACATTGGATGCAAACGTATATAACTTCCGGATCTGGAAGCAGGACACTATTGATGCCAAGCGAAATACGGTTTGCGAATAGAGGTTTATGTATATGGAATTGCTTTAATGAACTTTTCTCAATGAAGTTACATAAGAATCTATTATACTTGTATGTCATAATGTAATAATTGTATACTGACAAAATATTAACACAAATTTCATATGTATATGTGTGTCTATATATATATATATATGTATAAAACAAATTAAAAAGCATTTACAAATGTACCTTTTAAAAATTGCCTAAATTTGAGTACTCAGTTTATCACATCTTAAAGTTACATAGATGTTTTCTTGCATATCATTTTTCTTGTTTTGTCATCAAAAACAAATCAAAGACAAATAAAACAAAAACATATTAACGTAAATTAAACAAAATCAGAGGCACTCTAATATTGCATAAGGATACTAAGTTGCACAGGTTTGTATAATACGTGTGTGTGTGTGTGTGAGTGTGTGTGTGTGAGTGTGTGTGTGTGAGTGTATATATATGTGTGTGTTCAATTCAATTTACGAATAAAATATTTTGAAAAATATTCGAATTAAATACTTGTGATTGTTAAAATATCTTCGTCTTTTCTTTTTTTTTTTTTTGTAAAATTTCATAATTTTGTTTTTCTATAATATTCGAACAATTTTGTTGTGCATATTTCTCAAAGTGAGCGCATTATATAGTTTTCTATGTAAACTACTTATATAAAATTTGCAAAAATATATATATATATATATTTATATATTTATGTATATATGCTTTTTTCCGTTAATGCTCGCATGTATAAAGTTACTACATATAAAAGTTGACTATATAGCATTTCGTTTGTTTAAGTAAACATGCATTTTGTTTTATGTGAATAATGGAATGGTTATCTGGCCCAGTGTTATACAAAAATATACACGTATAACATAGTATAACAGTTTTGAGTTACTACATTGCTATATATCCTCCTATATATGTGTACTTATTTAAAAGCCGACCACTTTGAAAGTGAGGCTGTAGCCGACATTTTACTGTACTAGATAATCCTTGTAGCCACGCAACGATTTCAGTTGCTTTTTCAATTTGGTTATCAAATCCGACGGTTGCACCAGTATCGATATATCCCTGCCCACCGAATTGAGGCGATCGCGTATTTCCAAATCCTTGAAGAACAGATTTAACGGTCGACCGTTAATTTCCGTGAGTATCCAGAAGGTCAGCGTGCTGCCATCGCACGATTGAGCCTGCATTAGCAATGACTTAGTTATAAATCATTTCCATCTAGTTCTTTTAGTACTCACCTTGGGTGGCAAGCCATGCCGTGCCGCCAGACTGTTCGGCACCACATCCACAATCGTTGAGGTATTGCCATCACGTATAAGCCCCAAGCACTGTCCATCGCGATCACGGCGTATGGCATAGGCACGACCAAAGGGTATGCGACGCAGCAGCACTTCAACCTGTAATATATTCAAATACGTCAGTCTATGAAACTGATAATGATTTGGGATGCTTAACTATAAAGCTGGGGGCTTTTAGTTTTTAAAACATGACCTTTACAATGTAAAGTACATATACTATATTCTAAAATAACATTTGTTGACGAATGAATGATTTATAATCAAGTTGAGTAGCTTTCTTATAGATAACATTTTGATACATAAATATTAGAGAAATGTTGAATAAATAAATTTAAATTTACAAGTTGATTTTTTTATAGATTACAGCTTGATATATAAATTGTAGAAAAATGTTAAATAAATAAATTTAAATTTACATTTTTGTGTTAATCATTAATTCTATCATAAAACTAAAAACTAATACTATTTTTCCCAGAATTTAAACACGCAAGAGTGCTCGACTAAGAGATACCCTGAACCCTGCGAAGATGCGATATTCAAATCGCAAATCACAAGATCCGTAACTTTTATATATACATACACTCCCCGAAATTCAATTAAAGGCACTCATTTTTTTTAGCTTATTTTGAATATTATGCATATTTTTATAGTTTTTTATATTAAGTCACATAAATCTATTCGTTTTATGTTAAACACAACAATTTTTTTTTATTTTTTTAAAACAAGAAACTTATAATGTAAGAAAAACAAAAATATTCAAAAATAAAGCGCGAAATTCAATTAAAGGCACTTTGTTCTAACATATCAAAAAATCAAAAACAAACTTCATAAAAACTTATAAATGTTAATTAATAATGTGTCCATCCCCCAGATTTTTGAATTACTTCAAAAACCCGATTTGGCATCGATTCAATCGTTTTTTGAAACTCGGCTTGTGGTATTTGAGCCCATTCCTGAGAAACCGTTTTTCTAAGCTCTTCCACCGATTGAAATTTTCTTCTGCCAGCATAAACCCGCCTAGCAAGGTTCCCCCACATGTTCTCTATAGGTTTTAAATCCGGAGATCGAGCAGGCCATGACATGGTGGGGATTTGCATCTCCTGAAACCAAGTTGGACTAGCCCGTGAAACGTGTATGGCCGCATTATTCTGTTGGAAAATTGAGGTACTGGTCGGTTCTTCATCTGAAAAGTTCACAAGAACATTCTCGAACAAATTTATGTAGCCTTAAAAATTCAAACGGTCGGAAATTTTCCAATTTGGGGTTCGATTGCGGTAGCTAAATGCAGCCCATACCATTAATGATCCGCCACCAAAGTTTCGCTTTGTGGAATATCGTTCAGGCTGCCGAATGTCATGCCAGTAATAATTAAAACCATCAAGGCCATCTAATTTGAACTTTTTCTCATCTTAGAAAACCACTTTTTTCCAATTTTCCGACCAGGACATGTGTTCCTTCGCAAAATCTAGCCGAGCCACTTTGTGACCGTAGAGATAGAGCGGGCTTAGACTTAATTTTCGTCCAGTTTAGCCGGTTGCTAGTTGCCAAAATTTGCTGAACACGTTGTTCTGTTATCGGAAGGTCTAATTCCTTAACAATCTTAGAAGTCGTGGCATTTTTTTGAAGTCCTGCCGCGTAATAGCGGCTTTTCCTCGTGGTGACACCTTTCCATTAGTAGATTTTTTTCTGTTTTTGTTGTAATTTTCTTTCATGTTTTAACATTATTTACTGGAGTTGTAGAGCGTTTTAATTTACGTGAAATTTTTCGGTCGGACCAACCCACATCCTTGAATGCAAGGACTTTAGCGATTTCTTCGCTTGTCAACGTCTCTCCTCTTCCCATTTCAATATAAATTAAAAAACACCGTCTAAAACCAAACTAAACTTTTAAAAATAGTATGTTTAACAAATCTTATAACAAAAAACACAGCTCAAATCCTTCACAGACCTCGTTCCAGGACTTAAGACCAAATGACTTTAATTGAATTTCGCGGAAAATAGCACCAAAAATGACGAATGTGCACGAAAATTAATTATTTTAGCGCAAAAACTAACTGTTAATTTTTGTGTATGCTAAAAATAGAAAACGAAGGTCCAGACAAAGTAAAAAAAAATAGAAGAAGGTCCCGTTATACCAAGTTTGCTATTTATTCCAGTTGTATCTGCAAAAATGCAACTGCCTTTAATTGAATTTCGGGGAGTGTATATACAAACAACACATACACACACACACACACACACACATGCACACGCACGCACAAGCACTTGCTCTGCTACTGCGCAGTTTACGCAGCGACTGCGCGTGGGCAGCGTTTGGGCTGCAGTATGAGCAATATTATGGAAACTTTTTTGTTGAATAGGTTTGCTTTTAGATGGACTTTCGTAACCAAACTTCTAAGGCGTACTAATGACATTCATATGTATGTATGTGCCAAAGCACAAATCTCTAGTATTTCACAAATATGTTTTTTTCAAATTTTGCGGAAAGGGGGCGTGGCATCGAAAATCCAAAAATTACAAAATGTTTGTATTTATAACACGGATATACACGAAAAATCTGAAATCTATAGCTAAAACGGTATTCAAATTACGCTTGAAAAACAAAGTAAAATTATCGATTTTCATCGATAATAAGGAAATGGGATGAGTTATCGAAAAAAATTGATAAACTCGTACTGCGTAGGGTATACACGAGTATACATTTCAAATTTCAGATCTCTAGCTTTTGTGGTTTACGAGATCGCTGCGTTCACACGGACGGACGGACGGACAGACGGACATGGCTATATCGACTCAGTTTGATCAAGAATATATACTTTATGGGGTCTGCCACGCCTGCTTCTGCCTGTTACATACATTTTCACAAAAACATTATACCCTGATTTCCCATTTTCAATGGGTTCAGGGTATAAAAATGTAGGGAGAGCTGGTAAATAAATTTAAATTTAAATTTTTGTATTATTGTATTATTCATAAATTATATCAAGAACCTAAATTGTAAATATAAATTATTTAATTAAGCTATTTTTTTTCAGATTTTGAAACGGAATTGTTTGACTATAAATTCAATTTATATATCACCTTTTAAGATTTTAGCTGATTTTGATATAGGCACAAAGCTAACTAGTTAATGTTCAAAATGATTGCCCATTTTCAATGGGTTCAGAGTATAATTAACAGCCTTATTCATAACTATAAAATAATTTAAATTTACATTGCTGTAAAAATTAAATCGTATATATCTAAAGGTATTTTTTTTTCAGAACTTAAAACTGATTTGTTCATATAATATATATAAATTCAATTTACATATATATGTACTTCTAAGATTTTAATAGATTTAGCTATTGCAGTAAGCTTAACTTAAGTTAACAAATTAAGGTTCAAAATTAACAGCATTATTTATAGCTATAATAATATTATAATTTATGCCAACCGTATTTACAGTAAGTCAACAATTAGCTAACATCTAGATATATATTATATATTATTATATAACTATAAAGATATATATTTAAATAATAAATAAATACTTACGAATAACGTGTTGGTATTGCGTATTATTTTATTTGCCTCGGCGGCGCTGCTGATGCTGACGCCCGCAATGGAAAGCAGCTGATCGCCAATGTGCAGAGCATTGTAGAGCACTGGGTGTTCCTTTTGCTTCCAGCCCGCAATCCTACAAATCATACCCAAATAATTTTCAGTTACATTTGATGTTTGTGAATGAGAACTTCATGACTTACCAGACGCCACCGAAGGCATCCACCCAGGCAATGGAGCCCACACAATCCTTGCGCCGCAGATTGAGTCGTACGCCACCCGGATGCATGATCTCACGCCGCAGCTGCATCACCTGCTGTTCCCGTAACGTGAGTCGCTTGTTGCTGCTGTTGGACTGGTTGGCCGCGGCCTGTGGCGGAGATTGTATGCGGAATGCAGCCGCTGCTGCACTGCGTCCGGGCACAAACTCATTGTTGTTGGCGCCACGCTGACTGCTCTGCTGTGTGGTTGCAGCGACTGTGGCACCACGCTGCAGCGGCGCCTGGGCATCTGACGTGGATGAGCTGCGCCTGCGCTGCTCTATGCTGTCCGTATTGGAGCTGGCGGAAATATTGCTGGCCACATCCCTTGTCGCATTGCTGGCGCCGGAGTTGGCAGTGTTGGCCGCAATCTGTTCAATATTATTGTTGGCATTGCTGGTGCTCGATGCCTTTGGCGTTGTTTTCGTCTTCAGTGGAGTATTATTGAGTAGCTTTAGATAATGGAAGTCACGTCGACTGGGCCGTGTGCTAATCACCAGCTCGGTTAGGCCACGCGTCAACTGTGGCCTGGCACGTCCGTTGCTTGGCGTGGGCGAGGCAATGGCCACACCGCGACGTGGTAAAGCGGGACTGCCATTAACAGCTGTCGCCTCCACATTGACCAGCGCATTGCCTGCACTTTGGCCTTGGCTATTCGTGGCGCGCGCAGCCGTTGGACTACCGTTGCTGCTGCTGCTACTGATGGGTATGCTTGACGAGAGAAATACCTTCTCATAGTGCACATTGCCGCTGATAACATTTAAGTCCTGCGCCTGCTCATTGTTGATGCGTATGTTCGTGATGCCCGAACTGTTGGCGCTCAGTATGATCTTCTTGCTCATCTTGGGCGTGAGTGGCTTGCTCGCACTACCGCTGGCAGTGGTCGGGTAACAGGTGCCATATACTGCCACCGTGGTTGCCTCGCCATCGGCCAGCACCTGCACCATTGTGGTATTGGCATTTGCTGCCGTGGAAGCATTTGAAGTGGGTGCATTGGAAGCATTCGGTTTTAATGGTATGGTGTAGGGATTGCCACTGCTGTTGCTGTTGCTGCTGCTGCTGCTCGGCTGGCTGAGCACTTGTATTGTATTCGAATTGGACGGAATTATTTGTACGTTGCTTTTATAATCGTTCTGTGGCTGCGATTTCGTTTTGGCCTTCAAATTGATCTCAGGAAAACGAAATATATCCGCAATTATTTTATTTTTGGGCGGCAGTTCGGGCGCTTGTGTCTCGTTCGAGGTCGTCGTCGTAGTCGTAGTTGTAGTGGACACCTGTATAATCGTTACATTGTTCTCTCCATTCTCCTCGACGCCAGTTGAGTTTGTGGCTGCAGCTTGAAGCTTGGGCTGCGGTGATTGGCGTTGCGGCCTCTTGGTTTTATCTGCTGCGCCCGCTGACATGGAACGTGACGTTTGTGGTCTAATGAGAGGGAGAATAAAAGCTTTAGTTGATGATCATAGTAGGCATTACAGATCAGACAAAAGCAAAGTACTCAAGTTGATATACAATCTGCTTCCCTTGTACCAATTCCACAATAGATCTACGTCAACAAGTAAGAGCGCTCTAGTCGAGACTGCTCGACTATGAGAGCTGAATCCCTGCAGGGTTCAGCAGAGCCGATATTCCCAACATTCTATGCTTCTTTTACATATATACATATATACCAGCAACAAATGCACACACTAACTGCGCTGTTTACACAGCGACTGTGCTTGGGCTGCAATAAGCCTATACAAGTATTAAGGGAACTTCATTGTTGAATAAGTTTTTTTGCAGCTAGACGTTCTCAATCAAACTTTCAGAGTGTGATTGTGTCATTCATATGTGTGTAATTGCCAAAGCAAAAGTCTCTAGTATTTGCAATTTGAGGCGAAGGGGGCGTGGCATGCAAAAAATACAAAAATCGAAATTGTATGAAATATACATTAAACTAAATACAAAGTGTGGGATCTCTAACTGCAAAGACGAACGAGATATAATTTAATAACTGCATTTCGATAAAGTTGTTGATCGATAATATTAAAACTAAAATAGTTATCGATTTTTTTAAACAAACTCGATCTGAGCGTGCTATACAAGGAATTTCAAGTCTCTAGGTTCTGAGATTGGATATTTTATATATTATATGGCGGAGACTCAGGCTTTCAGGCAAGATGAGACTTTCTCTTACAAAACAGTAAACATCTAGAAATCTTTGTAAACTACATAGTCTAACAAGATTTACTTTGTGATTCCAACAGCAATTCAAATCTATCACAATATTTACATATCTATCTATATATATTTTAAAAAATGACTGAAGACTTGGCTTTAACGGATGAAACGCTGGACGTGTTGTTTGTCAAGGAAGTGGGCAGTGTGACGAAAATTGCAGAGAAGCTGACCAGCAATGTGGTCACGGCCACATGTGCGCGTTGGTTCAAGATCTTTCAGAGAGCCATGCCCGAAGAGCGCTTTGCACGCAACTGCATGTTGCTATTGCTACACAAGCAGCTCAATGATAGTAACAGCTTGAGTTATCCTTTTACCGATGAGCACAGTTGCCAGCGGGATCTGAGAACATTGCATCAGATGAACATAATGCTGCAGCATTCAGAGAGTAGCATTGGTGATGATAATCACGATGATATCGGCGATGTTGATGCTCATAGCGAAGAGAGTCCCATCATAGAGACGAGTTCGCCCAACAGTTGTTCAGTTGGCTTTGATGTGAACGGAGCAGAGAATGTGTTACGCTTGGAGATCGCCAACAGGGTGCTGATGGAGCAAAACAAAGATATGGCCAGGGAGCTGCAGGAATTGCTGGCAGAGAAGGAGAACCTGCTGAAGCGTCGCGAAAACCTGGAGGCCCAGGCCGAAACATTGCGCGATCACAACAAATTGTATACTAAAGAAATTGACTATATGAAGCACATTTTTGCCTGCTCGGCTGTGACGGCCCTTAAACTATTTAATCAGCCCGATTTCATGGAACATCCGACTTACTTTGTGACGCTGTTCTCTGTGCTCTGTGACGACGAACAGGATCGAGCACACTTCGAGCAATTGGATATTAAGTTGGGCCATATACTGCGCGACCATATGGACTATTATGTTCCACTGACTACACGAGATCAAATTACCAGAGCATACAATGAAATGCACGCCAAGGTGAGCAAACGCTATAACAATGTGATCAAAATGCAGGAGGATACGGAGCTGCATGAGCTCTCGCTAACGACAATGCGTTATCTGATGACACTGCGCAAACTCTTTCTGGACAGCTACAAAGTGGACAATCGTGTGGAGCAATTGGCGCTGGATTTCTTACAATATAACTACGATGATCTGGCTGAGGGATTGTAAAGTGTTTGCCACATATTTACCTGGGTATTAGGCGTTCGCATTGCAGCATTTGTTCAAAATTTAATATTTGATCTGAAAAAAAAAGAAGTTAAAACAAGTAAGAAAACTCTAGTCGGTGGTGCCCGACTAGGAGATTCCCTGAACACCGTCTAATCTGCGTTTTTAAATATACTCAGTTATGTATTTATTAACGCAAAAAAATGTAAGCTTGTAAAACTAAATAATAAAAAAATTTTTTTTTGCTGGTATTTAAAATATAGCAAAAATCGAAATTGTATAAAATATAAATGAATTTAAATACAAAATTTGGAGACTCTAGCTCGAAAGATGCACGAAATATAATTAAATAACTTGATTTCAATAGGGTTTTTAATCGATAACAATAAAACGGGAAAAGTTATCGATTTTTGAAAACAAACTCGATATGCGCGTGCTATACAGGGACCTACAACAAAAAATTTCAATTCTCTAGCTCTTATATGTTCTGAGATCGACAGTTCATACATACGGACAGACGGACAGACAGGGCTAAATCGACTCAGCTCGTCTCTCTGATCAAGAATATACAATACATACTTCATGGGGTCTGCCACGCCCCCTTCTGCCTGCTACATACATTTGACAGTTTAACAAAACCAATATACCCTGAATTCCCATTTTCAATGGGTTCAGGGTATATTGAATTGGGTTTGGCGCTCCGTTGGTATTGATTGCTTACCCGCAGATATGCGCTGTGCCGATGCAGCTGCTACATCGACGCGCACACCATTTCGTAGTATGGGCGTTAGAAACTCATCTTCGGACAGATTTGCATCAGCTGTGGCTTCGCTTGGCGGCTCGACTATAATTGTCTGTTCCTCCTCCTCCTCTTCATCTTCAGCAGCAGCCGCAGCTGCTGTTGATGCTGTTTCGCTAATTTGTTCGCTGTACGTGCTTATGGGATCCGAGAGCATATTAAGCAAATGTTGTGTTAAAGTATTGGACATTGCTGGCGGCGGTGCTGCTGCTGCTGCTGTAGGTGCTGTTACGGCTACTGGGGCAGCTTCGATGACTGTTGGTGCCGACGCTCTGAGCAACTGTTCATTGCCAATTGCCGCTTGTTGATGCTGATGAGCCGGAATACGCTCGACACCTGGCACTATGGCCGCTGGTACGGGCGGTGGTGCCGGCAACGGAGATGTTGGATCACGTGTGGGCAGCAATGGGGCTCGCACTTCAGGTAACTTTGTGTATAGGTTTTCACGCGGCGATAGAATTTTCATTTCGCGCAGCTTAGCTCGCAGCGTTTCCACCCATTCTTGCATAATCTCCCTGTATATATATGTGTGTGTGTGGCACAATCAAATATTGTTAATTGCTTGCTGTTTATGTGTGTGTTGTGTGCGCAACTTACCATGAAACGGCATGAAAGCGCAACACTTCATTGCTGAGCGTCACAACAAATTCAAACTCATGGGAATTGGGTATGAGAGCGTGTGATATGTGCAGCGTATCCCGCAGCGATACGGCCCACTCGGGCATATGAGCGGCCGCCTGCCGTGGCTCCGCATAGCCCTCCAACAATGCTTCGGTGTCATCGTGCACACAGAACACGACCCAGCTGCATTCCGATTTCTGCAAGTCAATGGGGAATACGCCTTGGTAATTGAGATATTTTAATTGAGTTTAATTATCAAATAGTTTACCTTGGGACCGACGGTCAACTTTTTGCCATCGGCCGTCAGTCTTTTCAACCACGTATTCTTATGTATTTCACGAAACTGCGCCGCGCTGGCGCTCGCTGCGATTGCAGGTGCATTTGCAGGTGTTGTTGTCGCTGTTGTTGTGTTTGCAGCTGGCACTGCTGCAGCAGCCGCAGCCATCTCTGAAGCCTGCTTTGCTCTGCTCTGCTGCTTGTTGCTACAATGCGCGCTCTTTGATTGCACTTAACATATTTCACATTTCACACAATTTATTGCAACATTTTCTGCATACGCTTTAATAACAAAAAAAAAGTCAGCCAGAAATTGGCGACGACGCCATATTTGCTATCAGCAATGTTTTTTTTATCGATACATATCGTATTATATCGTAAGCTATCGTTGCCATACTGTCTATAACAGAGCCAGAGCATTGGCAAAATAGGGGCTTCTCTTTTTTATTGGGAATTTATACTCAGCCGGTTGAAATTCCCAATATATTCAAATTGAAATTATATTTTGGATTCATTAGGCGCAAAGTTAATATCAGCCGATTTTCAAAATAAAATGAAACAGATTTATGCTATAATACTTCTTTTTATTGGGATTTTTAAAAATAGTATTTTATATTTTTTTTTTTATCGTTTTTTTATCTTTATATCACACAAAACGTAAATAAGATCTTTTTAATGCTGTCTTAAGTATCTAGAACTAACCAAAAAACTATATTTTTATTTCTACATCCGAAAACAGAAGTGAATTAAATTAAATTTGTGTTTTTTTTTTTTTTTGTTTCATATGCATTTGCAATCGAGCAAATGGACAAGAATTAATTTTAAAGTTTTACAAAAAATATTGGTATTGCAGCGCATTTGATTAATACTAGATATGCATATACAGATGAATATGCATACTGTAAAAGAAGTCATTTAACATTAGTACATAGTTATATATATCAATAATTAGCATTAGTTTATCTTTTCGTTTCCAACTTTAGTTACGTATTTACAGCTGCAGATAACTAGTATGCGAGTCAAAAGGAGGTAAAGTCGCTTTCTTTTTTTGTAACATAGACAGAACGTACAACGAGTTAACAATTACTCAATGAGAGAACAAAATAAAAAACAAGGGCAAAAAAAAAACAAAAAAAATATTGAAATGTTTAAACTTAAAGCGAGTTTAGGTCGTGGGCATTTGCATTAAATTAATTACAATTAAAGTCTTTAAATTAAATTTCAATCAAGCGAACTGACAGTTGGTATACAAATACAATTGAGTCTTGTAGTGTTTACATTTGCTTTAGCTGGAAATTTATACATATATATATATATGATAGTTTTAATTTTATGTTTCTAAATAGATGTTGCAATTCACAGTTTAGCGTGTGTCAAAAGTCATTTGTTTGTACGTTTATACGAAAGTTTGGCCACTAGCTTAAGCACGGCTCGTCTATATAATTGGCTCAAGTTAGATGTTAAACGCGAAATTGTTGTTGCTCGTAATGTTAGTTTTGTTGTCATGGATCAGGATTATTTCATTTGTAACTCTTCTATGTATATATATATATATTTTTTGTTTGTTTTTTTTTTTAATGATTTTCAATTTATATATATATTTTTTTTGTTTATGGTATTCGTTTGCATTTCGGTTGAGTTGGTTAATATACATATGATAACGTGTGTGTGTATGTGCGCGTAAATTTCATCAAATTTTGTTTGTTTGTTTGTTTGATTTTTTTTTTTTCAACTTTTCAACATAGTTGCCTGTTTGGATATTGGCTTGTTTTTTGTGTGATTTTTGTTTGTTTTAAATGTTCGGTTAGACAAGGGAGGTGAATATATCAGATATAAACGCTAATCGAGTTATTGCATGGGATGATGGCATATCCTTGCTATGTTACGTTTCAGATACACATCTGAAAGCGCTGCTGTGTGAGGTTTTATAGTTCAGACTATTATTGGGGGCCGGCGCTTACGAGGCTATAAAATCCATTTGATGGCAGAGCGGTACGAATTCATCAGCCATCGGATTTAGCACAGATTTCTCAATATTACATTGACTCTTTGGTAGCGCAGATAGGGCCGTATTTTGTTCTTCCGTTCTGCAAAGATCAAAGTTCATTAGTTTACTATTATTATATAAGCATAACTCCTATTGACTCACTTGGCTTTTTCCCATTCATTAATTTGTTCCTCGAGCTCATCCTCGATCATGGCCTCGAAACACTCTTGCATAATTTCTTCCTCTTCAAGACGTTGCAATTCCTGCAGCAGTTGGTTAAAAGTGATTTATTAGAACTTATAAGATTTGCTTCATTTTAACTCTGGCTTACGTTCTTGTCGAATTCCTCCTCGTTCTCCATCCACATATATTCTGAGAAATCTGGCTCATCGTCAAAGTCAGACAGTGATTCGTCGTCGTCCACCACGTAAACTATTTGATCCGTCCAGTCAACAGATGGTACTTTTAACAACATGGTTGTGCTGTAATTGAGAGGTGATCAATTTAATTAAAAAACATTTGAAAACTACATACAAAGCGAGTCGGGTGTGTCCGACTAATATATACACTGTAATTTAGTATTTCAATGAAAATAATAAACATTTTTCCTTGAACTTTTACTTAAATACAGAAGTTATAGTGGATAATAATAGAAGTTATAATAGGTAGAGTGGGTGAGAAGAGAGAAAGGGAGGCAGAGAAATTGGGAGAAAAGAGGAAATAAGTGAGAGAAAGAGGGGGTGAAAAGAGAGAGAGAGAGAGAGGGAGATAGATAGAGGACGGTAGTGAGGGAGGTAGAAAGAGGGAGGAGTGAAAATGGGGGAAAAGAGAAATGAGAGAGAGTGGGTGATAAGTGCAAGAGAAAGGGAGGGAGATAGACAGAGGAAGCCAGTGAGGAAGGGACAGAGGAAGCCAGTGAGGAAGGGAGAGAGAATAGGGGAAAAGAGAAATGAGCGAGTGGGTGAAAAGTGAAAGAGAGAGCGGGAGAATGGATAAAAGAGAGTTAAAAAAAGACAGAAAGAGCAAGGGAGAAAGATAGAGGATAAGGGGAAGATAGATAGAAAGAGAGAGGAAGGAAGGATGCGAGAGGAGAGAGAGAGGAAGGAACGATGGGAGAGATAGAGTGTGGAAGGGAAAGAGTAGGCGAAAGGAGAGAAGAGTACTTGAAATATTGTGAGAAAAGGCAACATTGAGAGAGAGTGGATAAGAGAGAGCGACAGAGAGTAAGAGAGATAACAGCAAATATACATATTTATATTGTGTGTGTGAGAGAGAGAGAAGGCGAGAAAAGAGAGAAAGAAGGCGAGAAAAGAGAAGAGAGAAAGAAGGCGAGAAAAGAGAGAGAGAAGAGAGAAAGAAGGCGAGAAAAGAGAGAGAGAAGAGAGAAAGAAGGCGAGAAAAGAAAGAGAAAAGACAGAAAGAAGGCGAGAAAAGAGTGAGATGTGTAAATGAAAAGAGCCAAAGAGTGAGTAAAGAAAGAGAAAGGTAAAATATTGGGAAGGAGAAAAGGAAAGAGATAAGAATGAAAGTTAAAATATGTCCGTACATACATATGTATGTATAGAGTGGGAGAGATACTAAACAAGGATTTAAAAGACCATATAGAGACATACATATGTATGTATATAAACAGTTTATATCTTAAATAAATGAAATGAATGAATAAATTCGACCAATAGTCCATAATTTTCTACTTGTTTTCCCCCCAATGTTTACATTATCAAAATAACAGAGGGATCAGCTCGCTTTAATTCAGTCATTAAAGGTGCAGTGAAGGCCAATGCACAAAAACAAGGTCAGTTATCATTTAACTACTTTAAGTTCTTTATAAAGTTTTATAGGTATGCATTAATAGCTTAATTGTTAATACACGAATTTGTATAAGTTTACAGAAAAACAAGAAAAATTTCAAAAATATTAAAATAAATATTTTTGTTAAATTTACTTTTCTTCATTAAACCTCTTCTACGCACTTTTAATCAGGCACACAACACACATACATATGTATGTATGTATATGTATATACATATGTATGTATGTATGTAAAGTTATATGAGTGCAATAACTTTGTGTATGTGTATGTGTGTGTGTGTCTGTGTCTCGCCTGTCTGTATGTATGTATATGTACATATGTATGTAAGTATTCTTGTTTAGTGCCGGCAAAAAGCTGTTAGTTGCGTCGTTCTTATAGAAACCGGTTTGACACCATCAACAATCGTTTAAATTGAGATAAACAAAACAAAAAATTAACAACATTACATACAAATGCAGGCATACATACATATACATATATTCAATTGCACACACACATACATACATACATACATTTGTATATAATAAAACATTATTTATATAAATACGTAACAAGTAAATGCAAAAATTTTCTCTTTTCTTTGCTTTTGTTTTGCCCAATATGTGAAGTGAAGTAAATTTTTTTTTTTTTTGCATTTTTGCTGTCGCCGCAGCACATAAAATATTTTCAAATACAGAATGACTAAGCTCAAAGTACAAGAGCAAAAGAGAAGACTAGCGAAAAGCAAAAAAGAAAGAAAAGAAATGAAGAGCGCACACACACACACAAGCACACATACGCACATACAGACATACAGACAAGGCAACGGCAATTGTTTATAAACAACTGTGGTATATAAAACACATATACACACACACACACACACACACTCATATATTTGATAAGCAGTATCAAGGAACTTTTGCATTGTCTGTGCGCATATCAGCATAATATATTTAATGGTTTAATGATACGCTCTTATCACCTGTTTGAGACGTGAACAAACAAAAACACTAATCAAATGAAAACAATAACAACAAAAATAAACTATAAATAAATTCGACAATGACGTCGTCGTGAATTTATGCAAAACGCAATAAGACAACAAATACACACACACACACACACATACATACATACACACATGCGGATCGGCACGGACATGGACGTTGTTTGGTTCATGGGCGTAGTTAACTTTTTGTGCCGTCAAACAAATAAGCGCGCTGTGTGTATGAGTGTGATAGACTATGTTGGTGTGAACGTGCGGCCGCGCACATAAACACACACATATGCAGCAGATACAAACATTCACACACACACACACATGCATACACTTGCTACAGTTGCCATATTGCAAAAAATTAAAATGTATTTACTTCGTGAACACAACACACATATGTACATATATAATATTAAGCGATCACTGCGTACATACTAAATTCATATGAACACATACACACACACACACACACACCTGCACATATACACACATGATGGAATGAACCTCCCTCAACTCGGAGCGCAAGCAGTTAAAACAACACGGCGCACTCAAGGTAACAAGTGTTTCGAAAAAAGTTTAAAACATTCAACTAAAGCATTAACATTCGTGCTATATTCTTTATTTATTTTGTTGTTGTTGTAATTGCGCATAACAACAAATAGCACGTAGCATAAAATTGACTGGCAGACGTCATCGCATCGCGGCGTTGAGATTTTTTTTTTTTTTTTTTATAGCTTTTATTGATTTGTCAAGAAGCATTCGCTGGCGGAAACACTAAACAACAAACTAAATAAAAGCCCGCAATTACAAATGAGGAAATGTTTTGCTATGTTAGCTTCATGCTGTTAGCCTTCCGCCTTTCTTTGCGCATTTGTGTATAAATTAGCCCTCAATTGTTTAAAGTCCACGAACTGTTTTGCTTGTTGTTTATTTATTGTACTCACTTTGCTAATTTACTTGAAGAGCTGCCAAACTGAAGTCTATGTTCTGCTTTTGTTGATCTTCCACTGAGAATTTTGTATTGCAAAAGTATAAAGGGAGACACTGACAATTTATTGTTGCATCCAGATAGAAAACACGCAAATTTTTCTATTGCGAAACCAATTCAAATGCTGTGTGCGGAAACACGTCCATGAACGTCAAGCAAACGAATCGAAAATGATTTATAAAACAAAAACTGACAGACGATTAATTTTGTACAGCTGTTCGGGTTTACTAGAGTACATCGATACATTTTGTATTTGTAATCGATGTATCGCAGCTATATCGAAAGCTTGTAAAGGTTGGGTTGCTCATCAATTTGACATTGTAACGCGCGCGAAATATCAAATTTGAAAGCTGTGAAAACGCAAATCTGGTGATTAGTTTTCTATGCATATACAAATATATATTGTATATGTTTACGTACTAAGCAATTTTATCGAGTATGTATATAAATAACTAGCAAATTACTGCTGATACAATCAGCATAAAGTGTTGACGTACACATTTTTTATCAGATCATTTTTGTAAAATGAAATAATTGAATAATTTATATTTATTGATTCACGCTTCAAGTTACGTTCTTTTTCTTTTCTTTTTTTAAAATATACATATATATAATGACGTTGTTTACATCGCTTTTATTTCTATTTAAAGTTTGTTAGTGACAAGAATAAAATATGACAAAATAAAGTTAAAAATAATACTTGATACACCTACATATATAATACAGAAACATAAGACTTTGAACGGTATTAATAAATATGTACAACGAATTATCCTTTATGTCCTAGCACTTTGCTAGTTAGACGTTTCTCGTGTGGAATTTGAGGGTTTTATTTCGGATGCTGACTGTTGGCTACGAGGATCCCATGGCTGAATCTTTGTGCTGCTGAAAAGGCCAAATACAATGATGGCCAAAGCATTAAACAAAATAAACGTTAGCAAAACATTATTCCATTCAGACTTAATGCCCTAAAATAGAAAAAAAATTAGTTTTACTAAGAGTTGATATGAGGTATATACATATATATCAGAGTCTTACAGCTTTCACTAATTTGGCTATGACATGCGAGGCCAGGAAGCCCGACATGTGTCCAATACTGTTGGCCAGGCCTGAAATAATGCCCGCAAACGATGGCGCAAAGTACAACAATGTTGGCCAATAGCCACTGAAGCCCAAATCTGTGGTGGCGCCCAACACCACAAAGATGAGCAGAACAAACGTCTTATGCTCACAGCCTGTCAGAATGATGATCACCAGCAAAATTATAGTTGCACTGGTGCCTATAAATTGTAATTTGAATATAACTGTAAACCTCAAGTGATTAGCTTAATATGCATTATGCACTTACAGAGAGCGTAGAAAACACGCCGTAGATAACTGTGCGTGGCAAACACACGTCGCTCTACATAGGAACAACTCAAGACACAAATCAACTTCGAGAGCAGCGAGCCCAAAAATGGGGCCGACGATAAAAATCCAATCTAGAAGAGGGATGAGGTTGATAGGTAAGAAATTTATATATATATGAAATTTAAATTAAATTAAAATATAAATATGTATATGCCATAGGTAATCTATAAGCGATATTAGAGCATGTAAACAATTAAATGACAAATGTAAAATTTTTTTTAGATTTAAATAAATGTTAAATTGATATTACATTACTTGTATATACCTATTTTATAAAAAAATAAATAAATAAAAATTATATATATAATATATATGTGAGTGTCGCACTACTATTTTTATGAACACAGCTGTAACATACTCTACTATTTTTATGAACACAGCTGTATATAATATAAAGTAATTTAGAAAAAATTGTAAACGCTATTAGAATTAATAAATTGTTTTTCATATAAGAACTTCCATGTCAGCTATGATATATGTAGGTCTTAGGTCTACGATATAAATAGTTCCTTTGAGTTATAGTCCTACACATAGTCCATATATTTGAATAGTCATATGAGAACTTGCAAGTCAAGTTGGGGATATAGGATAAATCATTAGAGCTATGGCCCTAATATGTCTATCTATTAGACTCTTAGAGCTACTCTCATATTGTAAGTCAGCCTACCTCTTTCATATTGAACTGCATGGCCTCACCCATAAAGCGTGGCATCATTAGCGAGAAGACCAGAAACGTATAGTTGTGAAAGAGATGGGTTAAAACAAACGCATGGACGGGCAGCGAGGTCAACAGCGAACGCCAAGGTAAGCGCAAATGCTGCAGAAATTAAATTGAATAAACTCAATGTATATCAATGTTGGCATCTACTTACCTGTGGCTGTGGCTGGGCAGTTTCTTGTAAATACTCCCGCTCAGCGTTCGAGAGACGTGGATGCTGCTCCAGACTATTGTAAATAAGCCAATGGCAACAGATGCCATATATAAGGGCAACACTGCCGAGCACATAGAAGGGCACGTGCCAGCCAAACTCGCTGAGGTACGTGGCCAGCGGATAGATGCCAATGGAGCCGGCAATCAAGCCGCTGTAAGCAAAGGACAGCATCGATGTGCGTTCCGTGGGATGTGCCCAGATCACAAATAGCTGATAAAGAGGCGGTGTGCCACAGGCCTAAGATGTGATATATATTATATATGATATTATATATATAATATATTCTGTATGCTGTTGGGCATGCTAAGCTCACCGCAAAGATGCCAGCAAATACCAAACTGGTGACAGCTGCCGCATAACTATAATACGCTAAAGAGGGCAGCAGAAGGTAGGCGACAGCCTGCAGAGTTAACGAGTTGATGAACAGTTGCTTGCCACCAAAACGATCTGTGAGATGGCCAGCCAAAGGCAGGGCAATGACGTAGCCATAGTAGAAGATGCCTGGAAATGCTAGAGCCTGGCTGCGACTCCATTGTAGATCACCGGACTGTGGAGGGTAAAGCGAGAGAGAGAGAGAGTGAGAGAGTAGAGAGAGGCAGAAGAGAGAAAGGAAAGAGCGAGAGAGAGACAGAGCAGAGAGCGAGAGAGATACAGAGGAGAAAGAGAGAGAAGGAGTGAGAGATAGATAGAAAGTGAGAGAGCGACATCGAGATAGAGATATAGATAAATAGAGAGAGAGAGAAAAAGATAATACAAGAGGAAGGGACAGAAAGAAAGATGGAAAGAGAGAGAGAGAGAGAGAGAGAGAGAGAGAGAGAGAGAGAGAGAGAAAAGTGAGAGAGAGAGAGAGTGAGAGAGAGAGCACACGAGAGAGAGAAAGAGAGAGAGAGAGATATAGATAGAGGAAGAGAGAAAGACGCAGAGATAGACAGATATTTTATACAGAGAGAGAGAGAGACAGAGAGAGCGCGAGAGAGAAATAGCGCGGAGAGATATAGATAGAGGAAGATAGGAAGAGAGAAAAAGAGAGATGAACAGAGACAGAGATAAACAGATAGAGAGAGATAAAGAGAGATAGATACAGAGACAGAGAGAGAGAGAGAGAGAGAGAGAGAGAGAGAGAGAGAGAGAGAGAGAGAGAGAGAGAGAGAGAGAGAGAGAGAGAGAGAGAGAGAGAGAAGAGAGAGAGAGAGAGAGAGAGAGAGAGAGAGAGAGAGCGAGAGTACGAGACAGAATGAGAATGAGTGAGAGAGTGAAAAGAGCGAGAGAGTGACAGAAAGAGAGAGAATGAGAGAAGAACGAGAAAGACGGAGAGAGAAAAAGAGGAGAGAAAGAGGGAGGAAGCGACAGAAAGGAAGACAGAGAGAGAGAGAGAGAGAGAGATATGTTTATATATAGAGAGATTAAGAGACATAGAGAATCTCAACTGACAAGCCAGCTATAAAAGCGGGTCAAAGCTTACCTGAACCACATCTGAGGTGGGCTGCTGCCAAATGCCGCCAGTGCTGCCACACCCGGAACTTATCGTAATGTTACCCAAGTGGGGCTGCAGTGCATCCTGGGGCTGGGCCTGGACCATGCGCAGAATAATCAGACCCAGCATGTTGCGCATGCTCATCTGCAGGACATTGGTGACGAAGGCGCAGAGCGTGTAGGTGAGCCTCGCCGAGCCCCAGAGGCGGCAGCTCGATTCCTGGTTTCGTAGTGTGGGCAGATTCCATGACTTATGCACCATTTAAATGTTTATATAAAATACTATTTAGAGCTATGGGTCGCACGTTGCACCGCGAACTAACCGAATTCAACTGAGGCCCGCAACAGATGTGAAATGCGAAATAATTTGCAATTTGTCACGACTTCTCGTGTTTATCAAAGCGCAAACAGTTCGGCGTTTAGCTTATCGACACATAAATGTGTAACGGATTTGGAACGAAAGACAATGAAAACAAAAAACACAAGAGCAAAAGATAAAGTCGATAAGTGAAACATACGAAAGATGAAGTTAAGCAAATTAGAATAAAATATTTCATAGCCACAGCTGATTCGCCAATGGCTCTCAAACTGTGCTGGGTTTGCATGGAGAATATTCCCAGCTCGCTCGTTGGCTTCAAGTTAAAGTTATTTTTGAGAAATTAAAATGAATTTTGTAGCTTTTTTGAGTATTAAAATTTAAGTTGATTTTCTAATGGCCTTCAAACTATTTTTATTTCTCTTGCGTTCAATTTGCATGGAAAGTAGCTGAAAAAGTAAATACTCTACTTTTTGGGTAGTTTAAAATAATGTTAAAATATTTATAACTTTAGTAAAATTAAATAATAAAATTTAAAAAATTTAATTACTTTTTTTTAAAGGATATTCTATTTTATATAAGTTTTTTTTGCCATTGAAAATGAGAATTTGGCTTAAAATATTTGTCTTAAAATATTTGTCACAGGCAGAAGTAGCCATGGTTGACTGCGTAAAGCATATATATTCTCGATCAGCATCAACGGCAGCGTTCAATTAGCACCATTCTGTCTGTCTATGCATACGCCTGTTCGCTTGTATGAAAGCTTTAAGCTCGTAATCCATAAGAGACTTGAAATTGGTTAAGTTTACTTGCAATCATCGAAAGCCATTTACCTCTAATCGATTAAAATCGATTTTAAATTACAGTTATTCTAGCATAACTATTAAATTTTAAGAGTCCGAGACAAATAAGTTTATATACAGATATAATTTTTGCATACTTGCCAGCTATTATCTCACCTCACTCATTTTTAAACATCGCCAGGGTATCTGCAAGTCGGTACTCCTTTCTGAAACACTCCTACTTATTTTAATTTTTATTGCCTAAGTAGCTAAAGTTAAAGTTTTTTTTATTAATAATATGTTTATAGTTCAATAAATGAAAGTATTTAAATTTTCTTTTCATTTTGCAGCTTTCAAAGCTGGAAGCTTTTTATGAGCTGAAGCGCATTAAATTTGATCTTTGCTGGAAATCCATTATAGTTAAACCAAAATAGTGTGTCGGCGATAAAGTTTTTTTTTTATTACTATTTAATACTTATTTGTGTATATTCATAAATATATATAAGTATTTACCTTAATATTGTATAATGATGTATTATGCAAGATTTTAAAATACTTCATGCTAGATTAGGTGCATACTCGCTCGCTTCTACAATAAATAGCCTGCCATTCGATGACTATGCAGAATATAATATATAATAAGTGTAAGTGAATAAGTGTAAACTGGTGTGAGTTTGATGAATGAAGATCAAATGAAAGTATAAATTATGGGTATTAGGTGAAGGAAGTGTATGATTTGCCAGTTATTCAAGTTTGTATCTTTTAAGTCTGTATGTGGAAGGATGTAGAGTATCCAAAGGTAATAGATTGAACTAGAGGAGTTGGGTGAGATGCGTGTCTAGACTTCTGTTTAATTGAAAAGTCTTAAGTCTTAACTAATGTTAATGATGTATTTCAGTTTTAAGTCAGTTCATGATGTCATCATTCCTGGTAAATGGAAAACCAATAAATTGTCTTCAGTTTTCTGAAGTTTCTTAATGAGATAAGGAGCAGCTGTTTCCCAGATGGAGCATCCGTATCTCCATATAGGCTGAATTAATGATTTGTAAAGTGTAACTTTGGAATGCAATGATAGCTTTGATTTGTAATTGAGTAAACAGTGTAAAAGACTTAAGAAGAAAGTTTAAACTCAAAATTTTCAGGCATTCTTCTAGAAAGCCACACATTTTTAAGACTTTTAGTTAATGTCAAGTGGTTTTATGTAGCATATCTATTTAAGCTTAAGCTCCAAGCTTAAATTCCAGATTAATTGGAAATCGTTGAGAAGTTTCTGTTCAAAAGCTTAAGCCTTAAGCCTTAATTGAAGCTAGAAAATTATTGAAATTTTATGTAGCTTCCAAAAAGTACCAACAAATGATTAACTCCATCATCAAAATTTTCATATAAATTTTATTTCTACTGAGAAATTTCTTTTCAATTCACATAAGACCATTCTAACAGTAGTATTATTACAAAAAAAAATCAATTTTTTACCACCTTCTACTCTTGTCCAGGCAATAGCCAGCCAATAGTTGCTCTTCCCTTATACTTCCCTTATATAAAGCTATATATACCTTCTACTTATATATAGTTTTTTTTTCCCTTAAGCTGTAGTTGTTGTTTTGGGGCATTTGATTAAAATAAATGAGTTTGGTTGCGCTGTCGCCCCAATCATAATTAGTCATAAGCGAACTTAATTACGTGCGGGGGTGCAGCGACAGGCCACGCGCTAAGCGCTAAGCATCTTGGCATTTACAAATCTGGGCAAGCCGGCAATTAGTGTTTAAACCCAAGCACCAAACACCACACACTTCATTTGCATTTCTCAAATATTAAATTTGCTTTTTTTAATACTCTGTTAATGTGGTATGCGACTATTGGGCATATTGGTTTTCAAACTTTGTCTAAAGTTAGAGATTTTTAATTTTAAATATAGATTCGAGCACATTTTGTTTGGCTAAATAAAATATTTAATTTCTAAATTATCTAAAAAGGTTTAAGGCCTCTGCCTGATGCCTACATTGAAATATCTATGTATATACAGTCGAGTCCCGATAATTCGAAATGGCAAGGGGATCCGTTTTTTTTCGATTTACACAGAAATTCAAATTATCGAGATTTCTATCATATAGATATCCCCATCAAGGGGATAGAATTTTTTTCGATTTATCGCGATTTTCGATTTAGCGGGGTACAAATTATCGAGACTCGACTGTATACGTACATATATATTCGAGGTTAGCTTCAAAATTTTTCGAGTGCAAAGGTAAAAGGTATGGGAAGAAGAATAAGGAAGGAATGAAAGGCTAAAAATATATAAAATATTGTTTAAAAATATTTAATTATAATACTTAAATTAGTTTTGGAGTTCAAAAACTTCTTTAAACTACTGTCGTCTATGTTTCATGTATAAAAGGAAAAAAGAAAGAAGAGAGAGAGAGAGAAAAAACTTAAAAAAATATGTATTAATTTTTAAAAGAATTTTGATATATGTTTTTTATATATTTTATATATTTATATATTTTTTATATTCTGTTAGATCAAAAACTTCTCAAACTTTCCTCGTCTATGTTTCATAAATAAACGGAAGCAAGAAAGGACTAAAAAATATATGAAAATGTTGAACAAAAATATATATATAATACTTTTAATATTTATTTGTAAGTTCATAAACTTCTCAAACTGCTCTCGTCTATGTTTTATACATAAAACAAGGAAGAAAATTTACAATAAATTTTAAAAACAATTTTTATTATATATACAATATATTGTTTTGTTGGCTCAGAAACTTTTTGAACTACCCTCTATGTTTTCTGCACATTTTTCAAATCAGTCATTTCATAGAGCTAACAGTTGGAGAATCACAAAAGCGAACAGTGTATGCTGCAGTCGCTGACAACCGCTCACACTCATGAATGCTATTTTTTGTTTTAGCTCAAATTGCACACCTCAATGTTTTAGCCAATTAAATTAAATGAAAAATAAGAAAATGAGAAAATGAGAAAATAGGAAAATGGGAAAATGGTCAAACACTGCAGCGTGGCGTTTCGCTTTACAATTTTAACTGTTGTTGTTGGCCGGAAGAGTGGAGTGAGGTGAGGTGAGGTGAGGGCGTGGGGCAGGAGTTGGTTCACGGTTCAGGCGCTTGGCCTGCAGTGCTGCAGCAATTGGCTTTTAGCTTTTAGCCTCAAACATGCTAGACTCAAGCGTGCATGTGTGTGTGTGTGTGTGTGTGTGTGTGTGTGTGTGTGTGTGTATCTATGTACGCTCTGACCGCATTTATATTTCAGCGTATATTGTTATCTGTTTTGCTGCATCGCTAATAGGACATTGGATGTTGTACGATATTGCGACGGGACATTGGATTCTATTTTTGCCGTAGCTGTTGTACTTGTTATGCTCGTTCGAGCTGTTTAAATGGGGTGTATTGGCTTGGATTTGGATCTAACTGCCTCTGAAGTTTTATCTAAAATAGGAGTGGCTTAGACTTTTGGATAAGCAAACAATGTAAATTCGGATTCGAATCCCAGTCTCGTCTTGGTATATAGAGTAGTCTGAACTGGAGACCATAGCTGATTGCTTATAATAATGGCTATATACACTGCTCGTCAATTGGTTAGACGCACCCACACTTACATTATAATTTGTCTTAAAATTTTTATTTTAAAAGAAATTGAAAAGAGTTGATTTACAAAAACTTTGGTTATTCAATGACTCATCAAGTCAATACGACAACAACAAAAATTAAGTTTAACAAAATCGTGTTTTTCAACATTTTATTAAAGCTGTTTAGATTAAGGCACTTTTATCTTGGTCAATACAATAGACGCACTTCAACTAATTAAATTTGGGAAAGAAAAGTAACTTATATTCATATTAAATTGATAGTTAATGGCAATTTTTGACTTATTAGAAGAAAATAAAAATTAATTTCAGTAATGAGTAGTGCGTCCTTTGTTCAAAATAACTTCACATATCCGGTCCTTCATGGAATGATACTGGGAATCTAAGTAACTTAGCGAAATCCCGCTCCAAGCAAGTTGAATCGCTGCAGTTAGTGTTTCCTTATCTTCGTATTGTTTCCTCTCTTCGTATACTCTCCGTGGAAGCCTGGAGAATATGCTGGCCAAGTCATGAAAAAAACGTATGTATATAGTAGATATAATATATAGTATTATATTATAATATTATTGTTATACTATTATTATACTAAGCCGAAAAAGGGCATATTTGTGGTGTTAAATGCCTGCATGAAATCATTTTCTTTAGTTCTTCTGTAGCTTGGGCATTGGATATATAGATATTCATGCTCCGTGCACCTAATCGAGAGTCTGGCGAACTATTGACCTTTGATACCTTCAGATTTTTGTCAACTTTTCATATTTTGATCTTCATCTTAAATCTATCGTTGGTCTACTTTGATTACTCATATAAGAGCTCATAAGAAGATTAAGCTGTATTCAAGTTTGTTTTTCTTGAATAAGTTTTCATTTTGCTCTTAAAATCAAACAAGATAAAACTTAAAAGATTCCTGCCTGAATACTTCTGTTTAAGCATGCACATGTTATTGACGGCCTCCTGGACTGCTGGAGAGCATTGAGGGACTTAGTATCAACCCCAACATCAAAACTATCGACATAAGTTAAACACTTCTGTCCTATGCTCAAATTACACGCAAATCATGGCAATAGATTTAGAGATTATATAAAAATTCTATATAAAATCTGTCGCTAATCTATATAAAACATTTGAAACTTCGAACTTCAAATACTCAGAGAAAGAGAACAGCGCAACATCTCAGTTCATCAGGCGATGTTGCAACCCACACAATTTCTTCAAGAGTTTCTTAACTGCCAATTCGCAAGCTCTCAGCATTGCTTCATTTAACATATCGATAATTGTTATGTTATCGATATATACTAGCAAAAAGTTTTGTTGTTCAAGCTTCTATTGCACTCACAGCCAGCATCTGGCAGTCGTCTATGCCCGTTTGCCATGCTCGAAACGTGCTTTGTTGTGGTTACACTATATTTCGATTAAAAATTTGAATTTTTTATAATGTGGGCTATGGCTGTGCACTCATTTAGAATGCATTTGTGGCTAAAGGGCGCTACACAGACACAAACACACACACACACACACACACACACACACACACACACACATGCACACACACACACACATGCACATGCATGCATAGCTGTGCTTGTATATATTCACCTACCTTTTTGATTGATTTTTTGTTTATAGAACGCATATGTCGCTCTGTTATGGTCTATTCTTCTATTTGTTGTCCTAGCTGCTGCTGCTGCTGCTGTTGCTGTTGCACTTGTTGTTGTTCTTGTTGCTGTTGTCACAGCAAAGCGCATATGCCATGTAGTAGCTCTCTCCTGGGTTTTGCACTGTTTGCATTTGCATAGGCAAACGGCTCGCGTGTCTCTTGCCTGCCCAAAACACTTTGTCTTTTAGCCTAAAAATAGTTTCTCTGCTCATTGGGTAGGGTTGTGGCTCAGGGTAGGGGCTGGCCCGAGTAGGAGGGGCTGCTTTCAGGTGGTAAAGTGTCCCAAATGAATGTACATATATGGTCTAACAAAATATTTGTGCTGAAAATAGCATGAACAAGTTAAAGCGTTGCAGTCGACTGCAACTGACTGCCTAATACTCGCTAAGAGTGCACAAACGGGCATATTTAGTTATCAAATGATGCTGTCCGAGCTGTCCTGCTCTAAGAGGCAAATCATATAGTTTCGAGGGCTATTTATAAAGTAGTTATAAGGTGATTCAGCTGTTAACCCAGGTGATTCTAGCTCTGAGAAATTGACATACCCGAGTACATATTTCATTTTAAATCTATAGTTTTAATACTCGCCCGATATGCCATGATTCCTAAATATTATTATTATTAATATTTCTGATTCCAAATCTCTGCCTAAGGAACAGACAGACAGATAAACAGCCAGACTTCAACTGCACCAAGCCAATATACTCTCTTAACTTTCCGAGCGCACATTAAAACAGGTAACGCTCGACATAACGTTGCAGGCACTCTGATGGTCGCCTTGAGACTTGTAGAGAACAATATTCTTTGTTTGTTTTTGTTTTTTATTGGTTTTTAGCCTTGGTCGGTGCTCTTCACTGCATCTGGCATATTTGTTCCATATGCTATAACAATTTTCCCCTGAAACTTAATTGACAATCACATTCCAGCTGAAACAACATTCTATCATAGTTTATAACTAACAAAACGTATGTTTGAACTGTTTTCAGAACTTTTGTATGGGATTGGAGTAAGTAATATTAGTCTTTATGGCCATCGGTTATCATATTGTAATCGGATGTTTGAAGTTTTGACTTCTTTCTTTCTTTGTTTTCTCACCTGATTTCTTGGTTAACTATAGCTATTAAATGGCAAATCTAATTAAATATTTTAACAGTCAAATCAATATCAATAACTAAAACAATTGCTGAAATATAGTTATCGTAAATAGTACCACTCTTGTTTGGTTATTCTTTATATAGCTATGAACATGATTATTATTACTATAGAAAATGTCTTAAAAGTAAAACCATTAACTTCAACGTTTTTTTTTAAGTTTAATTATTTTTTTAAAAACAATATCTAAATAAATATACAAAATATATAAAAAATAGTTTTCCTCATATTAAATTCTTCTTTCATTTGACCTATAAATATTGGAATTAACTCGTCTACATTTTTTCTCTTCATTTAATAATAAATGTGACTAATTGCCTGACAGAAAGACTTCGAGTTGATTCATTAAATTATGCAAATCTTTTATAATTTCTTTATTCCACTTTTCAAAAAAAAAAAAAAAAATACTATTTCGCTATATCAAAGCAGCACACACAGAGAGAGTGTGTGTGAGAGAGAGAGAGAGAGTCTGATGGTCAACAAAATTAGCCAGTCATGCCAGAGGCTAGCTTGCCTTAGTATTAGTGCTTCATAATGTGGACAGCATGGATAAATGTATTTCGTGCTCGCTCGCACTTGCGGCATTTTTTTATGTAGTTCACCTCTCACACACATACACACCCACATACATATACAAATGTCCGTTACTTTTTCGGATTTGTTGCATACTTTTGGGCTGGCGTTTGGGGGGGTGTCAAACTTAACCGTGGATTACATATGCAGCTTTGTCGCTTCAGCGGGCCACTTGACCCAAATTTGGTGACAAGTTTGGGTTCGGGTTTTTCCTTTCAATATTTTCAACGTAGCGACAAAGGTGAGTTGAGCTGAGCGGCTAAGCCTTGCCTAGCTATGTATGTAAATTTTTGTTATTATTATATTCGGCATATTTTATAAAATTTAATTAAAAGTTAAGTAATAATTTTAAGATATAATACATTCACACCTACATATAATACTTACCTGCCCAAAATTGTTGCTCAAAAAAAAAATAAGGTTTAATCGCAGCCGAAGAAACTTGGAGCGGCACATTTCGTGTGCCACATTTCTTATGCTCTCTCTCCCACTTACACAGTCAAACGTGCGCTCTCGCGCCCACTTCCGCTGCCACTCACTCACTCTCACTCACTCTCGCTCTCTCTGTCGCTTGGGCCGCATGCATGCAACGGTAACACGCGAAGGCGCAAAACAGTCGCGCGAACGAGCTTCAAACGTAAGGATCGAAAAACGTAATTGCCGCGCGCGCGTTGCCAACTCTATTAAGAAATTACATTTTGACTGCGCGCAAAAGTATGCAACGAAATTCGTAATTGCATTTTAAATATTCATCTGTAGAGTGAAGTGCGCCCAAAGCCAAACAATCTAATCAAATCACTCGCATAGCTCTTACAACTGTTCTAACTGTTCTAACTGTTCTAATATATAATATATATACATATATTTGGACAACACATTTTTGGTGAGCCTTCTTTGAGTGTGTGTCGCTGTGTGTTAATAATTACAAGTTTTTTGGAAAATTTAATGAATATTGATTGAATAAAAATATGTCGTAAGTGGAATAAAAATGTGTGTTACAATCAACAACAGCAACAACAAAAGGCAATAGAAGTATAAAAGGGTCGTGGAGGTCATTATACGCGGCCTGCCGCTGTCCAGCGCATTCCAATTCATTATAACCACAAACAGCAACAACAACAACAAAAACAACATTATTCCTAAATATTATAAATGTCCTACATAATATGTATGTTATGTATGTGTGTGTGTGTGTGTGTATGCATGACACGCACAAATACAGAATAGAGACACACACACACAGATAGACAGACAACTAGTGTCTAGATCTTAGACACACATCATTAAAAGCCGATTTAGTATATAATTCATTTAACCAAATTTTATAATAATAATAAATATATATAGAAAGGGCTTTAGGTCAAGTACAAATTGAGATAATATATAATTATTTTTATATAAGTATTTATATCATATACATTTATTTAGTTCACACTTGACTTAAGCCTTTTAAGGCGCATATTAGGAGAGCATAAAGCCTGAGTAGAATATGAAATCTAAGTAGAGTATAAAGTTGGAGCTGAGCATAAAATCTAGAATAGAGTAAACTAGATTTTTGAATATTACCATTATTTTTATACTCTAGCTTAGCTAGGATATGAACTAAATGGCTCAGCTTCATACAGACTGATTACAAGGGAAATATCTAAAAAGCCAATATGCTCATTTCGGAACAACTAACGACTCACAAATGAGCATATTGGCTTTTTGAAATATTTCTCTTGTAATCAGTCTGTATGAAGCTGAGGCATTTAGTCCATATTCAAGCTAAGCACTTGAATATTAGAATACTTCTGTGTAGCCTAGTCTGATAAAGCATAGCGATTCTTTTGCATATTGCCAATGTCAATAACAGTTAACAGTTGATATTTGAGTAGTAATCGGCTGTTTCTATAGATTGACTAAGAACTTTAGGTATGTACCTATATCTATTGCCAACTCTTGGAGCTAAACGTTTCAAACTATAAATTCTATAGTTTTAGAGCTAGTATTCCAGCTACACATGATCAGATAGAGATTGAAAGAGATGCAGTTAGACTGCAGTTTAACCTGCCAGGACGAAATTTACTATAACATTTAGCTGGCTTGAGAATTAAACTAATTCATATGCATCTAACCACAAACCAAATCTGTTTGCTCAATAACCAGTTTGGCAAGCAACGAATGTGGTTTGTCTATAACAAAAATTTGTTGTTTAAACATAAAATTAATTTTTATGAGCCAAAAATTTCTAAATAGAAGAAAACATTCATGACTTATATTTAAAATAATAAAAAAATAATGAATAAAATAAATAACATAAATAAAATAATTTAAAAAAAAAAAAAATAAATACATTTTTGGATAAAATATTTAATTTTTGGAGATGAATGAATATAATTATATATTATATTTATATATATATTATGTATAATATATATATATATATATATATGTACATATATATCCATTAGAAGACTGAGAATACTTTTATATATAAACATATACAGTTATGCCTTGTATATATATGTTTCTATTTAAAAGCATTCTCAGTGCTCTCAGCCAGAGCTGTTTCAGAACAAAAACCCATTTTGAATTTCCATTCAAATGGAATTCTTAACAGCTCTGCTCTCAGCAACA